>JALBCR010004258.1:0-600000 GCA_030710515.1 Abscondita cerata
GGAAAATTAATAAAATTCTAGGGTCTCTTTGGTACATGAAAGTTTTGAAATGTGGGATGGTATGTATTTATCTAAAGTCTGACTTGTTACTTTTTAAACAAATGTGTTTACATTATAATTTAAATGGATTTCCAATTACTGCAGGGAAAGTTACTATAGTATTTCTGTTTAATAAGTAATTATTTTTTTAGAGGTGTTTATGTTAGAGGATGAAGTATCAAACTCGGATAATCAAAACAATGAGCATGTACCAGAGGTACGTTTTATTTATATTTCTTATCAATTATTTATTATTTTTATTCTAGAGCGAAGAATCACATTCGTCCAATTCCCAAAGGTTGCCAATGACTCCGTCTTCCTCTTCATCAAGTACAAGTGGCAGTGCAGCATTTTGTTCCTCTGAAAAAAAAAAATTCTAAAACGGAAGCGTCAAGATTTTGATGAATTGCTGCTGCAAGAAATACGCCGATCAAATGACGTGGCAGAACAGGAATTGAAACAAAATGAGGCTCTACGGCAGGCTCAATTGAACTGCCTAACTTCCCTTGAAAAAGTGTGTCGGAATTTTTAAGTTGTATTAAAAACCATAAAAATTAAAAAATAAATATACTAACCTAAATATTTTGCAATTGCATTTCTTATGTTTACACCCGTTGCGCCATGAATACTGATGCGCATGCTGGTTGCTCGTTATTATTGACATTACTCATAGTCTTGGTCCAATGTGCAGGAATGTAATCACCACTGCTATTGCAGAAATTACTTAAAATACAGCACGCTTTTATTATTCTAGGTACATGGTCAATATCAACCTCTAAGCCCTTCAGTAGTCTACGAAATCTTACTTTCAATCGACCAAAAGCATTTTCTACAACTCGCCTGCATTTTGACAAGCGGTAGTTGAACGTTTTCTCAAGAAGGGATTGATTTGCAGTATAAGGAAAGGGCTTCATCATAAACTTACTTAATTGGAAAGCAGAATCCCCAATTAACAGTACAGGTACTGATATCCCTTGCATTATTCTTGAATTTTCTATATAAATTTTGTTTCTACTATGCTCGTCTTTGAGAGCAGAATTTTCAAAGATATACGAATCATTATTGCGCCCAGGTGAGCCAATATTTATGTAAGTAAAATTGCATCGGTGGTCAGCAACTGCTAACAGTACAATAGAATACCAGCCTTTATAATTATAATAGTCCACAGCTAAACTTTTTGGTGGAGAAACCTCAATGTGACATCCATCAACTGCACCCATGCACTGTGGGAATCCCATTTCTTCAAAGCCCGCAACAATTGTTTCTAGCGTCTGTTGATCAGGGGATAACATGACAGATATTTTTGCTGTAGATTCAAACACACACAATGGCAAAATTCCCTTACGATTTCTCCGACAGTGGTTCTTCCTACACCAAAACTGTTGCTGTAGTACGGTATTCTGCAGAGCTGCCTAAAGCATACAAAGCAATAGCGATTTTTTTGTCGAGCGGTATTGATTTTCTAAAGTTGGTGTCTTGTTTACTTAAGCAAGATAATGATTGCACCAATTTGGAAAACATATTGCGGTCCACACGAAAATGTTCTTTAAATGTACGGTCAGAATAAGTTTTTACCTCTTCTTCCCAGAATTTACTAGTTCTCTTCTATAAAATACAAGGAAACGCTATTTGGTAATAACTACAGAATATTTATACTTACAAACTTCCAAATATATCTATTAATTGTACTCTTTCTTCTTTTTACTACTCTGCTCACTAAAATATTAATATTCTTTCTTCGTCGCATTATTGATAAAAGGTTCTTTGATATAATATTGTCTATAACTAGAATTAATTTTGTAATCTGAATTATTTTTAAGCACCACTCGGTTTGCTTTATAATATCCATTATTGAAAAACTTCGGTAAATATAGATATGTTATAAATTATAAATATTGTAATTGTTAGGTTAGGTGAATAAAATACCGTATAGAAAAATAGTGATACTGCGCAAACTCATTGATTTTGTAAAGTTTGGAACGATTTGGGTCTGTCACCTTAAAATTCGTAATGATCATTTTCTTTAATGATCATTAACATTAATGATCATTTACTCTCAGTGTGTCGAGGGTATTAATTAATTCAATTGATTTTATTCTGGTGACACTTGAAATTGTGTCAATATTGAAATTTTTTCAATTATTGTAAGATTTTCAATAATATTGAAATTTCCATATTCTGGTGCCAATCATAACCTGTAATTCATTCAAGATTAGTTCTTGAATATTGAAAAGCATAGCAAGGAAGTTTTGTACCTTGCTACAATACAATTTCAATAATTTCATACTTAGCTTCTGTAGTTTCATCAAAAAATGAATAATCCTGGATTTATTTTATTAATAAATGCACTTGAACATGATGAAGAAATGTATGTAGATGTAAATAACCTTTATTTTTATAACTTTCTTATAATTGTTTAGCAATGAATTCCGTTTACAACGAAGACAATTACGGATGCAAGTAATCCTTTAGAATTACCGGAAGAACGTTTTCGAGGAGTCTACAGATTATCTCGTCAGTTAGCATCTGATGTAATTAATGATTTATCTCCTCATCTACCTTATCAAGAAAGGGACATGTTGGTAATACCAAACGGTTTAAAAATTTTAACGGCATTACACTTCTTTGCCCAAGGAAGTTATCAAAAGTCATTGGGCCAAGATTATCTATGTACCATGAGTCAAGCATCTATTAGTCGGTGTTTAAATGATGTAACTTTGGCTTTTGAAAATTTGTATCATTTAATAAAATTTCCAACTACGGAAGAAGATTGTAGAATTGAGAAACAAGGGTTTATGAACATGAATAATGGTTTTCCTGGAATAATTGGAGCGATCGATTGTACCCATATTCCAATTATTTCACCTCCAGTTGCAGACCCCAATTATCCAGCAATTGTATTTTTTAAATAGGAAAGGATTTTACAGTCTAAATGTGCAAATTATTTGTAATGCAAGCTTAAAAATATTATCAATTAATGCAAGATTCCCAGGTTCCGTACATGATTCTGCAATTTGGACAACAAGTGCTATCAGAAGGGAGCTTATAAGAATGAATAATAACGGGAACACAAATTCTTGGTTAATCGGTGACTCTGGATACCCATTAGAACCATGGTTGATAACTCCTTTTCCTAATCAGAACCTGACAGTCGCTGAGGCAAATTATAATTATGCACATAAAAGCATAAGAAATGTGATAGAGAGATTAAATGGCGTGCTTAAAGGTCGCTTCAGATGTCTGACACGTCATCGTGTGCTGCATTATAATCCACAAACAGCAGCAAAAATTGTTTACAGTTGTGCAGTTTTACATAACTTATGTGTAACAAGAGGAGAAATTGATTTAAATGAAATTGAGTATGAAGAAAACAACGACAATGAAAACATTTATAATGATAATCTATTAGAAGAAGGCAGAAATACAAGGGATCGGATTGTCAGAATGTATTTTCAGAATTAAAAATTGTACTTATTGCACACACTGTTAACAATCTCATAAAAGCATTATGTACATTATCAAATGCGTTACTTAAAATTTTATAATCTGTTTTGTATTTCAAATACAATTCTGTCACTCTTCTATGCATTTTTGTGGGCCCTAAAAACATATTTATTAATGAGCCACTTTGTATTTTTTTCGATTAGCATACTAGTCCTTCCGTGTTGAAACCTATTGCCTGTTCGTAATTTACAAGGAACACGGAACACTACATTATCTTTGTTACGTCTTAGTAATCCAAGTTCCTGTATTTCCATCCCTTGTATTACTAACAAACTAATAATATAAATTAATTTTTCTTCTAGGTCTGTAAGTATTAAATTTATAGGACCTCCCCCACCTGTTTGTAATCTGTGGTTATATATGTTGCGTGCTTTTGTTTTAATTTTAGAAGTCCATTCCGTAAATACCTGCAACATAATTGTTAATGTACTTCATCATATATTTTGCTAAACCAACTACTTGTTTCCATTCTGTTACAGACTTTGTTGGACCCTTACATTTGTTAAGCAATTCACATAATGTAACAAAATCATGTTGTGGGATTGTTTTTAAATATTTAAACTTTTCCAAGCATTGTAAGTATAAACCATACTGTTCACTAGTTGTTTTATAGCTCGAATTCTCCCCACATCTAAAGAAACAACATATGTACATACTTTAATATTTTATGTTTATGAAATGATACAAAATTATGAATATTAACATTTTTCTATTGCATCACACAATTTATTGATGCTGGCCGCAATAGCATGCAATCCTTCTGCCACTGCCATCAGGCCTTCTTTCTGTGCAAGCTGATCGTTTCTATAGGCATCTAATAACCTATTTGACATGCGACCAACACCTATTTAAAATATATGTAATACTCTTCAATTTAAAATATCTTACAAATATACTTACTTTTTTTATACTAGCTACTTTTTTGGAATTTCTTTCTGAGGCGCTTCTAAAATCTCAAATTGAGCATCTGACAGTAAATACTCCTCCTGATTGCCGTGACTATCGAATATCTAAAACAATAACATTAAAATGACCAGACAACTTAAACAAGTTTCTTACTTTGGGATCATTTATAATTTCATTCGAGACTGATTCACTTTTCATCTCTGCATTTTCAGGACTGTCAATTATTTCAGTACCAAGTTCAGATACTTCTGAGATGCCTTTCACCACTACTGCCCCAGTTAAACTCAGTAATTTTTCTTCTAATGAGTTTAAAGTTTTTTCTAAACGTGCTTTTTTCCGCACTTGCGATTTCCACTCTGTAAACACCTATCAACAATATTATTACTAGTAACTAAAATTAAATTGTATCAAATTACTTTTTTCCAACCATCAATGTCCTTGACTGGTCCATCACCACACGAGTTCAATGCGTCTTTTAGTTCTGACCATATTTTTAAAATATTTTCTGGCCCCGTCGTTGGTGTCAACTTGCCAGTAATAAGTATTGGATGCTTTTTAAATATTCTAAATAAATACTAAATTGGGCCTTACTAGTCCTTGGTTTTTAAGTGCGCCTAACGTTGCCATTATGCCATTAAACATTTACCGCCAAGAACAAACAAGAAAGTTGTCGTTGTCAGCTGTCAAAGATACTTAAAACATTGAGTGGATTTGAACTACTTCCTACCTTCATGCTATACAAATTAGTATTCAATTTCTTTCTTTTCAATGTAGACACCGGAATACGAAATACATTATTATTGAAAACTGTCTTGAATATTTACTTGTAAATCTTTTCAATATTGAAAAGTTTTCAATTGTCATCTGAATAATATTGAATGTCGCCTACTCTATGATCATTTTCAAGCATAAGCATGGCAACACTGGACCTATCTGTGCGATGATATTTGACATGAGCTAAAAGTGGGATTCACACTTATGCATTTCCATGCATGCATCTGTGTTGCAGCATCAAATTGCATGCATTTTATCGTTCACACTACAAAAGTTGCCGCTTCAAAACATGAAGGATGCGTGATGCTTCAACTTAGAATTTGTTCTTATTTTTGTGCAGTTTCATATTGCATTTCTAGTGATTTTCTAGTAATTTTTATATTACCAATTTCACGTTTGTTAAGTTACCTACAACTTTTTTGTGACTGGTCGTTGATGGTATAACCTTAAACGTGGTGTAAATAAAAAGAAAATATACAAAAAGCTTATAGAAAACACTTAAATGTCAGGTTGCTCCGCAAAAGCAAATGTTTTTAATTGGACGAGAGATTTAACCAAAGATTTAATAAATCTTTATGAAGCGCAACCAATTTTATACGTAACGAAGCTAAAAGAGTATAAAAATAAAAACAAACATGCAGAAGCTGTTAATTTTATTAGGAACCAGCTCCAAGTAAAATA
This sequence comes from Abscondita cerata, assembly GCA_030710515.1. Classification (NCBI taxonomy): domain Eukaryota; kingdom Metazoa; phylum Arthropoda; class Insecta; order Coleoptera; family Lampyridae; genus Abscondita; species Abscondita cerata. The sequence continues at coordinate 5,905 of JALBCR010004258.1, forward strand.
TGACGTATGTAAAAGTCTTACAAACACTGATATTGTTAAAAAAATACACGTTATTCGTACCCAATATTTGAAAGAAGCAGGTATGCTGAAAAAATATTTGGTCAGTGGTGCACCAGCCGAAGCATATAAGATAAAATTGTGGTGCTTCGATATGTTGCAATTTTTGGGCGAAGGAGATCCTATACGACAATCTCAATCAAATTTGGAATCAATGGTAAGTAATAACCATTTTTGTATGTACTTCTTTATTATTATTATTATTTGAAAGGAAATAATTGAAACTGAAGCTGAGCGATATGAAGAGGTGGAGGAGGAGGAGGAGGAAGGTGAAATTATTTTTGAGGGCACAATGGATGAATTGGCATCTGCTTCATCGACAAGTCCGGATTTATAAATATTTTGGTCTGGGGCTACTTCAATTTAGGGGCCCCCCTCTAAATAAAAACTAATATTTAGTGTATTAGAGGTATTTTTATTTTTATGTACCTACATAAAAATTCAACCTAAAGATAAGCATATTACATATATATTATGTTAAAACAATTTTTAGTTAATAATTAATCAGCTTAGAAAAAAATGTAACAAATACAACAATGTGTATCATGATTAAAACTACCTCGTTATATTCTTTTTTCTAATTTTTCGATTCACAAAACTTTCTATAATATCATCAAACTCTAAATTCCGTAATATACTACTTTCAATGCAACAAATAGATAAATGTGATAGCCGTTCATCCGACATTGATGTGCGAAACTTATTTTTAATGTAGCCTAAAGTACTAAAAAGATCTTTCAGATTCGCAGTTAGTTATTGGCATTGATAAAAAAATTCTTAAAATAATATATACATTTGGAAATACAGACATGACATCTTGTTCGATGATAATTTTAATTAGCGTAATTGGGGAAACATACTTTTCTTTACATGTTGATTTTAAGAAATTTTGAAAAAAGACTAACTCGCTAATTAAATCATTGTTAATATCACTGGAGTACTCACTTACTAAACGTTCTCCGCAGTTTTCCAGTTCAGTTTTGTCTATATCCACTATATTTCTAAGGAAACCAAATAACTTTACTACATCAGAATAACTATTTGACCTCCTTTCAATCTCTTGGCAAAGTTTGTCTACTGTTAGGAGATAGCACTGGATTCGAAATTTTTCGGTGCCGGAAAAGTTGACTGTATCGCCATCTGGAAATTTTTTAGTTTTATCTAAGCGTTTTGAGTCAAATTCACAATTTATTATATCACTTAATTTTTTTGCTGTATTAAGATATGCGGAAAAATTTTCTCTTTTTTACTTAATGTCATATGCAAACTTTTAATAACTCATATGCCGTATTTATATCTAGTCCAGGTTGTTGCAATGTCTTGCTGACTCTTCCGAATTCATTTAAAGTTTCTTCCCAAAATACAACCATAAAAGCAGTCTCTAATCTAGTTAAATTTTTTATAAGTGACTGGCACTCGATCGCATTTTCTTTTCTTTCGTTATTATTGTTTTTTATTTCTAAAAGAGCTTTATATATACAATTATATCCGTTTGGCTAAAGCTTTTACTGCATCTTCTCTGCATGACCATCTAGTTTGAGAAAGAGATTTTAATGTAAAGGTACCTTTGGATTCACTTATATGTTTAATTAAAATGTTCCATCGGTGTGTTGAGCCGGAGAAAAAGTATACAATTTTTGTAAAAACATAAAAATTTTATAGTTTCTAAACATTCTTCAACACTACATTTACCAATTAAATTTAGACTATGTGCTGCACATGGAACGTAATGGGCGTGTTTACTTACTTGCCTTATTGCAGCTTGCATACCTTTATATTTACCGGACATGTTACTAGCGTTATCATATGACTGTCCATAACACTTTTTAATGTCAATATTGTTGCTTTGCAAGTAGTTAATGACGTTTTCGCTCAATGAAGTTCCGGTGTGACTATAAACTGGCAAGTAACCAAGAAAACGTTCGTGAACGTTTCCTTTTAAACAGTACCTAATTACTATAGAAAGCTGATCCACATGAGATAAATCAGGCGTTAAATCGACAACAAGACCAAAGTAAATCGCTTCTTTCACTTCAGCTATAATTTTTTCTTTGACTTTTTCTCCGATTAATTCGATAAATTCTTCATAAATAGTTTTAGATAAATAGGAAACATGTCCAGATCCTTTATTTCCATAATTCTCTAGATGATTTTTTAAAAAAGGATCAAAGGCGGCTATTAATTCCAATACCCCTAAAAAGTTTCCATTTAATGGAGAACCTAATACTTCATTATCTCCTCTAAATGGCAAACCTCTTTCTGCAAGAAAAATTACAACTGCTGTTATTCTTTTAAGAACATTAGTCCAGTACTCTTTTTCTTTAAGAAACGACTGATCAAGAATGATATCAACACGGTTACTAGTTTTTGATCTAGCCATCCAAATGAGCATACATTTTCGATGATCGGAATTATTTTCGTGTGCTTTAATTCTCTCTTCCCCACGTTTCCAATCGGAAAAACCGGTTGTAAAAGAATTGGAATTCTGAGTAAATAGCTTGCAAACGATACAATACACATTACCATTCGATGGGGAGTAACAAAGCCAATTTCTTTGAACAATTTCACCATTACTCAAAGTGTTATTAAATAGTCTGTTAGACAGCTTCTATTTTGAGTTTTATAGCTTCTAACTGATTTTTCATAGTAACCAGAATTGTCATAATTTTGGAAAAAATTAAAACCTTTCATAAGAATACATTGGGTTATAATAACATCACGTATAGGCGATGGCCAAAGAGCAATATCGCAGTCAACATCCTCTTTTTCCTTCACACATACCATGGCGATATTATTTAACTGATGAGGCAGCTGGTTTTCATTTATTATTGCACATTGATCTTCATTTTCTCTAGAATTTTCTGAATCACTCGCATGTTGTACATCCGATTCTGAACAGGTTTTTTCCTCGGTTATTCCAAAGAAAGTGGTTAATTTAGGAATCTTTCCCAATTCTTTGGTTTTCTTCTCGTGCCTAATAAAATAAACTTCTTAATGCGTAATTATAGGTACGTGTTCATTTATGTTTGAAAATTAACTTCAAAATTTACCTATTTTTTTAAATAATCTTTCAAAATAAGAGAAGTCAAATCCCAAGCAACATGGTGTCGTTGATGGAACGTCGAAATTTGATAGATCAACTACGACTACGTAGAATCTACCTTATGTCAACGTTAAGTCAACGTCACGTAAATACTTTTATCTACGTTGTATTAATACCTTAAATCGACGTTGAAGTATCGTGAAATTTCTATTAAAAATCACCGTAACGTAACTTCAACGCAATTGATACGTAGACTTAAAACGTACACACAAAGAATTCATAAAGGTATGTTATTGGGCGTAAAACGGTTTTCAGTATATGGGTTTTCATAATGTTTCATTTTACCATGAAAACACACAGTAGTGTGATTAATTTTTTTGATATTATATACCTACTACAAAAATTAAATTAAATTAAACTGAAATAAATAAATTAGTTTTCCTGATAAAAATGCTTTTTCTGCTGTCTGAAGTAGCTGTATAATCGTCTTTTAGACGCTATAAATAACTGTTCGGATAATATTATTTATACGAGAACTATTTTCCCGCCTTTGCCATTTTGCGCACGCGTGAGTGGGTGTAGTGGTCACTCACTTTGTACGTGTGTGTTTTGAACACAACTTTCAAAGTGGTCGAAAATAAAATATTTTATAATATCTATTTTAGTCCTGTTTGAACTGCTGTGCTTCTATCTATGCAGATCAGGTACGATATTATCTAATCCATTGACGGTAGACAAACACCCACTTAATTTCCTTTTGTAGGTTATGTAATTTGGCGGTATTCGACATTCGTGGCGTCGTATATATTTCTATGTTCTTTATCGCTTGAGAGTTGCCTTAATTGGGAATCAAACACTGGTAAAAGAACATTATTTTAATTAATGCTGGTAAGCGTAAACTTACATGAATTTTGTAGTAATGTTTTCTGTGGTAGAATTCGCAGATAGCGAAGAAGGAAGTGTTAGTATTGTCAGGTCTCAATGGTTTACTCCCCGCAAAGAGAAATTTTTGGCCACCAGAGAAAGATCCTGAAAAATTTGTAAGGATATTGAAACGAGGTGACTTATGTGACCCTGACACATGGCAATTACATGCTGTTAAAAAATGTTATTATGAAACAAGTATGATTAATAGATTGTAATGTATAACATACTATTGTGGTGCATAATTTTAGATGATTACGCTATTGCATATAGAAAATGTAAGAAGGCCCAAGTGGTTTCCGATGTACAAACTAGTGACACGGATGATAATGATAATATTCTTAAACGGAAGAGATGTCCACCTAAACGTTTTTAAACTGTAGCACTGATGATGAAGAAACTCCAAGTACTTCACGTCGCCCTCCAAAGGTATCAAGTTTGAACAAAATTCAGCCTTCTAATTCATTATGTAAGTTGATGGTCATGTGTACTTAAGTATTATAAATAATATGATTTCTAGCTGATATTGAGAATAACATTTTAACTGCTTCATCGTGTACAATCGGAGTCCAGTCACCAAGTACAATAAGTACCGGAAATATCGATACCGAGAATAGAAACACAAGAGGTAGTAAATAGATGTACTAACATTATCTAGTTTCCTATTTCCAATCTTCTTAAAGAATTTCAGGTACTCTTAAATGAAATTCTTAAAATAAAAGAACAAAACAAGTACATATTAAACCTACTGGAAGATTTACGTAAAAATCCAACATCAAAAGATCAAAACCTGAGTACTGTGGAGAATTTGCCTGTTTCTTTACCTCTAAAGAATGTTGAAGAAGTTGAGCAATTTGAAATCTATTTGCAGAATTCTACTCATTTAAAGAATTTTGTAAGTGTGGTTTATGTATTTTATTTAAGTTTCTATAAACAATCAAGACAGTTTTATCATTATATTTAAATTAAAAATTTTGTAAATACTTTCTATTTTGCAAACTATGGTAGAGTAGAAGGTTATTAAAATGTAATTAATAGCTGCAATTACCTTTCAATGATTTACCACTTATAGTCTTCTACTTCATTACATTAATTTTTTCAGAAATCTTATTGTTCATCATTAGTAGGCGGCAAAGATATTGTTCCGAAAACCAACAAAGTTCTGAGATCTTTATTAAATGATGAAGTAGCAGTTTCCTACAATTATTGTGGCCAAAATAAAAGGGACTCGCATAAAAGGCGTTTTCAAAACTTATTTTGAATGAAGTCGTTATATGTAAGTATTCTTAATTTCATTTTTTAATTTTTAGTGTCGAGTTCACGACTTTTACTAAATATGTAATTCTAAACCAGAAATAGTTGTATATATTTCTAGTAATAATTAAACTCAATTCACTTAATAGCTTTATTGTTTATTAAACTTTTTGTTTATCTTCAGATGCTGTTAAATTCAATACTGATTTCACAGATGATCAAGTAGCGCTGCCTATTAAAATTGGCTAAAACATGCGCCAAAACGTTTAAAAATTTGAAATAAACCACTACTTTCTATTGTATAATTAGAATTACGTTTAGTATTCTTGTGTAGGTTATTTTTTTTTATGTAAATATAAATATAAAACATGCCGAAATATTACAAAAGAATGTGTAAGTAAACGACAAGTGTACCGACGAGTGGCACAAGAGGTTTATGAAATATCTAAAACATTGCAAAATTCATCACATAATGCAGATCGTGTAAGTTTTCCCAATATACAAGAAAATTGTAATATCCTTACAAACGTTCATGAAAACGCATCTGAAGAGCAAAGTAATTCAATTAACGTAAATTGTGAATTTGAATGCACCACTGATTCTAATGAATTTTTATCAACAAACACATTTTTAGAAAACGATTTGGATTCAGAATCTAATCAAAATAACTGTGTAACTGTTTCTCCAAATGAGACTAGAATTAGTTTACTTGACAAATTAAGACAATGGGCACTTGAAAATAACATCACTCATTCATCTTTTACCAGTTTGCTTCATATTTTGGCTCCATTTCATCCAGAATTACCTTTGTCTTCAAGAACAGTATTGCGTACACCTACTCAAATTAGTAACCAGATTCGGCTAGATACTGGTAGTTATATTTATTTTGGTTTAAACGATTACTTAACAAAGTTTTGTTCAAAATATTCCCATTTGATGTTATCAAAATCAATCAGCATATCTTTAATATTGACGGATTGCCTCTGTTTACTAGTTCATCTATAAATTTATGGCCAATTTTAGGTTTGATTGTTAATTTTGATGTAGTTAAACCAACACCATTTGCAATTGGTGTGTTTTGTGGTAAGGGAAAACCATCACCGATAAATAAGTTTCTCGATGATTTTGTTACTGAATTAAGAATCTTAATTATCAATGGTTTTGTTTATAAGGAAAGAAAATATGATATTATCGTTCATAGTTTTGTGTGCGACGCACCAGCTCGCGCATTTATTAAATGCATAAAATCTCATAGTGGATATTCTAGTTGCGATAAATGCACAGTAGAAGGAAACTATCTAAATAATAAAGTAATTTTTAAAGATATTTCGGCTCCCAAAAAGAACTAATGAATCATTTGTAACACAAATAGATGAAGATCATCATATTGGCAATTCGCCCTTGTTAGACTTAAAAATTGATATGATCACTACCTTCCCAACGGATTATATGCATTGTCTGTGCTTGGGGGTAATGAGGAAATTACTTTTAACTTGGACTAGCGGTAAAATTATTAATGTTCGTCTACCGGCCAGATCTATAAATCAAATATCACAATGCATGATTACTTTGCCTCATATCTCACTACTGATTTTAACCGAAGACCAAGAGCTCTTAACGATCTTGCTCGATTTAAAGCCACGGAATTCAGAACCTTTCTTTTATACCTTGGTCCTATCGTTCTAAGGAATAATGTTGATATAGCTACATACGAACATTTTTACTATTACATTTTGCCGCTTCCGTTTTGTTGTCGAAATTTCATTTAAAAATATTGGAACAAATGTTATAAAAGAGATATTGAGTGTATTCGTAAATCATTGTGAAATTTTATATACACTTGATTTTTTGTTTATAATATTCATTCATTGATTCATCTACCTGACGATGCAAATATGTATGGACCTTTGGATAACATATCAGCCTTCCCTTTTGAAAATTATCTTGGAAAAATTAAAAAATTGTCAGATCTCCTAATAAACCATTGCAGCAAGTTTATTGTCGTCTAAAAAGAAGCTAATAATACTCCATTAGAATTTGAAATTATTAAAACTTAGAATATTCTATTGAACATTTTGATGGGCCAATTTCTTTTGGTTTTTCTAATATGAAACAATTTAAAAAATTAATTTACAATGATGTTTTATTCACAACTTCTTCATTTTCCAGTAAAATTGTTACTGTCTTCTTAAGGGTAACATTGTAATGAAGATAGGTAATGTTTTAGTAGATTCGAAAATAATATTTTTATTTTTGGAAGGAAATTCTTATCTTATAAATCGCTTTACACTTACCCCATTGAATCAAAATCATTAAGTATTTTCATTGTGAGGTCAACTAAATTCAGATTTGGAAGTTAATACAATACATAATATTGTAGGAAAATGTATTGTTTTTCCTCTTGATGATGTCACTGGTGGTACATTTGCTTCGTTTCCATTGTTACATGCACTTATGTAAATCTATTTTTATTAAGTTCCTATTTTAACCTACTTATTGTAATCGCTATTATATACGCATATATTTATATATTATATGTATGTATTGTATTCATGTACTTTTATATATGGAAATAAAATAATAATTCTCTATTTTGGTAGTTCTAAAAAATGCAGTGATTTAAGCGACCCTTGATTTTATGCGAAGTATCAAGGTAATCAGTTCATGTTCATACTCATGCAATTAGCTACCGTATACTCGTTAACATCTATAGTAGCTTTATAAGAAGGTCAATTCAACATTGCAAATTGATTAGCAACGTCGATTAACCGTTTCAAAAACTACGTAGACAAACTACTTTACGTCCACGTGATTTCTACGTTGAGATCAACGTTACTTCAACGTCTTGGTTAAGTTTTTTTTGTATTCCATTTATAATTTTTATTTTATTTTAAATTAAAAAAAAAAGGAAAAATAAAATAAATTAAAAAATTAAATAAAATTTTTTAAAAATTTTAAAAAAAATTAAAAAAATATTTGATGGTATACTTACTTTGCGTTTACAAGCACCGCTTTTATATTTTCTTCCACTGGCAAAACTCATTTTTTATAGATTGTAAGTATAGGTAAAATTAAGAAACACACTTCTAAACCCTTGCTTGTGACGTTTAGCCGGAGACTGGCTTAAAACACAACTAGGTATTTAGTAAGTAAACATTTATCAAGTAAAAGGAACAATATAGTTATTGTTATACTTTTGTCTTATTTTCAATTGTCTTCTCAGAATTACTGATCACCTAATATAATAATTCATTAAGGTTGGTATTTGATATTCTTATATAATTTCATTTCACAAATAACAATATCATCCTTGCCTATCATAATTATTAGCGCGTTCAATTATGAAATATTTAAATTCTGTAATTTATGGGCTAATTGTAGTATGTGATTCGCTGAATGTTATGACTAGCAGGCAAAGACACTTGTCAATCAAGTCCACGTGTAGTAAAAGTGCTTACTTACGACCACTGACGACGAGTTCGGCCTCAACTGTCTGTGACTGCGTTTGCATTAATCGCATATTTAGATTAAACAAAATAATACGATAAAAAAAACATTCATGACAAAATTTTATTTGTAGGAAATTGGAAATACATTATAATTTAGTTTTAATTAGGTACAGAAATATTTTCACTTTCAATTCCTAATTTATCTACAAAGCGTGAAAATCCCTTAAATAAACGAACTTTGCAAATGTACTTTGGTTTGAAGAAAAAAATAAACGCTCGGTAAGCGACTTAAAGAAACATCTATTGTTCGTTCCAACAAAAAAGGTGTTTTTAGCTTTGTAATAAGCCGAAATTTAAAGAATCTATTACGTACCTCTTTCTCTACTGACCTTCTTAACTTAATCCTTCTGAATTGTAATCCGTTCATAGAAATAGTACTTAAAATGAAAATAATAGACGTAGACGCTCAGGGTTGAAACTAACAGGATAGCATTCGGAGAAAATGAGACGCATTTACATAGTGTTTCATTTTACACTACACAATTGTGTGGGATTTACTTATACATAGTAGGAAGTAAATAAGAGGACGTTTTTATACTAGGAAATAATTAGAAATTGTTTACACTGGTTTGTGTAATTTGACTAAATTAACAAATCAGGCTTGAGCATAAAGTAAGTAAGTGAAGTAAAAATCGTGCATGGAAAAAATTAATTTTTTTCTTTAGTAAAACGTATCCTTTTTTTTCATATAAAATTCGAATGGGGGCCTCACACGGCAGCTTTGCACCGGGGCCCCTGAAGAGATCGTTAGGCCAAGTAAACTTTTGCTTACAATAACAAAACGAGAAAATGCAGGTATATATTGTGACAAAATTCTTATGAAATGTGGTTAGACACGGGGGCCCTTATGAAGTCGGGGCCCTGGGCTAAAGTCCCCGTAGCCCCCCCCTAAATCCACCGACTCCTACAGATGGTGCCTGTTCACCTAATCCTAATAAGAGACGACCCAGTAGAAGCAATTCAAATGCCTCTATTGCAGCATTAATTAATTCTGCGATTACATCTTTAGAAGAGGGAAGAAAAAACCAAAGATCGCAGAGGATGAATTTGATGTATTTGCAAGGTTTGTTAATACTGCAACAATCAACATATGATTTATTATTAATTTTCAGTACCATTGCAACAGAAATGCGAAAACTACAAAACAAAAAAATAATTTGTGAATTAAAAAAAACATTTTTAATGCAATTATGGATGCTCAACAAAAAGAATTGAATCATTAATTTGTAAATACCTAGTAATATTAAGGACCTACTTAGAATATAATGAATAAAATAACTAATAATATTACATTGTTTATGCAAGATTGTTTTGCCAGTCAACAGCACCTACACCATTTACATATTCCACAAATTCTTGTCTATTATTTAAGGCTGATTGACTGCTTCTATTACCAGCTTGCTTGCTTAAAGCATATGAAAATCTAATTCTTTTATCAATACTAGTTTCACTTACATTATAATTATTTGGATTTTTACTCTCAAAAAATTGTGTAAAACAACACAAGCTAATGTAATAGTTTCGACTTTGGTGGGATGTAAATTAACAGTGTTTATTAATACCCGAAACCGATTAACAAGTATCCCAAAAGCATTCTCTACTACCCTTCGTGCTCTGCTTAGACGGTAATTGAAGATACGTTGTGGCCAGGTCATGTTTCTAAATGGATAAGGTTTAAGAATATGTTGTGATAATGGGAATGCAGCATCTGCTACAATCACATACGGTACAGGTTTTGTACGGCCTGGTAAAGGTGTTTCTTGGGGAAAATTTAACCTATTTGTAGCAATGGCCAACGCAAGTGTACTGTTTCGAAATACACCCCCATCAGAAATTCTACCATTCTTCCCACAGTCAACATAGAGAAATTTGTAGTCAGCATCAACTAAACCCAAAAGCACAATACTATGTGAGCCTTTATAATTGAAATATGCTGAGCCTTCTCTCTGAGGAGCTTGTACAAGTATGTGTTTTCCATCCAATGCCCCTAATACATGGGCAAATTCCACCTAGCTTGAAATTCATCAGCTATCTTCAGCCATTCCAAAGTTGTATCGGGAATCTAAAAAAAATCACATTGTAATAAAATTTGGGTAAATACTTAAATTTTAGTCAGCTTGCCTTTAAATAATCATTTCTTAAAGCAGTATATATTGCAGAACACACTTCTGGTATAAAATTAGAAATAGTAGAGTGCCCCATTCTAAAAGATATCGAGAGGCTTTTAAATGTTTCGCCTGTTGCAAGATAACGTAAGGTTATCGTCAGCGGGCATCCCTAAATTTGGTGTCTTTTTTCTCGATTTGATGTTTAATCGTATTTAAAAGTTCTTCAAACGTATCTACGTCCATTCTTATAAAATTTTCGAAACTATCTTTATCAAGTGCCGCAAGTTCATTATGTACAAGATGAATATTCCCATGATGATCATTTCTTTTTGTATCCATGGCTTCACCCACCATTTCCGTTTCCTCGGTAATAAAAGAGCCGCTGATGCTCCAATTATAGTCAGCAGAAGAATTTCCTCGCAATCCATTTTAACATTGGCAGTATAACCTATTCGGCATACACATACCATATAAACTGTAGTAGTTGGTGAAAAATAAAATCCCAAGGCAGATAAATCACCGCGCATTTATAATTGCACTAATGTGAATTAATACTACATTTTCAAGGTCACGCATCTAAACATTCATCTTCCCAAGCACTTTTTAATGCTGCATGGAAATGCATAATACCTTCGACACACGGATCGCTAAAATGGTCATTAGCTGGAATGGTGATTAAGTAAATTGGCAATTTACAGACTGTGTTGACACACAGGAAATTTACAGATCAATAACGCTTGCGCAGTATGTGTACGATACGCGGTTTAGTTGTTTGTGGTTAAGTTTAAGTTGTTTTTTGGCTAAAATTTGTTTTGATTTATTTTGAGCATTTCCAAAAAGACAAGAATAAAATGGAATTTAGATTTAGAATTAATTTTAATTGATATTTGGCAGACAAAATTAAATGATTTGCGTATATATTATAAGTTACGAATGACACCGGTGTAGTTGAGTGTTTTGGTTATCCGCAGTGATAAGTCAATACAAGGTGAATCATCTGCATTATTACATAATCACTAATTGTATCTTTAACTGATTACGGTGCTGCGTTGAATTGAGAATAATTCATATCAAAAGGCAACTGATTATCTAATAATTAACGCAATAAATTTTTATCGGTGGTTTCAACGTGTAAAAATTGCAATTCGAGTTGTGTGTTGCCTAATATAGGCGCGTTTTAGCATTAATATTCTCTTATTTGGTTTTGAAAATAGTTCGGAATGCCGATAACTGATAAAATGACGTTCTTCGAAGAAAAGTTTCTTGCACTATCCGAAAATTTAAAGGCCAGATTACTGGTGAATTTCAAAATATAAAACAGCAGTTTACTAATTTTAAATCTGAAGTTCTTGATTGTATCGGTAACCTAAAGGAACTGGTCAAAATCTAAGTTACAGAATTGAGGAAAACGAAGCTCAATCAAGGAAAAACTGTCTGATCATAAATGGTATTAAGGAAGTAAAAAATGAAGACTTAGTGGTAACCTGTTTAAACTTTTTTAAGGAAAATTTAAATGTAGAGTTAACAGTTAGTATGATCTGTAACTGTCATCGTTTAGGGAACGCAAGAGCGAAAACTGCGAAGCCACGTGCAATTTTCATAAAATTTGCTACCTATTTGGCAAAGAAAGGCGTGTGGGAAAACAAAAAGATTTTAAAGAACAAGCCATTCTTTATAAGTGAATCTCTGAACAAAATAAGAGCCGACATATTTAAACGCTCAAAAGAGTCCTTTGGAAAGAATTGTGTTTGGACCTTTAATGGTAAAATAATTGTGTTATTGCCTAATGGTAATAAACGTGCTATAACTTGTGAAGATGAATTTAAGGATACCATAAAACTGCTAAATAATGAAAAAGAAGGAGCTATAAAGAAGAATACTGGATATTATACTAGGCAAACAAAGCTATCAGTGGTGGTGCTACTAGTCTGCTGTCTGATAAGTAATATACCCTACTACACGTTTTTTTTGTTTTTTGCGTAAATTCTACTAATTATTTTGTATTATGTTTAAATGATATTTGCATTCGTATAACATTTTGTACAATCTCTTAATGTAATACAGTAGGTTTAAGTCTGGTTTTTTTTTATTTTATCTTTTTGTTTTTCAATCCTTTTGTTTGTAGAAAGATACAATTATTTGACAATTATTTACATACTATAGGATTCACCATTTTATGTTTTTTTTAAGTCAATGTATAGATTCGCGGTATAACCTGCTTAATTCATTGGTGGATTGCATAATATCTCGTTTTTCGCGTACTTTGTTTCCAATTCATTTAGGCCCACCGCACACGGGTCGATCGGCGATCTGGTCGACGCGATTTTAATCTCCCGCATAGACGCTGATTTCGTACGATCCATGCGTTCCCGCGTCTGCCATCCGCATACGGGGACGATTTTCTTTCAGTCGATTTGCGTCTTAGCAAGAAGGAACACCTTTGTTTTACTTTTTGTGTGTAAAGATATTATATATAATGAAAAATGAGCAGTTCCAGTGATGAGGAGGACATTGCTATGTTCCTGTGGTATCGGCGGATGAGAAGAAGACGACGCAGAATATGGGTACATCCCTACATTGAACGAAATTTTCACTCTCGGTTATTTGTTGGGGCTCGAGAAATGCAACAAGATGATTCAAAATTTCTGGCATTTTATAGAATGTCAAAGGAATCGTATGTCCATCTAGTGGAAACTCTTGTTCCAGCCATACATTACGTCGATACAAATATGAGGGAATGTGTCAGCGCAGAAGAACGTATATTAATAACATTAAGGTAAGCTTTTTATTTGAAGAATCTAACATTACGAAAGTAGAAATTTGTAAGTCATAATAATAAGTAGTAAACTAAATAAGTAATATATTTCTATATAAAAAAGGGAAACTTAAAAGTATGCTTCACATTTCATGATAAATACTACTAGTATATGTTTGTGAAGGGTCTTCTTGAAGACTTGAGTGCCCACTGTACCCTGAAAAATCCTCTGTCATTTCATTCGAGGGAAATAAAGGTAATTGGTTGCAGTGACTTGGGAACTGTCTAAAATTTGAACTGATTGGTGGTACTTGTTTGCTTGATGACAGGACTAGCCTTTTGGGAGGGGCCACTACGTTGGTGGATGTCTGCATCATACCACTATCGCTGGAAACATTGCCAGAAGCATCACCAACCTCATCTATGAGTACCAAAGCTCTTCTCTTATAAATCCTCAGTTGAGCATCATTTAATTGCATCAAGTCTGGAATGAGACTTAATACAAAATTTTTAATGCCTTCCTCTCTCTTGTCTCTCTCATCTTTCACTGGAGGGGCGCAGATAATTTGGCTTTTTTGTCGATAGATAATCTATCAAGGCCTTATCAGCTGCGTCACTCTGTGCAGTTTTTTCTTTTCTTATTGGCTGGCCATGTGGACCTCTTGTTTCAGTTGCCATTTGAGATGTTGGAGTGCCCACTCTGTCTTCTTGACGAAATTCTGATGATTGGGTTGAAGTTACTGAAAGGGATGGCGATGGCGTAGGCGGGGACACAATTCTAATATCATCAGTTATTTCCTCTGTGAGGTACTCTTCACCTTCTTCCCTGTTTTCTACATCGAGGACATCAGATATTTGCGATGTTTCGGGTAAATTACCTGTAGGAGTTCCGGCCACTTTTATAAAAGGAACTGCAAATTGCATTGCATCCATTAAGTAGTATGGTTTCTTTTTGTGGTTCCGCTACCACTTGGTTTCGGTTTTAAATTTTTACAAAGGTGCTCCGCAAGTTCCTCCACTTTTCCTTGCATTCATTCACTGTAACAAGAAAACAAAATAAGTAAAAACGAAAAACTTCATTCTATTTTGGACCGATAATGAAGTACTGCACTGTCAAGTTTTTAATTTAAAATATTATTTAGATTATTAAAGGTTATTATTTGTTTTTCCACAATTGATTTTAAAATATGTAACTAAAATCTTTTTTTTTTCAGGTATTTGGCTACAGGTTGTACTTTCGTTGCGTTGGGATTATACTTTTGCCGAGGAGAGACTACGGTTGGACGAATAGTATCTGAGACGACTACGATTATATGGACCGAGCTAAAAGATGTTTACATGCCCGTCCCTACTCGTGATCGATGGAAAACTATTGCTCAACGTTTTCAGATGCTATGGAACCTTCCAAATTGTGTGGGTGCCTTAGATGGCAAGCACATTCGTATAGAGAAATTACCTAATACTGGGTCGACTAATTTTAATTACAAGTCTTACCATTCCATAGTCTCGGATGCTGCGATGCTGATGGTATTTTCACCATGATTGAAACGGGATACGCTGGTAGGAATAGTGATGGAGGCATTTTTAGAGCCTCAGCAATTAAAAACTTGGTATCAAATTCCCGACTTGATATTCCACCTCCAAGTAAGCTACCATTAGATGACAACGATGATGTTTTGTTCCTTTATTACTTTGTGGGAGATGAAGCATTTCCATTATCTCGGTATTTACTGAGACCATACTCAAAACGGGTTCTTGACAATACAAAACGAATTTTCAACTATTGTCTGAGCCGGGGTAGAAAAACAATCGAATGCACGTTTGGAATGATGACGGAAAAATTTCAAGTTCTCAGTACTGCTATACGTTGTCGCGATGAGAATACGGTCAAAAATATCATAAAAGTGTTTGTGTGCTTCATAACTACGTTAGAAAAAGAGATGGGAGTCAATATTTACCTCAGCAGGCAGAAGGGAATGTCAGAAATACTGGTCTTGCCAATCCCATTCGTCCACCAACTCGAGCCACGATAAACATTTCTCCCACTGCCTACGCTATACGAGATTATTTAGCAAATTATTTTCTGGCTCCAACAGCATCACTGCCTTGGCAGAGCAATTATTGCATTTGAATGTTTTTGAATACGTTTAAAATTACTCGATTTTGTGGTTATCATTTTAATAATAAGTAATAAAAATAATAACCCAAAATTTTCCACAGACCAATAATATCGACAGACCTTTACCAAAAAAAAAATCTTCCAACCGCCATAAAACCATAATTAACCCCTTGGTCATAATACTTATTGAACGGCCTAAGTGAGACACATTTTTTCTACCTGTAGAGCATTGTAAAACCCACAGGCCGAAGTGGTAATAGGACAGGTAAAATTTTCAAAATGGCTGAAATGGGAACGACACAAGTGGGATTACGCCTGGCTAATATTATCTGCGAGAATATTCTTTTGATACCCTTGTGTACATTATCCTGTGCGGTACCGAGAGTCGTACAATCTAGTTAAGACTAATTTGCATATTTTTTGATAATCTATTTCTTCCCCATTCAAACGAATTTAGTTCTACCCAATACTTGTGAATTAATAAATAAAGTTCGTACCTGTCAAGTTTACTTCTTTGGCTACACTGTTCCAAGCCTTTTCTGTGGCATTTCTTTTGGAGTAGTCCCGGAGGTTATAATTGTATAATTCTGGGTACTTTTCCACTTCTCCAACAAATTTTATATTGATAGCCTATAAACAGAAATATACAGATATTTTCTTGTGGCTAAAAATAACGGTCAAAATTCAAAGTTATTCGTAACAGCCTATACATAATATGATTTCCTATATTCTTCACATAGGTAAGAAAGCTTTATGACGTACATTCCGTTGATATTAAACAGTTGTTAATAGCGGACTTCTTTTTAAATTAGAGAGAGAGGAAAGTTCTACCCTAGTTCTAGCTCACTTTAGCACTTTCGCCAACTTTGCAACAATAAGAACCCTAAAATAACTAGAATATTTGAAAATGTACCTAAAATTATGTAGTGGTAACAACTAACGCTAACCTTACTTTATCTTTTGTGGTTTTTCGTGCGTGTTGTAGTTTGCTTTTACTGATATCTTAATTTTTACTTACTTTTATATTATTCATTTTATCTTTTTGCTTTTCTTGTATTTTCTACTTTATCTTTCTTTATCTTTTACTATCTTTATTTCTATTCTTGAAAACAGTCTTTTTAAGACTACACAAAATTGTTAACCGGTTTCCATGAGTAAGTATGTGTTTTTCTTAAAGAATGATTTTAAATATTGTTTGATTTAGTGGATTTGCCAGTACCAGAGTCTCGAATTATCTTGAGACCTGAAGATGTTCCTGGTGCGCTTCTTCAAGAACATATTGAAATTGCCGATCACTCTAAGTTACAGCTACAGAGATGGCTAGAATGTCGTAGTTTAAAGAAAACTGGTACCAAATCTGAATTAGTGCAAAGGTAATGAGAAAAGTTGTTTTTGTAATTATTTCTAACAGATAATTTGTAATTTCTAGAGTGATTGATTGCATACAAGCTGGACGAAAGGACCAGATATTTCTGGGTATTGACAATGGAAAATGGTACGATCTTAAAAGGAATACTATCACGAATCCAACATCATCCGTCGTTCCAGCAGCAACAACTATTACTACAAACTGGAAAAAATTCCCATCTTGTAGCATTCCCAAATATTTTAACAAGGGCTACATTTATTCCTATCTCGTTGGAACTCGCTTTGAAACCGAAGATTACGAAGTGCATTACGATGAAGCAGGAATAACTGAGAAACCATTTAGAAGAGGAACACAGTTTGTCGGGAGTGATTATATACATGATGTTTATGACATGTGTGATGATAAACGTTATTATTTAAAAGCCAAGTGTTTTTCATCTTTTCATAAAAATTCATTATATGGTTTCGATAACTCTAAACCAATTGTCCGGTGCAGTTATATCAGGCATGTGCAATTGTAAACAATCAGCACTGGGTAAATGCAGCCATGTTAGTGCACTTTTATTATTTCTTGCCAAATATGCCGAGGAATATGGCTACGATGGTTTAGCTTCTACAAGCAAGTTAAGGCAATGGGGTTTAGGGGCGAAAAACAAGAAACCTAGTGCTGTAGCATCTAAAGAGTATCCCACAGTGCGATTCAACCCGTTAAAAAGATCAGTTTTTGATCCAAGGCCTAAAAACTACACTAGAAGTGTTAATCTAAATAATTTTATTTGTGATCTCCAATGTGGAACCGAACTAACAATGTTTCAAACATTATTTAATCTATCATACGAAGATTTTAGCTTAACTGAAGAAGACATTGGTGTTTTGCTACAAAAAGTTCAACTTTTCAAAAAGAATATGTATTTATACATGAACAATTATTCCTCTAAAGTGTTTGCGGTAAAAGGTGCAGAAATCCAGGGATCCTTGGAATGGAAGACTTGGAGAAGCTATTTTTTAACAGCTTCTAACACAAAAACAGCTGTTTCACTTTCATCGCCATCTGCGAAATTTAATTTCTTAAAAAAAAACTTGTGGCAATTGTCAACTATCTCTTTTTTACCAGCGATTATATATGGTAAAAAGAATGAACCTAATGCAGTGAAATCATATATATCAAAACATTTGAAATCTGATGAAGAGTTTATGCAAGTAGGGCTTTATGTTAATAAGGACTTTCCACATTTGGCTTGCAGTGTCGATGGTGTTATAAAAAAAATGGAAAGATTAGTAGAATTTTAGAAATTAAATGTCCTAAAACGTTGGAAAATAAAGATCCAAATCTTTTGAAGAGGTTTTAACAAAATCTCAAAAACGCATTTTTGCATTTAAAGAAGATGGACAAACAAAATTAAAATCCAATCACCCATATCTGTACCAGGTAGTTACATCAATGTTAGTGTTCGAAGTGCCGATCTGCGATTTTGTTGTGTGGTCTAACATTAATATACTTGTGTTTCAAGTTAAACTGGAGAAAATAGAAACGATCGTGATTGATAACATTTTAATAAAATTGAAAAAGGTGTACTATAATATGTATATTCCGGAATTATTCTTAATGAAGGTTCCTAGAAATTTAACCGTATTTGAATTGGAATAAAAAATTAATTTTGTTAAATTCTTTACTTTTTTTAAATTATGTTATAGTGACAATGCTACATATTCGCTTATTGATAAACAAATTACATAATCAATGTATTATTTCTATCAACTAACTAATGGTTTATTAAAATTAACTAGAAAACAAATAATATTAAAAATATTTGAAATTATGGGTAACATTATAATTTGTATAGGTTTTGACAAAATCTGGAATGCTTTTATTCGTCCGATTGCTCGCTCCACATGAATGCGACATTTTGCTATTTTCTTTGTTAAAACTTCTTCTTCAGCTGTTAATTTTGTCCTACCAGCAAGAAATGGTGGAATAATTAATTTATACTTATGCTCATTACAAACATCCTGAATAGTAAATCCCTATCTACCATTATTACATCTCCTTCTTCCAAAAATTACAAATATCACTCTCTTTAAATAAAGCGTTGTCAGAAATGGCACCTTCATATCCTTCGCTGTTGTATACAACGGCACCCCTTGCAGAAATACCCACCAAAAACTTAATCGTATTAAAAGGTTTATAGTTTGAATGGGTATTTCCTTGTCTTTGAAAGTTCCTCGACATCTGCATTCGAACTTCAGTACTATCTAACACCAACGTAATTTTTTCATCGAATGCTCTAAAACTAGCAGGCATATGATTTTTTCAGTAGCACGAGATGCCTTAATAAGGTTATTACGTAGTCCACAACATTGTAAATAAACAAATTGCACCCACGTATAAAATACCACTGAAACGTTAGTTACACTCATGTTATAAAACAGTGAAAGTTCTTTTAATGTATAACCCCTTCGCAACCGAACTAGCATTAAACAGAGTTTATCCCTGTATGAAAGTCGGGTAAACTTATTTTTAGTTGGAGTACCACTTCTTGTTGTGTACTTTAATAAAGGCATTACACTTTCATCTAATAAATTATATAGGGCTTCAAACTGAGTAATTTCTAAACCAGTAAAATATTTCATGTGTTTACTCTGCGATAACGATGAATACAAAAAAAGTTTCCGAACTCCTTTAAATTCACTTTTGAAGTATTAGAAAAATGTAGTGGAACCATTGGAAAAGAAGATCGTCTCGCATAAGAATGTTCCTCTGTATCTTCACTTGTACTTTGCGTGACGTTTTCATCATCTCGAGAACTTGCAATTTCAACATTACTCTGCACTACTAGTGATGAAGGATCCCTCATGATATCAGGCACATAAGGTGTTGGATCACTGCCATTTTCCAAAAATGTTTTTCACAAATATAAGTATTTTTACTTATATTAGATATGTTTAGGTTACTATTCCCACATAGATCAATCCATATTAAACACCTAGCTCTATTCAGTATTGGTTTGGGAAATGGATGGTATCGTAGATTTTAAAATGCTTCGATTTTGATGTGCTTGAACAACCTTTATAGTAACACTTCGGCATTTTGAGTATACTAGAAAAAAAACACTATGAATAAAACACACATTATCCTTTTAATTATCTTACCTTCGACAGGAGTTATATAATTTTAATTAGTCTTAAAAAGACTGTTTTCAAGAAGAGAAATAAAGATAGTAAAAGATAAAGAAAGATAAAGTAGAAAATACAAGAAAAGCAAAAAGATAAAATGAATAATATAAAAGTAAGTAAAAATTAAGATATCAGTAAAAGCAAACTACAACACGCACGAAAAACCACAAAAGATAAAGTAAGGTTAGCGTTAGTTGTTACCACTACATAATTTTAGGTACATTTTCAAATATTCTAGTTATTTTAGGGTTCTTATTGTTGCAAAGTTGGCGAAAGTGCTAAAGTGAGCTAGAACTAGGGTAGAACTTTCCTCTCTCTCTAATTTAAAAAGAAGTCCGCTATTAGAACATACTAATAAATATGAACTCTACAAAAACTTACCTCCATATCTCGCGCGATGCACTCGAATAATGAGCTTCCTCTCCGATCGCGTAAGATTGTAAACGAGGAGATTCGCAATCGTCCGTTTCTAAACGAGCACTAATCGACCCGTGTGCGACGACGTACTTCTTTGCATAGGATATCGAGGGAGGCGTCGCGACTCGTGCGAATGGAATCGCGTCGACCAGATCTCCGATCGACCCGTGTGCGGTGGGCCTTACAGATTTACTACATAGTTGCATACATTTGAATTTCTGTAGCTACCTCTGTGCTTTTTAACCTTATTATAAAAGAACACATTATTAGTTTTTATTATATAGACGAACGTAAGTTAACTTTGCGTTCGTATTGTACCTAGTTTATTTTTAATTATATTTATATAGCTTTGTTCAAGTGTTTATATATCTTTAATAATATTCATGTAAAGGAATTTATTATGTCTCTTAGTCTTGCGCATGTCAATATAAGGTCTGTTCTTGCTCATTTTGATGGTGTTAGAAATATATTACTCTCTAATGATTACGATATCCTTGGTATAACGGAAACGTGGATTACACCAAATTTTATTGTTGACAACATACACATTAACAATTACAAATTTTTCATATCTGCAGAAATGATCGTGGTGGCGGAGTTGGGGTATACGTTAAATCTATTTATAATGTATCAGTTACTATTAGTGATCTTAGCGATGGCTTTGAACAATTATGGTTAAAAATTTTACTTAATAACAAAACAATAAGTATTGGTGTTATTTATCGCCCCAATCGCAATATTAATAATTTTTGAAAAATTTGAAGAATCACTTGCGAATACTAGTTTATTTTCTGATGAAATTTTCTGCCTTGGCGATTTCAATATTGATTTCTTAAAATATGATAGTTATCTGTGCAATCGACTTACTACTCTAATTGAATCATTTAAGTTAAAACAAATCATTGTACAACCCACTAGAGTCACCGAATTTTCTTCTACCCTTATTGATCTGATTTTCTGTTTGGTCGATGCGCCTGTCGATGAATCGGGGTACTTGCTGTGCACGATCTCGCTGACCATGCTCTTGTTTACTGCAATGTCTCTATCCACATTCCAGTGTGTTCCTATTATGCGTACTTTTAGAAATTTAAAAATATTAATCTCGAGGATTTTCTTAGTGATCTGTACTCTATTCCTTGGTATCATATTTTTGATCTTAATAATATAGATGACAAATTAGATTTATTCAATAATAATCTGATGCTCTTATTTGACATTCATGCTCCATTTATCACCCGGAAGATTTATAAACCATTTAAACCTTGGATCACCGATAATATAAAGTTTATGATCTCCTTACGTGATAAAGCTTATAAAAATTCAAAAAGACATCGAATGTAGTTCATTGGAATTTCTATAAACAACTCAGAAATTATGTTAATTCTGCTGTAAGAAGAGAGAAAAAGTGTTTTTTAAGTACAGCCTTCACATCATCCGATCGCCGAAATGTATGGAAATCTTTCAATAAACTAAATATTTATTCCAAAAAAGAAACTGCTCTCTACCACCTCACGTCAGTGACCCCAATTTAATTAACAGCTATTTTTCTTTAGTTCAAATTGGAAACGAACCTGATCCGGATCTTCATAAATTTTATAGCAGTAATCTTCATTAAAATGTCTCAGATGTATTCAATTTCATCAACATTACGGAATCTGACATCGTACAGGCCATTAATTCTTTCTCTTCGGGTGCAGCCGGTTCAGACTGCATTTCCTAGACATGATCAAAATGTGCTGCCTCATATATTACATTACATGCGCCATATTATTAATTCCATTATTTCTGCTTCAAATTTTCCTTCTTCTTGGAAAATTGCCAAAATAGTCCCAATTCTAAGAAGAATAATGTCGCGGATTTTGATGATATTCGGCCTATCAGCATATTATCTGTGTTTTCTAAAATATTTGAGAAGCTGATTTCTGTGAGCTTTTGCGTTACCTGAATGCGAGTTCTTTCATTCCTGACCATCAATCTGGTTTTCGATCAGGTTATTCATGCACAGGTACTTTTCTTTTTGTTTCAGACGAAATCTTCCCAACTATTGATGTTGGGAATTTCTTTGCTCTTTTCTTTGTTGATTATACCCATTCTTTTTCTTCCACCAACCCCTATTCCCCCTTTTTTTTTTTCCCTTCCTTTTTCTTTAAATAGTCCCCCTTTTATTTTTTCTTTTTTTTTTTTTTAAAAAAAAAATAATTTTTTTCCCAAAGTTCCTATTTCCCTCCCCCCTATAAAAAAAAACAAAAGCACCCGGGCCCCATTTTTGGACCCTTTTTTTTTATTTTTTTTTCCTTCCCTCACCACACACAAAATTTAATTATATATATTCCTCTTTTTTTTAAAAAAACCACTACATCAATCCAACATATTAATTTATTTTTTTTTTTAATTCCACAAAAAAAATTTCTTTCCACCTACACTTTCTACACATACCCACCAAAAACCACCCCCCCTTACCAATCCCTATATCTCCCCTCCCCTCCTTTTTTCCACAAAAAAAAACAAAATAAACTAAAATTCTTAAACTCAAAAAAACTCTAACCCCCATCCTCCTCCTACTACACTGAAAGAAATGTGTTTAGTTGAGTTTCTACTTAAAATATATTATTTGTAGTAAACAAAATTTTAATAACAGTAATGTTGCCCATTTTAACAATTATAAAGCGGTCAACTAAGGGTTACTGAAACAGTTTACTTAAATACGTTTTTAGTTTAAATGCGCACTTGTTTTTACTATGAACAATTTTTGTTAATGGTTAATAAATCGTATTTTTTCTTAGTCGTAGATATTCTATTCATTAACTACAAGTAGTTTCATAATCTCAAAGAAAACTGCTTGTGATAATAAAATACTTCGTAAGCTTAAGCGAGTGATACACTAAAAATAACGAGGTGTAATGAATATTATACTTAGAGTCAACGAGTCAGCAATGTTATGGTTAATTAACCATCTCTGTCTGAAATAAAAAGCCTCCATTTTATCAGATGCGAGAGGAACAGTCGCAATTTAGCACGTATTTTTATTCAGTTTTGCTGTTGTGGTGTTTAGAGGTAACTGTGAAAGTGTTTTTGTTTTCATCATGTCTAATTACCAAGCTGATTTAATCTCTTGGGGGTTGCAAAACTACATAAAACCTTTGAAGGTGAGTAATAATTTTTTTAAATATTGGCAATTTAATATTTTATCGTTCATTGAAATGTCAAATAAAAAAACATCATCACACAATGTCATAATGATATACCTACGACTTCGGTTTACCAGTTTATAGTTTAGTACCTAATTCAAAATTATCAACGAAACTTATGAACGCATTTCGAACATATTTGACAGAAACATGCTCAAACGGTAAGACCGAGTTACCCCTTTACAATATAAAAAAATATACATATATATCAGTGTGTCCCAGGATTGATGTTACAAGTGGTGTAATGAACTAAAATTTTTGAAATTCATTTCAAGATTCTGGAATTAATCCTTGCTTGGCGTGAAATGAATTTTAAGAATGTTTTCTTTTTTGAAAAACAAAATGGCCGTGACGGTGAAGCAAAGCAAGAACTATTTTCTTTTCAGGTAAAGTACCCTTTTGGTTTGCGATATGGAAAAATGTTACTAAGAAAAGTTGTTCATAATGACAAATCGTGGCCGTATACCAAACTTGATTTTGTTTAATCTAAAACAGATAGTTTAATGAAAGTATGTAGATCGTCCTGAAGTTTGGTATACGGCCATGATTTGTCATTATGAACAACTTTTCTTAGTAACATTTTTCCATATCGTAAACCAAAAGAGTACTTTTCCTGAAAAGAAAATAGTTCTTGCTTTGCTTCACCGTCACGGCCATTTTGTTTTTCTAAAAACCAGCAAATTCTTAAAATTCGTTTCACATTAAGCAGGGCTTATCTAATTCCAGAATCTTCAAATGAAATTCAAAAAATTTTAGTCCATTACACCTCTTGTAACATCAATCCTGGGACACATTGTATATGTACAGGGTGATCTAAATTAAGTGTTCACCATTGGTAACTCTGTTATTATTAAAGCTACAAAGTCGTTTAAATGGGCAAACTAGTAGAGTTTTTTCCACTGATTTAATAATATCGTGGTGTGATACCTGCGAGAATACCTGTATCAGTTACTTTGCGTCATCTTTGATGTATAAAGTTTTGAAGTAAAAATTAGCAAAAGAAAATTCAAGTTAGGACAAGTTTGCTTAACCTTCGTGTCTCCAAAATGCTATAATAAGCATATAAATTTGATTACAGACGAGGGTATTGATGATGAAAGTTTTCCACTGTTGGACGAGGAAACCATTAATAAAATATTTGATAAAAGTGGACCTAAACTAATTTTTAAACGACGCTACAAAGAAAAATATATTCAAAACCCAGAGGTGATCTCGCCGGTAAGGTGTTATTGTTTTATTTATTATTATTATAATAAAAGATAAATAGATCATATTATAGATACTCCCCACCAAGTATAATTTCAAACATCTATTAGTTGTTAACTTTAAATGCAGTTCTAATTTTTTACGGTATTTCATTTATAGAATACAACAATGTTTAACTTTTGTCAACATTACGTGAACGGAGCACTTTTCTATAATTCTCTCAGGTAGTGTTCAACTAATACGTGGAGCAATTTTTGGAGATATCGGACCCAGTAACGTTTTTCTGTACCCCCTTCCCGTTAGTAAAATGTTACGTAACGACCAAGTGACCATGTTTACCTAAAAGTCACAATGATGTGGCGCAAAGAAAGGAAAGTCACTTTATAAAAAAAGTTACATAACTCATAGGTTCAAACACCCCTCCCGCCTCTGTAACGCATCGTAAGTTGTATATACAAATTTGACTTTAATTTTATTGATAAATCTAAAAATGATGGGAAAATGAGGCACTTAATTATTATGCATATCACACAAAAACGTATTAATTATAATACATTGATTAATTATATATATTTTATAGTTGTCTGCTAATACGGATACACAATCTAGTGTATCCAATGAGAATCTCGAAATTGCATTTCATTTAAACGAGTCTTGTTCTTCCACACCATCAACATCGGTGGATTTAGAAAATTCAGTTTTATATACTCCTGATGAAGAAACATTAAAAGTTCTAGAATCTCTAAAACGATTGAAACTTTTTGTACTCCACAAAGTCCACTAAAAAGAAAATATACGGAAGATTCATCAGAAGATACCAATATTATTCTAATAGATAATCCAAATAAAACAATAGATGGCGTCTTTCCAGAAGTAAGTTGCCAATTTTCACAAACATATTTATGTGTTAATGCTTTAATTAATTTTGTAACTTTTAGGGTCTAGAAAATGTTCTAAAAAATATACAGATGGTCAAATTGCGTTAGCTAATAGAACGCATCTAAATAATGATCATCGTGGCAAAATAGTGAAAGTTATCGTTAATGAATTAATAGCTCGTCTAGGATCAGAGTTAGTATAACTATTAACATTTATCTAAATTTTAATAATGAGTAAAATTTTAGAATCAGAGCAAGTACATTTTTAAAGTGTTCTGAGGAAGTAACTAAATTGTTTCCTAAGGAAAAGGCTGAGACGTTTTACGTTCCATACTTACCATCGGGGTGCAAAAATAACAAAGGAGTTGGGCCTAAAGGAAAACTTTGGTCTCGTTATGCTAACGTTAAATCAGCACTACGCCAAGCTCAGCAATACGTCAAAAAAATAATTCAATTACTTTTCAAACTGAAGAAGATTGTGAAGAAAATTTAGAGGAGTTGAGGAGTTTAGAATTTTTGAAGTCGGCCATAGAACCTCTCCATAAAATACTGGAGAGTTGGAACAACACTTTCAAACTGAGAAGAAAATTATATTTAAGTTCTTCTTTAACCAGTATATATACTGATTTTCCTGCTCTGGCATTAAATACTGGAATTGAGCTGGTAAGAAGTATAATTGATAAAAGTCTTACACTATATAACTTTACAACTTTACATTTTTTTTTCTAGATTGAGGCCGACTTTAATAGAAGGTACCCTGATCGAGATGATATTATATATAGGAATTGGCCAAAAATATCCACTGCTATTTTAAAAGAAGTAAAGGAGAGAAAAATACATCAAGACACTTCAGTATATCAAGGTAAATAATTAACGGTCTATAGTACTAGCATTAAATTCCTCTATTATTAGATCTAGGACTGAATTCATTATTATTGTTGCCTTATTTATTCCCAACAATTACAATAAAAAGAAGTCGCAAAGGCGCTAATTGGCGTCCCACTAG
The DNA here is from genome assembly GCA_030710515.1 of Abscondita cerata. Classification (NCBI taxonomy): domain Eukaryota; kingdom Metazoa; phylum Arthropoda; class Insecta; order Coleoptera; family Lampyridae; genus Abscondita; species Abscondita cerata. The sequence continues at coordinate 32,911 of JALBCR010004258.1, forward strand.
GACCGAAATACAAGAAAGTTTTTTTACCACATTGATGTAAGTAATATAATAAAGATTTTATAATCTTTTATCTACATTCTTTTTGGTTTTAGACATATGACGATATTGAAAAAAGAATATCGATAAGAAAAAGAAAATTGGAAGAATATGGAATTCATATGCAACCAGCAGTTTCAGTAGTAGGAACGCTACAAAATCCTGAAGGTTACTACATTGTTGTCGATAATACAAAATATAAAGTGGAATCCAGTATCAGAGCACTGGATCTTTTATATAAGTTATTTCACGCTATGGATATTGAATATCCAGTAGAATCAGAACACATTTGGCTGTTCATACAAGAACTTGTTTTTGAGATGAAAACTTATAAAAAAATTCCTTCTACAGTTGCAGTTATCACTGATATAAAACATCACTTACAAGATTCAGAAGGACAGCACTAAGTATTACTATTTTTTTACTCTACACCATGTATATTTGCAATTTTTGTCCACTTACATTTGAAACTTCTAAAACCTTACTTTTGCACATTAAAGTGTTTCATGGAGACGCTAAAACAAATTTTTATATGTGTAATGCATCATCTTGCAATCGACATTTTCCATCTTTAAAATCTTTTAGAAAGCACTTGCAAATTCATGAAAATTCTGTTTCGTTAACAACTGATATATCTTCTCAAATTAATGAAAATACTGTTTCATTGACAACTGATATTTTATCTAACAGTCAAAATAAAAATGATTTGATAAATGAAACCTTTCAAAGGGTTGCTGAAATTGATATACCTAAATTAGACAAAAATCGAAGCGATAATGTTGTAAATTATTTTACTTTGTTTAAAGATCAGTTAGCAAGTAGTACAATTTCATTTATTTGTAGTCTTTATGAAGACGATACTCTTCCTCGAAACCATGTTCAAAAATTATGATTGATGTATTCAATTTATTTAGTAAACCTCTCCACATACTTAAAGAATATATACAACAGAACACACTAGAATTAAATGATTCGGAAATTAAAAAGTATTTTTCGGAATTTGACAATTTGTTTGATGGACTTAAAAGCGAGCATTTGCGGTTTAAGTATTTAGAGAAATATGGTTATTTTATACCTCCTGTTTCTTACATTGTCGGTCAAAATTACAAAACTTAAACCAAAATGCCAGTGCAACTCCCAAAATTATTCTGCAGAATATATTTCACTGTCGAGTGTATTGAAAACATTTTTAACATTACCTGATGTATTAACTACTATTTTAAAATATATGAAAATATTACATCTTAAAACAGCAATATCTAATATTACCCAAACTCAATTTTGGAAAAATCAAATATCTACATACGAAAATGATTCATTAGTTTTACCTTTATTTATTTATTACGACGATTTTGAAAGTGGGAATCCACTTGGGTCACATGCGGGGATACATAAAATAGGAGCAGTTTATTATACCATTGGCTGTTTACCACCTTCTTTTCAATCTCAGTTGGAGAATATATTTTTAGCATTGTTATTTCATTCATCAGATTTGAAAGATTTTGGAGAAAAAATTATTTTTAAAAAACTCATTGATGAACTTAATGACTTACAAAATACTGGAATTGTTGTGGATTTACCTCTAAGATCTCAAAAGTTTATTTTCTTACCACTTTATTTATTGGGGATAATTTAGGATTAAATACAATTTTAGGTTTTCAGCAATCTTTTGCATCAAATTCATTTTGCAGATTTTGTAAATGTACCCGTCAAGTAAGTCAAAATTTAAGTATCGAAAAACCCTCTTTATTAAGAAATATTGAGAACTACAATATGGATGTGAAACTGAAAAACTCTTTTTGACAGGTGTAAAAGTGAATCATGTTTCAACAAAATACAATCTTTCCATGTAACAAAAATTATAGTGTCGATATTGCTCATGACATATTTGAAGGAGTTGGAGTTTATGTAATGGGATTTATTTTACATCAGTTTATATACATCGATAAATTTTTTGATTTAGATACTTTGAATCATCGAATTGAATTTTATAATTTCAACAGTAATCATAATAAACCTCCTCTGATTTCAAAATTACAATTAAAAAGAAAACTTTAAAAATGTCTGCTTCAGAAATGAAAACTTTCATTTTGCATTCTGGTCTTTTATTTGGGGATTTCGTACCCCTTAAAAACAAATATTGGAATTTATATTTGGGACTACGTAAAATATTACATATTGTGTTGTGTAAATCAATAATTTTGAATTTAACTATCCATGAAAAACTAACAAAATACATTAAAGAATTTAATTTGCTGTTTCTCGAGCTGTTTTCAATTCCTTTAAAACCCAAATTTCACATACTCACCCATTATCCATCGTTACTAAATACTATTGGACCTTTAAACCAAACAATGACTTTAAGATATGAATCAAAACACCGACAATTAAAATTAACGGCTAATAATGTTTCATCGAGGATTAATATAACTCATACTATGGCTATTAAACATCAGTTGAAATTTGCTACAAGAATAGCAAATAAAACAGGATTTTCAAATTTTGTAGAATTTTCTAAGAGCACTACTAATTTTGCATCAATTTATGATGTTTTACCAAACTTTAACCATATATTAAGTAATTCTAATATTTGTGAAACGAAATTAGAAGGTTTTAGAAATAACATAATGCAAGTTACAAAAGTTTCAATTAACTCTTATCATTTTGGGATGAATAGTATCATTTTAATTCCTAATGAATCAAAAAACTAACTTTTGGAAAAATTAATAAAATCCTAATAAGTCAGAATAACGAGATTTGTTTTATATGTGACACTATTGAAACAAAATCTTTTGACAAACATTTTTGTGCATGGAGAGTGGAAAGCACTAATTTATCAATTTGTACTGTTTACTCGAATTTTGAATCTATGTTAGATACATATTCTATTATTCTAAGAAACAACAATATGTTTATTACTGAGTTTACTCATATTTTGTAATTTTTTAGTTTTCCTATAGTTTTTTTCATAGTTTTTTTATATGTATTGTTTATTAATGTTTGCTTTAAAATATATACTTACATAATATAGTTAGAATTTGTTTTATTGAGTATATCATTTTAAGTATTGAGTAAGGTATAGGTAAGTAAATAAATTATTTGCGTAAACTAAGTAAATTCTTAATTCACATTAAAACAAAATTATCGTTTGCTACTAATAAAATGGCGTATTGTAATAAGTAATTCTTTACTTAGTAATAATAAATACAATACCTGAAGTAAAAAACAAACAAGCTATAATAAATAAGGTGCCTTTTGCATTAAATGGATTTTTACTTGTCATAACTACATCGCTTATTTACGGTTAACAAATTATACGTTTGACATAAATGAAGTAACATTTTGAATTTAAAAGGAACCGGTTAACAATAAGTAAACTGTTTGCAATTCGCTTCTTACTGACTATAAGTAAGTTACTCTAAATAGATTCATTTGTTATGCCTAAATAGATGGCTGATTTGGCGCCTATTTAAGGTAGATATTTACTTGCTGTGAGCGAAGTTTTCTTTATAGTTAACAAATATTTCTTTCAGTGTAAAATAAATAATTTAATATTTTTAAAATAAAATAATATAAAATTTAAAAAAAAAAAAAAAAAAAAAAAAAATTAATTAATTAAAAACAAAAAAAATTTTTTTAAAAAAAAAAAATTTTTAAAAAAATTAACTAAAAAAAAATTTAAATTTAATTTTTAATTTTTTTTAATTTAAAATAATTTTAAATTATAAAAAAAAAATTTTTTTTATTAAAAAAAAAAAAAAAAAATTTTAAAAATAAAAATAATTTTTTTTTTTTTATTTTTAAAAATTTTAAAAAATTAAAAATTTTTTATAAAATAAAAATTTATTATTTATTTTTTATTTTAAAAAAAATTAACTCTCTTTTTTTTTTTTTTTATTATATTTTTTTTTTTTAAATATTTTAAATATTTAATTTAAAATCCACCACCATAAATAATAAATTTGTACAAGAAAATGCGAGGAAAAAAGCCATGCATTTTTTTTTTAATTTTTTTAATTTTTTTTTAAGTATTTTAATCACAATATAAAAATATGCCCTACGAGCCGCAAACCCTTTCAATAGGTGCCGGTTTGTGCAAACCACTGCGACTCTCTAACAAATTTTGAAATAAATGCACCACGGAAAACCCTTGACTAGAACTAAATTCACCTCGTTTTTCTTAATTAATTTATTAGAAAATTACACCATGTTTGAAGGAATTTCTACACATACTCTACATTTAAATTGATTGCGTTCATACGCTTCAGGATTACATTGTGCGTCGCGTATACAGTTGAAGTGTACCCATCGTTTGCACGTATCGCACTCAACCCAAAAGTTTCCGACCCTGTACGCGTTTCCCGCAACAACGGTTGCTTTGTTGTAAATTATTTTGTGTCTTTACCCACTTTTTACAATTTCTACATTGAGACCAACATGATGAAAATTCAGCAATTCCTTCTCTGCTGCAATATGCGCAGTTATTTGCTACCGCATTAGAATGACTTAATAGTAAATTTTGGGCGTAAATACGGTATTCATTAGGGTCAAAATTTGTTTCATGAACGTATGTGCCATTATTGTTAATAATATTTTGTATAAAACTCATTACAAAAACACCACAACTGTGTCCATCTTTTGTTTTGAACATTTAACGTCTTTAATTTTCCACGTAGTTGTGTCTACTTGAAGATTATTTAGTATACATTTAAATAATTTAAAACATTTGTTATTTCTAGTTTTACTAGTCGAGCTATCAAGCACGTAGAATTCATTACGTTTGCCGTCAATAACTAATAGAAACCAATGACTGCTCTGAACAACTGGTAAAAAATAAATCTTTTCTGATGGCAGGCACTTTAGTAAATCTAAAGAAGTATTTGATGAAGAAAGATTTTCGTATGTGGTAGATATAATTGCACAATAATCATTGTCTTTATTCATAACTAACAAACGGGCAAAAACATCAATGATGAATGATGCAACCCATTGGGTTGGGTTTAATGTACAAAAGTCATAAAAATCTATGTCATTGTAATAAAAATTTAGAAATGTATATTTTCCTATATATGCACTGGTTTTTGGGGCATGTTTTAAAAATTTATGATATTTAAATATGCCGTTTTCAAAAAAATTACCATGATTTGACAAGTTATTGTGCTCAGCCGTTACTTTAATAAAACGTTTATTTTGACGGAGATGTGTATTTTTACGTACGGCTCTCTTATTCCATGCTTCTTCGGTAGATTGTAATTCCCGATTGAGTTGTTGTTTGCGAGGCTTTTTTACTAATAATTTAAATTCCAATTCTCTTTGTCTGCAAATAAAGTAATCCCGCATTTTTTCAATAAATCTGGTACATTTCATATTTGTTTCTTTTTGCAAAATGCTATTTTTTACCACATTAAACCAAGATTCAACTAAAGAATTAGATAAAACGTCTTTTGATTTGTCTCTTACTAATAACCCACTCCAAAATGGCAAGTAAGGCATATACTTCGTAACGCAAATATTTAAAAATAATGGGCAATAAAACTCATTTATGTCTAAACATGAGTCATCATTTACAATTGACTCTGCTACCAAATCTTTTATTTTTAAAAATTCAACATAAAATGGACTTTTGGTGTATAATATGTTCAAATTATTGGTTTCCTTGGCATCATCTGAAAGATTTTCCTCTATTACACAATTTTCGACAACGAACGGAGTCTTGCTGGCTAATCTATCGATTGCAGCTTTTACATTGTCCGATAAATATTTACTTTGTAAAATTAGAGCAAAATCTGAAAAGAAATTTCTACAACTGCCATACGACTCTGACACCATAATGTTATTTACAAAACCATCTATTAAAAATGTTTTTAATTTTTTGTTTTTGCCTGCAACTTTTTTTGCGTCAGTTGAAATTATTTTTAGAAAATGTGCGCAACATACATTAACTGTGATGAAAGTAGACTGAATTTTTGAAAATTGATTGTTTTTTAATAGATCATGTGTTCGAATAAGATATTCTACAACTGACAGTTTACAAAAAAACCGTTATGACTGCATTTAGAAGTGCCCAACTAAAATCTGTGACAACAGTATGAAATGGTAAAATTTTCATGTTGCAGTAACTAAAAAGCCATGATGCGATAGTCTTAGATGTATGGGAATTGGTTATCATTTCGAATAGGGGCAAAATAATGGATTTTTCCTTGTCAACCGGGTAATGAATAACACCGGCGTAATAAAAACACGTTTACTATCCGAAGTAAACTTTCTAATTACACTTCCCGTACAATCCAAATGCAAAGTGACATTTTTCGTTGTGTCAAATAATTGATTACATAATTTATCACACCAATCTAAACTTAGATAAACTGCAACATGAGATGTGTTGTAAAAATGTCTTATATATTGTGGTGTCTTACAAAAACCATTAAATGATGAGGACCATTTATTTATAGATACCAACTAAACTTCTTTTATTTAAACAAGAACATCTTACTAGCTACTTGCAGCGTCAGTTACAATATATGCATTCCCCTGAGATTAGTTACATTTTTATTCTACCGCTTCTTCGTTAAGCCCTTAATACACTACTTACATTAAGTCGTTAATACACTACATATATAATTCTGTTTGTTTGTTAAACATTAGAGAAACGGCAGTATAATCATCCTGTGATAAATCGTTTTGACAATTACCTTCCGATTAGTTTTTTTGCTACCTCAGAAGTTGGTATATCGTGAACAGTTTTTAATTTTAATAATTCTGTGTTGGCTTTTAAAGTTTTCTTTCCATAAACTTTAATGGAGAAATGTTTTTCAATTCCTCTTTTGCCAAAATTCGTGCATAACCCTATATTGCTTACGCTTAATCAAATCGTCCCCGTTATGATTAAATTCACCTTTTAAGTGAAAACTGCCACGAATAAAACCATCCGACGAAATTTCATTATAGTATAACGTGCAAATAAATTTTCTACAAGTATTGTACAAGCAATTAAAGTATATTACAGCTGTATTACACACAGGGTTTATCCTTTTGCTATTTACTTTAAGCGCACAAATAGGATAAAATGTTGTTATAGTTTTACACAGAAAATAAGAATAATGTTTTTGAAAAGTAAAATTATTGCAAAAAATAGAACTAAATTTAATTCTAAAATTGTGATTATCTGAACATTGATTTAGTATTGGTTTCAATAAAGAAAACTATTAATAGTAGTATCTATTTTATTTTGGGTTTCGTCGATAATATCTACAAAATTACTCTTATTTGTATCACTCTGAATTTGTACAGTATCTTGACATTTTATATGGAAAGTGCTGTCGTTAATTGTTTCATTTCTATATGAAACATTTTCATCTTGCGTTATAATATTTACTGAACTATTACAATTAGATTTATTTGAAATGTATTTCAATATTTTTGAAGCATTTCGTTTAATGTAACTTAAAATAAAGAATTTAGAATCTGAATCAATTTTTCCAAAACAAAGTAAGGCCGATTGAGACACTATATTGTCGTTTAATTTCAAATTATTTAGCCCGATTGGTTTCAAAGACAAGGAAGCAAAATAGTCACCTAAAACTTCAATGTAATTTGCCATTTCATTAATGAGTGAACACAATAATTAAAGAATTGAACAATTGAACAAAATAAATGTAAAAATGAATATTTCTATAAATAAATTGAAAACGTTTGCTGATATCAATGCTGATATTAAGGCGTACTCACATACAAAAGTAGTTGAAGAAAACTATGGTTAATAGTACCCAGCAAACACACTCACGTGATTTTCACGTCAATATTTAGGTACGATTGGTCGGTGACGTCTGAAGACCTATAAATCACGTGATGTTGACGTGTATACAACTCGGTCATTATGACCTAAATCATACACGTATGATTGACGTCGAAAATTGGTGATAATGTGATACAAAATTTAGAATAATACTTTACTCTTATTTTACTTAAATCCAAAGAAAAATTGAAATTGAAATAAAAACTCTTGTAAGATCTATTTCATGCCAATCAAGATTTGAAACTAAATGATTACACTCACTTGTATCCTATCATAACTTTTGCTGAACCTTATTTATTTGTATATTCGTAAATAATTTTCAAAAATATAATTTAAAAATGCGCGCCTCGCTAACAATACAATCGACCAATCGGTAACTCGACCATATTGACCAATCGTGAACGTAGCTGCAACCAGTGGCTGTCGCTGTAACTCCGATAAACCGCGAAACCACTACTATTGGAGCCATTTCGTATTTACTCAAGAACAAAGGTTATAGACAAACACGTAAACATACAACAAAGCTGGACTGATTTTATTTTGTAGACCGATTTATTAAATATTAGGGTAAGAAAACCATTTAAATTTCATTTTGATGTGTAACATCGTACCTAGATCAAGCCTTATATATGGTATTCATAGGTGTTGAGTTTGTCGAGAGCTGTGGGGCGGTTTGGCTTTAATACATGATAAATGGCTAACTACTCGTAAAAAGGAGGTATTTTGGCCCCCTACCAAAAATGTAAGAAATTACGAAAAGTCTTTAAAGTGTGCTGAAACACCTGATGATAAAACTTGGAAGCTGTATCAGGTTAAAAGGCAATTCTTTGAGATAGGTATTATTATAAATTTGAACTATGTAATGTGTACAACATTATAATATTATTATTTTCAGATGACTATTCAAAAGCTAGACAAAAGCTAAAGCAGGCAGAAGAAACTTCCGATTTGCAAAGCGAAGTGGAAGATCGTAGTGGTGTACCAAAAAGAAAATCAGAAAATTTTATACACCTCGACGACTATTATCAGATGTGAGTGATAGTGAGGAAGACTGTACGATTTCTAAATTACGTCCACCCAATGTAAAATTTACATTTGAAACTGTGTCGCAATCAACTCTTGGTAATAACTATTCATAAAACAGCAACCGCATTATATGTACTTTAATTTATAGAAAACTCTATAGCGAGTATTTCTGAAGATGGTTACCAGTTAAAAGAGAAATGTGATATAATTTCTAACAACCCTGTAGCAGGTCCCTCAACAATAAGGCACCCTAATCCGATAGAGACTTTGTCATATATAGATGAAAGGGATGAGAGGCAATCACTGTTTGCATCATCACCTATAACTTCTGCACCGAATACACCAACAACGATTAAAAAGATTCAGGTATATTTCTTTTAATATCCTAACTTAAAATAATTTTTCTAATTCTTAGTTTCCAATGAGAGGCTTTTATCTCATATTCTGTATCTAAGGGAACAGAATAATCAAATTTTAGCTGTGCTGAATAAAATTCAAAACTGTAGTGCAAATACAGCTACTTTACCTCATCAAATCTTGGATGAAATTCCTTCCCTACCAATAGATTCGGAGGAAAATTTAAGCGTATTGGAGAGCTACATAAGTATTGATAAAAATTCTGCCGCATTGGTAATACTATGTGCAAAGTGTAATTACTTCATACTTTTATTTAATTTAATTTTTAGATATCTTATTTGTCACAGCTGGGAGGGAAGGACCTAGTTGGAAAAGTTAATAGTATTCTGAAACGACTGTTGACTAACAAATTGGCTTGTCTCTATAGTTTTATGGAAAACGACAAGATAAACTACCTTTTCAGAACTTCGTTTGAAAACTGTGGTAGTTGGTAAGTACATCTTAATACTACTATTTAATTAAATTAAATGTCTCTAATAAAAGCAATTTTAATACAATCACAAAGTTTAGTTTTAATCAGCACATTCACACTAAAAGCGCAAGAGAATTATTTAAATCTAATGTATGTGTTCCTAATATATTATTCTTTGCTTCAGCGTCGATACTCAAAACTTCACCAAATACACCGAAAGAAACGTGGAAGATTGTATAAAAATCTGGCTAAAACATGCCCCACAGAGGAAGAAAGCAGACTCTAAGAAAGCACAGAAGTATGAATAGTCAAGAAGACACAACTTCAGTTGGAATACGGCAAGTGTATCGTAGGGTTGAATTTTTAAGAAATCTATTTTATCTAATTCAAATAGTCTTATTACTGACAATAACGTTGATAAGCAACAGTCATTATGTGAACCTTATATTTCCAATATACAAGAACCTGAATTATCCAATTCAAGCAATAATTCTACCATGGATTTATTGCTTGAACGTAGTAATTTAAAAACCTCTTCTAGTGATGTTAGTAAAGAAGATAATTCATTTGAATCTTCTTTGATTTTTAATAGTGGCAGTGAAACCCCTACTTTGCAACAAGAAAACCATGTATCATTCAATCCCTCTGAACATGAGAGCATACTTAATGTACAAGATACACCATTAAGAGAAAAATTACGATATTGGGCTACTACATCGGGTTTTCCCCATACAGGTGTTAGTAGTTTGCTTCGCATTTTATCTACATATCATCCTGAACTGCCGTTAGATTGTAGAACTCTTTTACAAACCCCTAGAAATATGATAGTAACAAAACTAGATACAGGTAATTATTGTCATATTGGTTTAAAAAAAGGTTTGAAGTACATTTATTCTCAAAACCCAAATATGCCAAATTTAATACAACTTTCGTTCAATATTGACGGCATACCGTTATATCACAGCTCTTCTCTTCAGTTCTGGCCGATTTTAGCTCAAATAAAAAATTTTAAGAGTAACGTATTTGCAGTGGGGGTATTTGGTGGTACATCAAAACCCCAACCATTAAAACGTTATCTTGAAGAATTCTTAAAAGAAATTCGTTATCTTCTGAGCGATGATTTTCTATTTCAAAATGGGAAGATTAAAGTTGAAATACATAGTATCGTTTGCGACGCCCCAGCTCGAGCCTACATTAAGTGCATAAAATCACATACAGGGTACTCGTCTTGTGAAAAGTGTACTGTCTCCGGAGAATATTTTAATGGCAGGGTCATCTTGAATTCTACTAATTCACCTCTTAGAACAAATGACAGTTTTTTAAAGCAGCTTGATGAGGATCATCATATTGGAGTGACACCGTTGAGTAAATTACCTATTGGGATGATAACGCATATTCCTATTGATTATATGCATAATTGTTGCTTGGGAGTAATGCGAAAATTACTAAATTCATGGATAGGTGGCCCCTTGCAAGTCAGGTTAAAATGTTCGGATATAATGTTATTATCAAAACTTCTACTGTCATATAGAACTTATATCCCCGTAGAGTTTAATAGGAAACCACGTAGTTTGTCAGACTTATCAAAATGGAAAGCTACCGAATTACGAATGTTCTTATTGTACTTAGGTCCTTTAGTACTAAAAAATTTGTTAATGTGGCAGTTTACGAACATTACTTACTATTCCATGCTGCCATTACAATACTGATTTCTGAAAAACATTTGTCAACATTTGGAGCTGATCGAGCCGGCGAATTACTAGATATTTTTGTTAACCACAGTTCCAATATTTACAGTAAGACTTTTCTTATCTATAATGTTCACATTTTATCCCATCTACATATTGATGTTAAATTTTATGGGCCACTTGATAATTTCTCAAGTTTTCCCTTCGAAAACTTTTTAGGTTCCCTGAAGCGGTTAGTGAAGTCTACTGTTAACCCTTTGCAAGAAGTATACAACCGTATTCACGAGTTAATGAACATTCCTTATTATAACACTAGCACAAAAAATATTAAATTTGAAGCGGTATTAGAGCACACTGAAGGTCCAATAATAAAGAACAGCCTGAGTTCTGAATATAAACAGTTTAAGAAATTGGTTTTAGTAGATGTTTTAATATCAGTGCATTCATATTCTGAAGCAGATTGCTACTGTATGATCAAAGGTATGATACAAGATTCAGTAATACAAATTCATAATATTGTAACAAACTCTGGTAATGAATTATTTGTAATTGGTAAGACTTTTCATTGTTATAGTTCACTATATAATTATCCTTTTCCATCTAAGCATTTGAAAATATATGTAGTTTCAAATTTATCTAAAGATTTTGATATTTGGCCTATTGAAAATATAGTTTCTAAATGCATGGTGTTGCCTTTCAATAATAGTAAAAAGGAATGGGTTACACTGCCTATTATTCATTCACTTTAAGTATTAAGTATTATTATGTATTTAAAATTAAAGAATAGTCGCCCTACCATGTGTAGTAGTGTAGTTTATTGAATTTTTATTGTAATTAGATTATAGATGTTGGTATTATTCTTTAAATAGGAATATGTTTTGATTTATGAATATGTACTCTTATTTGTCTACCCTAAAGCACCCTTGTTTACAAGACGTCACACAGACGACAGTATTTGGTTGATTTGAAAGGATAAATTAACGTCAGATTAAGACGTTATAGTTACGGACTAATTATGACGTCGTAGGGCTGTGACATTTTGCCCAAGCTAATACGTTAAAAAGACGTCATTTAATGGTCTCATTGTGACGTCTTTCCGTTAATAAATAACTTAAAATTAACGTGAAAATGACGTGAGTGTGTTTGCTGGGTAGGTGTGCACTAACTCACAGTTTAATCAAAACTAATAACACAAGTACGGTTTAAAAATTTGGTCATGTCGTAAAATTATTTTCTAAAGTAAGTAAAACTAAGCACTTGTTTAACGTAAAATGTTTTAAATCCTTGCTTTGTTACTGAGAATTTTTTCCTTTGAAGTTATAATAGTTAAAGTAAACACTATTGTCTAAAGTAAAATGTTGTAAATTCTTGTGAGATTGTTAGGTTTTCTTTTGAATCATAGTTAATCCTCTTTCCCAAAGCTTCACCGAAAGTACAATTTCTAAAAACCCGCCGTTTATTGGATGTTGTAAAAGAAAATCTTAAAGGTGTGGGACGTACTAAGTACAAGGAATAATTTTCAACTGTTTTGTGAAACTGAAATAACAATAAAATTGAATTTTTTAAATTTGTACACCGAACAGTGCCGCGCCAAGCAGGGTTCAAGGTGCACGGCACCCGGGCGCTAAATTCTTAAGGGCGGCGGCGACATTTATTTTAATTTTTTATTTTCCTCGAAATTTTTTTTAAAAGACTTAAGCTGTCTCGTCTGCTATTGTCCAAAGTATTTACTAATTTTACCACGCTTATGAATTTCCTAGTAAAGTATTCAAATACAAATTTGTAAATAACAATAAGAGGATTAAGATAATAAAACCCTACCCAAGTTCGCACGAATGGCAGGTAAAAATTGTAGGATATTTTTCAATTTTTTTTATTGTTTACAATGTTTGGTTGTGGTGGACTATGAAAAAAAATTCATTCATTGTCTTGTCAGAACTCAGAATAGAACAATCAAACAGAAAACAGTAAATACTTAAGTAGGTAAATAAGTGAAAGTGAATTACTTACGTCAGAAATTAGAGACGGTTGTGGCGTTGTGCGATCATTATACTATATAGTCTTTTGATGTTTGGATAATTCAAAAACGTAAGTAGATTTAATACAGTCATATAGAGTGCTTTTGAAAATGAGGCTGAACAGTCTGACTGAGTTATTTATATGTGATACAGACAATGGTGATAACTAAGGATACAATTGCACGGTTTTATTTTTACTTATTAAAACGTGCAATGAAATATGGGTAATAATAAAATAATTACAGCAAATATTAAATTGAAAACAAATTTCTTTTTCTATCTTTCTTAAAATAAAGTTACCTCGTGGCAACAACAATCCCACGAAGTATTGTACGTTAAATAACAAATTATTAATTTGGAATTGAGTCAATTGCGTGTAGTAGCAGTTTTCGGCAGTTAAGAACAATTTTTATTCCATAGAGAACGCAAAAACAAACCCCAAAAAATATTGTATTTACTAATTTCATTTTATATGCAACTTTTTGAGCCACATTTTCAATAACACTTATACATAATATTGTATCTGCATTTAATCAGAATAATAACTATAGCCGTTCAAAATTAAATAATTTTTCAATTAATTTGTTAAATTTGTTAGATGTTTGAGACACGAAAAAAGCTGTCGGGTGCAGCGTATAGAAAAAGAAAGCTTGAAAAAGAAGAAAATGCTAAGAAAGGGAGTACTTCAATATCACATTTTTTCAATCAGTTCCTTCCTCAAGCAATACAAGGACGGAAAATGAAGGCAAGAGGTCAAATATTTCATATAAAGAATACCAAGAAGAAAAAATGGATGTAAATGAAGATAGTGAAGCATCAATGGAAATTGATAAATTACATTTACAAGTGGAAGAGAGGTTGTCACGTCAAATAAGTACAAGTAATGTTACACAACCGAATGATTTAAACGATCCTGGGTTATGGCCTGAAATAATTACTGATGAAATTAGAATGTCACTAATAGAAATAGGACCAAAACAAATAAAAATTTTACGTTTCCGGCCAATAATAAAAGATCTTTTTCTGAGACTTACTATATTAAAACGCTAAGTAATGGAGAAAAGGTAAATAGAGATTGGCTGATTTATTCTAGATCCAAAAACTCTGTATATTGCTTTTATTGTAAAATATTTGTCAACAATGATAACGCTTTTAATAGTCAAAATGGGTATTGTGATTGGAAACACTTATCACAAACTATAGAAAGGCATGAAAAAGTAAAACTCATTTGAAAAGTTTCAAGTCCGTTATTGATTTAAATAAATTAATACACAAAAATAAAACTGTTGATGCGTTAAATGAAAAGTAATTACATTGGAAAAAAAAGATGGAAATTAGTCTTAGAACGAATCATTTACGGTGTTCAGTATTTAGCAGGACAAAATTTAGCATTTAGGGGAACAAATAACAAATTATTTGAATCGTACAACGGAAATTTTTTAAAATTAATGGAAACATTTGCTCAATTTGATAGTGTCATGGCCGAACATTTAAACCGTGTTCACAGTAATGAAAAGAAAATGCCACATTATTTAGGTGAAAAATTCAAAACGAATTAATATTTTTAATAGGAGAGAAAATAAAATCTGAAATAATTGCTTCACTAAAGTTGTGCAAATGTTATTCAATAATATTAGACTGTACTCCCGATATTAGCCACCAAGAACAAATAACTGTTATTGTGCGATTTGTGCACTTAAATAACGCAAATAAAAAAATTGAAATTAGGGAACATTTTTTAGGTTTTTGTCCTATATTAGATTCTACTGGAGAAGGACTAACTAAATTTATAACAGACTTTTACATGAAATAAATATCAGCATTCACGATATGCGAGGCCAAGGCTACGATAACGGCGCTAATATGAAAGGGAAACATAATGGTCTCCAAAAAAAAAATTTTGGATATAAATCCCAGAGCTTTTATGTACCATGTGCTTCACACAGTTTAAATTTAGTGATTAATGACGCCGCAAAAGCGTCTCTAGAAATTACAAATTTTTTTTCTTTGATTCAAGAAATTTATGTTTTTTTTTCATCATCAACTCATCGTTGGCATATTTTAATGAAAGAATGCCCTTCATTAACTGTTAAACCAGTCTCTGAAACAAGGTGGGAAAGTAGAATCGACGCTGTTAAAGTTTTAAGATATAATTTGGAATCAGTTTATAATGAACGCAATGAGTCTGATATAAATGCGATAGATTTATGTGACGAAATAGAAATACTTTTAACTTTACATTAAGTCCGGAATGAATGCATCAGCAGTTTTGGATTATATATTTTCAAATGATCTTACTCCATTGTTCCCAAATATAACAATCGCAATAAGAATATTTTTAACAATACCTGTGACTGTAGCGTCTGGTGAAAGGAGTTTTTCTAAACTTAAATTAATAAAGAATTATTTAAGATCTAGTATGTCACAAGAACGATTAACAAGCTTGAGTTTAATCAGTATCGAACATAAAATAGCTAATGATTTAGACTTATCAGAGTTAATTAACGAATTTGCCATAAAGAAAACCAGAAAAGTTAATTTTTTAAATTAATTAGTATACTTAGGTATGTTTGCTTGTTCAATATATTTTTGTTTGTAATAGTATGTTTGTTCTTTTATTTTGTAAATATATCCATATTAGTTTTATTATTAAAATAATTAAAATTGAACCAAAATAAATTAACTTACTAGGGGCGGCGAATTTTTTTTAGCACTCCGGCGCAAATATACCTTGGCGCGGCGCTGACACCGAATAATATATTACTATTACAGTACAGGTCATAAAACTAAAAAAAAACTAAACGTAAAACAACTACTGTCTGTCAACTATTTTATATCACACTTTTAATTCTTAATTCATAATTGCAAATGATACGCCAGCTGATAGCACTCATCGCTTATGTACAATTGGCCATAGGAGGCCAAACCATTGGCCAGTTGTACAAACGTGTGGTACGAATTAAAACAAAAGATGAAATAGAATATAATTTAGCTCCAAATATTTTAATATTTATAGGGGGCAACAATATTTTACAAGTAAAAGATTCTCTAAAAGTATCTATTATACACTGTAAAAAATTTTTTGTAGAATCACTCATTCAATACCATGCGGCATCAGATGATAATGCTGCTTTCCACTATAAAATCGCTGAAAACCGTTGAATCCGTAAAAATGTTAACACTGCCTTGTTTTCCGAAAATGAATAAAAAGCAAAAAAAACATTAATAAAATTTAATACCTTTATTCGGAATTTAAGACATCGTAAGTATTTCAGACAACTGCTACGAAATAATTAAAATTTTGTATTTTTAAGGCCAAATAAAAATAATAGATATTGAAAATGTATTCACCAATAAATATTTTGAAAGGTATACAAATATATTTTCATATTTAATTTATATTAATTTTATTTTACTCAGAGACGGATTCACTTCAATCGAGAAGGACTTCAAAAATTATTAAAAATGATTCAATAAAAAAATACATATAAAACAAAAATAAAAAAAAAATTATTAACATAAACTAATTGCATGACCGGTGGTGGGAACTACTAACTACTAACAAGTTGCATAGTTGACATTGCAACACCTTTTAGACTGTTGATATTGTTTGCTGTTGATTTAAAAATCGGCAAACTTTAATAATGGTTTAGAAGATTGCATAAACCGACGAAGTATCTATTTTCCAATTATTAGTAACTTTTGTTTTCCAAACTTATGAAAAAATTATAACCACATCACTTATTTTTGTGTATCTACTATGTTCGTTTGTTAGTTGATTAAGATTAATGAATACAATAACAAAAGGACGCGTAGCACGAGAACTTGTAATTTGTAGCGTAACTTCGAAGTCGATTTACTTTTTTAAAAAAATAATAACCTCGTAATTTTTGATATTGTCTTTATTATACCTTCCTCTACCTACAATTGAAAAAACGAAAATAAAAAATAAGTTTTTGCCAGCGACGGTATTTTACATAAGGACGCGTAACGCGAGAACTTGTAATTTGTAGCGTAACTTCGAAGTCGATTTACTTCTTTTAAAAAATAATAACCTCGTAATTTTTGATATTGTCTTTATTATACCTTCCTCTACCTACAATTAAAAAAAACGAAAATAAAAAATAAGTTTTTGCCAGCGACGGTATTTTACATAAGGACGCGTAACGCGAGAACTTGTAATTTGTAGCGTAACTTCGAAGTCGATTTACTTCTTTTAAAAAATAATAACCTCGTAATTTTTGATATTGTCTTTATTATACCTTCCTCTACCTACAATTAAAAAAACGAAAATAAAAAATAAGTTTTTGCCAGCGACGGTATTTTACATAAGGACGCGTAACGCGAGAACTTGTAATTTGTAGCGTAACTTCGAAGTCGATTTACTTCTTTTAAAAAATAATAACCTCGTAATTTTTGATATTGTCTTTATTATACCTTCCTCTACCTACAATTAGAAAAACGAAAATAAAAAAATAAGTTTTTGCCAGCGACGGTATTTTACATAAGGACGCGTAACGCGAGAACTTGTAATTTGTAGCGTAACTTCGAAGTCGATTTACTTCTTTTAAAAAATAATAACCTCGTAATTTTTGATATTGTCTTTATTATACCTTCCTCTACCTACAATTAAAAAAAACGAAAATAAAAAAATAAGTTTTTGCCAGCGACGGTATTTTACATAAGGACGCGTAACGCGAGAACTTGTAATTTGTAGCGTAACTTCGAAGTCGATTTACTTCTTTTAAAAAAATAATAACCTCGTAATTTTTGATATTGTCTTTATTATACCTTCCTCTACCTACAATTAAAAAAAACGAAAATAAAAAAATAAGTTTTTGCCAGCGACGGTATTTTACATAAGGACGCGTAACGCGAGAACTTGTAATTTGTAGCGTAACTTCGAAGTCGATTTACTTCTTTTATAAAAATAATAACCTCGTAATTTTTTGATATTGTCTTTATTATACCTTCCTCTACCTACAATTAAAAAAAAAACGAAAATAAAAAAATAAGTTTTTGCCAGCGACGGTATTTTACATAAGGACGCGTAACGCGAGAACTTGTAATTTGTAGCGTAACTTCGAAGTCGATTTACTTCTTTTAAAAAAATAATAACCTCGTAATTTTTTGATATTGTCTTTATTATACCTTCCTCTACCTACAATTAAAAAAAAAACGAAAATAAAAAATAAGTTTTTGCCAGCGACGGTATTTTACATAAGGACGCGTAACGCGAGAACTTGTAATTTGTAGCGTAACTTCGAAGTCGATTTACTTCTTTTAAAAAAATAATAACCTCGTAATTTTTTGATATTGTCTTTATTATACCTTCCTCTACCTACAATTAAAAAAAAAACGAAAATAAAAAAATAAGTTTTTGCCAGCGACGGTATTTTACATAAGGACGCGTAACGCGAGAACTTGTAATTTGTAGCGTAACTTCGAAGTCGATTTACTTCTTTTGAAAAAATAATAACCTCGTAATTTTTGATATTGTCTTTATTATACCTTCCTCTACCTACAATTAAAAAAAAACGAAAATAAAAAAATAAGTTTTTGCCAGCGACGGTATTTTACATAAGGACGCGTAACGCGAGAACTTGTAATTTGTAGCGTAACTTCGAAGTCGATTTACTTCTTTTAAAAAATAATAACCTCGTAATTTTTGATATTGTCTTTATTATACCTTCCTCTACCTACAATTAAAAAAACGAAAATAAAAAATAAGTTTTTGCCAGCGACGGTATTTTACATAAGGACGCGTAACGCGAGAACTTGTAATTTGTAGCGTAACTTCGAAGTCGATTTACTTCTTTTAAAAAATAATAACCTCGTAATTTTTGATATTGTCTTTATTATACCTTCCTCTACCTACAATTAAAAAAAACGAAAATAAAAAAATAAGTTTTTGCCAGCGACGGTATTTTACATAAGGACGCGTAACGCGAGAACTTGTAATTTGTAGCGTAACTTCGAAGTCGATTTACTTCTTTTGAAAAATAATAACCTCGTAATTTTTGATATTGTCTTTATTATACCTTCCTCTACCTACAATTAAAAAAAACGAAAATAAAAAAATAAGTTTTTGCCAGCGACGGTATTTTACATAAGGACGCGTAACGCGAGAACTTGTAATTTGTAGCGTAACTTCGAAGTCGATTTACTTCTTTTAAAAAATAATAACCTCGTAATTTTTGATATTGTCTTTATTATACCTTCCTCTACCTACAATTAAAAAAAACGAAAAATAAAAATAAGTTTTTGCCAGCGACGGTATTTTACATAAGGACGCGTAACGCGAGAACTTGTAATTTGTAGCGTAACTTCGAAGTCGATTTACTTCTTTTAAAAAATAATAACCTCGTAATTTTTGATATTGTCTTTATTATACCTTCCTCTACCTACAATTAAAAAAAAACGAAAATAAAAAAATAAGTTTTTGCCAGCGACGGTATTTTACATAAGGACGCGTAACGCGAGAACTTGTAATTTGTAGCGTAACTTCGAAGTCGATTTACTTCTTTTAAAAAATAATAACCTCGTAATTTTTGATATTGTCTTTATTATACCTTCCTCTACCTACAATTAAAAAACGAAAATAAAAAAATAAGTTTTTGCCAGCGACGGTATTTTACATAAGGACGCGTAACGCGAGAACTTGTAATTTGTAGCGTAACTTCGAAGTCGATTTACTTCTTTTAAAAAATAATAACCTCGTAATTTTTGATATTGTCTTTATTATACCTTCCTCTACCTACAATTAAAAAAAACGAAAATAAAAAATAAGTTTTTGCCAGCGACGGTATTTTACATAAGGACGCGTAACGCGAGAACTTGTAATTTGTAGCGTAACTTCGAAGTCGATTTACTTCTTTTAAAAAATAATAACCTCGTAATTTTTGATATTGTCTTTATTATACCTTCCTCTACCTACAATTAAAAAAACGGAAATAAAAAAATAAGTTTTTGCCAGCGACGATATTTTACATAAGGACGCGTAACGCGAGAACTTGTAATTTGTAGCGTAACTTCGAAGTCGATTTACTTCTTTTAAAAAATAATAACCTCGTAATTTTTGATATTGTCTTTATTATACCTTCCTCTACCTACAATTAAAAAAACGAAAATAAAAAATAAGTTTTTGCCAGCGACGGTATTTTACATAAGGACGCGTAACGCGAGAACTTGTAATTTGTAGCGTAACTTCGAAGTCGGTTTACTTCTTTTAAAAAATAATAACCTCGTAATTTTTGATATTGTCTTTATTATACCTTCTTCTATGTATGTGTAAAATAAAATTAAATCAAATAATTTACTTTCTGAGATAGACCTTTTTAAATATGTTCATGCGGAACTACTCAAATGCGTGTTGCCTATGTACGTTCAGTTCAACGCATACCGGTATCGTCGCTAAGTATAAGTCGTCGCTAACTTCACCCGCGTTATTATTAATACGAACTTCTTGCCTAAGTAACCCTAATATTTTTAAAGGACTATCGTTAATTCCTGTTAAGTTTAAATTACTTTCGTACGGTTCTAACGAGCATGGCGGAATGCGTTTCTCAGAAATAAAAGAAATTGGGCTGCCCGAATCAATTACAGCGTCTGTACTTACATAAACATTACCGACCACCATTTTGAATTTTACCGTGTACGCAGGTGCAATATTGACGGGTTGCGGCTGAACTAAAAGAGCGCTGTTGCCGGCTTGTTCTCGTTGTCCTTCGTTGCTTCTAAGATTTGATTGAAACCGACCTGGACAATTGTTGTCCTTATGACCCATCCTTCCACATTTAAAACAGGAGCCTCGCTGCCGTTGTGGTTTCGAACAGGACGTTGAATAATGCCCAAACTCGTTGCAATTGAAACAACGAACGCTTGAATTCAAATCGGATGCAGGGCGGCTGCCATAACTTCGAGTTGCACCGGATGCTGGGCCATTACGGTTGGCAACCCCAACTGAAGTTGTACCCGGAAACGATCGCCTCGGGACGCTTTGACCGTAGGAGCGTTCATCATCTGATATTTCGTTCATTATCACTAAAACTTCTGACAAGGATCCAAATCGCTTCATTTTTGCTTGGGATTGCAATATGGGATTATCAAACCCATCTATGACATAACTTATCAAATCAGATTCAGACATACCGAGCTTGTTTCCAAAACTGATTTTTTCGTTAAAATAATTCGAAAATTTCTCGTTGCGGAGCCATTTTCTTGCTTCGAATTTCCGCATGAGAGCCACCTTGTCATCACGTGATCCAAACATAGTTTTAAGCTCTAATTCTAATTCTCGCAAACTAAGGGATGCGTGCTCGGGCCGGGAATGGAACCATCGTAATGCAGCACCGCGTAATTTTCCGATCACAACTAATAACAATACTTTATCGGTTACCTCAAAAGTAGTTTCCACAGTACGGATACGTTCAACCCATGACACGATACTTTCCTCGGCGTTTCCCTCAAATGTAGGCAGCAATGCTGATAACTCTGCGGTTCGAACATCTTTTTGCCGTTGGAGATTCAACGCTTGAACAGTAACGGCCACTAATTCTGCTAGGCTAAAATTGAAATTACTCGAAAGAGGATTTGCTTCGGTTTGCGAGGGCGATTGGGAACCACTTTCACCACTGTTGTTGTCTTCATTCATACTGTTTACCGCAAGATTTATTTGGATTACTAGTCGTTACACCCAAGCACGTTTTCGTTAACAAGATGGCCGACTTCCGTTTTTAAAGCTTTACTTTACCGAACACTAATAACTAACAATAATGAGTCTCTATCCCACTTCTGAAATTTGTAGTCCGAATTTAAATATATCGTAATTTTACTCCGACAAAATAAAACACACCGCTAAACGACCACTTAAATATATTTTGAAGCTCACAACCGACATAAAAATTCACAATGCAAAAGAACACAAGTGGCCTAACCAACTGGTTTTTGCCTAATGCCTGAGTTACAATGATGATTTTACAAAGTAATAACGGCAAGGGAGGAACGTTCGGCGCATGGACATCTTAAGAAGGGATGAACTGTGGCGGCAAATTTAAATTCAAAAATATTATCCTACAATTTGTACTACAAATTGGTTGATGTTTATCATTTTTTTCTAATATCCAGTTATTTAAAACTTCGTCTTTGTTGTCGTTACAGAAATTGTGTAAAATGCAGCAACATTTTATCAACAAAGGTGCATTTTCAATGTTCACCTCTAAACCTTTTGCAAGTTTTCTAAATCTTGCCTTTAGCTGTCCAAACGCGTTTTCTACTACACGTCTACACTTTGAGAGGTGATAATTGAATAATTTCTCATCTGGAGGTTGGTTTATTATATACGGATAGGGTTTCATTAAATATTCCGAAAGTGGAAATGCCGAGTCACCAATAAGTAAAATTGGAACCGATGTATTTCCCATAATACATGAATTTCTAGCATAAATTGGATTATGAAAATGTTCATCTTTTATAGCGGAGTGTTGGAAAATATACGCATCATTATTTCTACCTGGCGATCCTACATTTACATAGGTGAAATTACATCTAAAAAATTTCCTGATTAGTAATGCTTTAACAAATTATATATATTGTAATTTACCTAAAATCTGAAACTGCTAGTAGAACAATGGAGTACCATCCCTTGTAGTTGTAGTAATCAACAGCCTGGTCTTTAGGAGGATTGACTTCTATATGGCAACCATCTAAAATTTATTAATCATTTCATAACATTATGTAGCCTATAAGTAATGTGCATACTACCTATAGCACCCATCATTGTGGAAATCCCATCTGCTCAAAACCATTACGTATTTCTTCCAATTTTTGTTTAGTTGCTGGATAAGTGCTTAGACATTTTTTTCTAACGAGAAACAAACAGCTTCACAAAAATCTCTCACTAGCTCACCTACAGTTGTCCTTCCAACACCAAAAGACTAGCAATTGTGCGATATTCCGCCGAACTGGAAAGAGCATATAAACCAATCCCAATTCTTTTTTTAATGGAATAGCTTGTCTCATATTTGTATTTTGTGCTTCCATATAATGCATATGCTCTACTAATTCATCAAATGTCTTTCGACTCATTCGAAAATGTTCTTTAAACATATGTTCATTGTACGTAGTACTTCATCTTCCCAAAATCTGCTTGATCTACCCTAAAGCCACAAAACTCTCCCTGTATGTAACGTTACATATTTTATGTATTTCTGTGTTACTTACAATTTTCCAAATTTTTCTGTTCACTTTCATGCTATTCCTTTTTCTTCTAATGCGATGCATGCACTGAATGTATCTTTTCGCCGCAATATGTTTTTGGTTTGACAAAATTTGCTCCTCCAGCATATAATATATTTTTAAATATGTATAAATAGAAAAACAATTCGTAAATCATCACGAAAGCAAAGATGAAAGATCATAAAAAATTATATGTAGATCAGCTGATTGAGTCAATCACGACGCGGCATTTTTAAAAATAATGGCGATTTTAATCGATTGTTGGCGATGGCTAATTTCAAACCCCATCGATAATGTGGATGGCCATTATGTATAAATGGCAATACTGATGGCCGTTAACTATATGGTGATATAACACACGATTCAGGAAATTGCCAATTTACCATTAATGGCAATTAAACAAATCCGTGCGTCGAGGGTATGTGTGAATCCCACTTTACAAAATTAATATTTCTTGGTTAATTTAAATTTTGTGTAAACGGGCCTTTAGAACGTCAATATTGTGGCGACCGACATAGGGCCCATTAGTCTGACGTCACAATATGAAGTGGAGTCGTATCTAAATTAATGTCTTTTTAAAATAACCCTTATGTCACGGAGTAATACTGCCAACAAATGTGGACCCCAACTTTGGCGATCTTTGACATTCTTGTACATAATAAATAAGAAAATCTACATTCACAGTCATAAACCTTAGACATTTTTACGTGTATAAACTATAATAAAGATGAGATATAGCAAAAATATTTTAAATGATCTTAAATAAAAAATCAACGGTGGGTATTTTTCTAGCAAACATGCGCAAGAATATTTACACCGTTGTCACATTTCTAACTTGTTCTACCGTCTGATCTGCGTCCTTGTGTTTGCTTGTTTGGTTCTGAAAGGTGTTTGGCTTTGCTTTTATTATTTTAGATATTAATATTAACATTTTATTCTAGTATAGTCTTATTAACATTTTTACCTTTTTTCTGTTGTGTTAGTGTTTTGGTGGAGGAATTTTTTCATATTGGGCTAGGTGTAGTTTATTTAGTAGTAGTGTTTTTAGAATTAAGTTGCGTTTTTATTCCATTTTTATAGCATTTAGTTTATCGTAGTCACTTGTTGTTATATTTACTCTATTATATTTCTTAATAACTAACTACTAACATGGGTTTGTGTTATGCCCGCAATGTAACCACACTAATAAAGATGGTTGTAAAATGTTTAAATTTCCTACGGATGCAATTTTAATGAAGCAGTGGGAGAAATTGTTACGGTAAGTACTATTGCTTTCAACAATGTTGTTTATACTCACAAGAAACATTTTTCAGAAGAGGGACCGAACACCTACTAAATTTACTGTGGTGTGTTCTTGCCATTTTAAAGACGGTAAAAAGGAAAACCTCCCAACAATATACGAATGGAATAAATCCAAACTTTTAAATTTCCTGAAGTGGAAAAGCGAAAACGTACAAATAAGTAAGGTATTTGTCATATTACATTATTCATTATAATTACGCATTATGTCATTGTAGAACTGACCATAATGCATCATCTGCTTCCACCACTACATCAGAGAATATCTATGAAACGCCATCAAAAAACGTTTTGGAAGCAGATAATTATTTCCTGAAGAAGGAAAATGAAAATCTTCAAATGAGATTGCAGAATCTACAATTATCATTTGGTGTAGAGCACATTTTAAACAATGATAATCTAGTATCCTTGTACACTGGACTACCACAAATTTCAATATTTAATAAGTTGTTTGACTTTTTAAATAAATTCAATATCAAGCATTATGGCCAATGGGAACCACAGAAGATTTCAAAACCGAATCAACTTTTGCTGTGTTTAATGAAATTAAAATTAAATTTGCTGCATGAAGATTTAGCTGTGAGATTTAATATTTCTCAAGCTTCAGTCACCAACATCATACTGACATGGTTGTATGCTTTGCATTATGTGCTTTATGAGAAAATGCTGTTGAAGCGATTTCCCAGCCGTTCAAAAATGAAACATGCCTCCCTCTGCATTTTCATCATTTACAAACTGCAGAATCGTTTTCGATTGCACAGAAGTTTATGTAGCAGTACCGTCACAATTAGATAAACAACGAGCCACTTACAGCAGTTATAAGCATCGGAATACGTTGAAAGGTTTAGTAGGAGTGTCACCGAATGGAACCATTATCTTTATAAGTAATTTATATGGAGGAAATACATCTGACAAGAAGATTGTTGAAAAAAGTAATGTACTAGAGTTGTTAGAACCAGGTGACCTTATAATTGCAGATAAGGGGTTCCTTATTTCCGACTTATTACCGGCAGGAGTATCGTTAAATGTACCACCATTTTTAACCACCACTCAGTTCTCAGTAGAAGAAATTAATCGAACCACTGCCATTGCTCGTGCTCGAATTCACATTGAACGTGCCATTCAGAGAATGAAAGTGTTTAAAATACTTCAAAGTATTCCAGCCACTCTTAGGCCAAATGCATCAAAAGTATTTCAAGTTTGCGGTTGTTTGGTGAATTTTAACTTTCCTTTGTTGAAAGAAGTTGAACCTTTATATGATATATAATTATTAAAACTTAATTAGAAAATTATGTTATATTTAGTTTTGAATTACAAAATAAATTATAAATCATATATTTCCAATTAAATATTTAACATAAAATTATAATAAAATGTTTCTAAAATTCGTAAATTTTCCTTCCAAGATTCATCCCTTTGAATTAATTTTACTACAAGATCAATTTCAGTATAAATTATTAAATAACAATAATTTTTGTTCGTTAAATGTAATTGCCCCTGAATTTGATCAAAATATTCATGTGTTTTATTGATAACATAATCCCCATCTACATACTTCAAAATGTAACCGTGATCTGTATTTAACACATTTTTAATTTTTTACTTCTATATTTAAACGGACACTTTACTTCTACCACTCCATTGTCATCTACAAATCCATCCGGACTAGCCCCAAGGATGCCCGATTTGCTTAGCCAAATTCCTGTTCGGTTTACTGTTTTGTTGAAGCATGTTTCAAATTTGCAAATAGCCTCTTTTTCTTTCGATCTGCCCCATTCAATTTGCTTAATGCCATCTAGATTGTAACTTCCTAAAACATTATTTTAATGTAGTGCCATTTTAATAATTGTGGTTTGAATACCTGCTAGTGTTTTGAAAAGAGAAGGGGATATCTTCCTCCGGCACGCATTTAGTACTTTCCCAAAGTTACTTGCAGTAATTCTGTTTTTCCTTGAAATTAGCCACAAAGGATTATCTTGTTGTCCAATCGTTTGTTGGCTGATATTTAAAATATTTTCTGCCGTAACTTGAAATTTTTCTTGCAAAAATGTGTTCTTGTCCGTTGCCTTGTGGTATTCTTCAGAAAACAATACTTTTTCAACATCTGGTAACAATACAGAAGAGTCTGTCTCTGGTTGTGGACTTAATAACCAAGATATGCCAGTGGGACCACAATCCTTCATACTCTCATAAAACTCGTTTAATTCTATGTCAGTAACGTCTTCTTCAATTGCTTTGTAGCTGTTCATTTTACTGCTTGGTGGGAATAGTTCCTCAGCTGTCTTGATGGTATCTGCGTCTTTGTGCACGGACCAACTGCAGGCTAAGTCAGTTACAGAAACATTATATACGGCAAAAATGCAAGAGCACACATATGATGACAAACATCTAAACCTCTTGGGCAGGCACACTTGGAGTTAACAATGGTTTCGGTGCTTATAGATAACTAAAATTTCATTGTAATATTATTGCTTAATTATAATTTAAATATATTTACCTCTACTTTATAACTTTTCTTTTCATACTTGCAAGTACTTCTGCTTTAATAATACCAAGTTGCTTGTCGAACTGAACTTGTTGAACATGTCCCGAGTTAAAAGCATTTTCCCTTTAGCAATGACTTTTTGTCTTCAAAATAAGACATGATGCATGCAAATGAAATTACATTTTTACGTGCCATGTTGAAGTTACATAAAAACTAACAATATCTATAAAAACGAGTATACTAATAAGAAATAATCTAACCTAATTCTAAGACTAACTCTATTTTGTTAATAAGTACTACGATAATTCACCCAAATACAAAACCAACACCAAATTTAATACAAAACAATATAAAGATAAGATAAAAAGTTAATACATGCAGGAACGTTAATTAAAAAGTAAATATGAATACTGCCGTGTTAATTCTAAAGGGCGTATCTACAAAAATCTAAGTTTTGAGAAAAACGAAGTTTTGTGTTTTTGCGTGTGCTGTCGCTATTATTTTCTTATACGGCAAAATTGTACCTTAATTAAAAAGACGTTACATCACAAATTTTAGTCGAAGATATTTGAAATTATTTACATTATAGTAAAAGTGACTTTTGATAGATACGCCCTTTCTTGCTAACAAAGTCAATATGTATGTACTGTAACAGAAAGGCGCATAAGTAGGTAAAACATTGATTTATTTAACTTTTTGAACTACAATTCAAAAATTATCCTAAAGAACTAAATAATTAATTCTACATATATGTAAGATAATCAATAAAAACTATTCTTAAAAATAAATGACATGTTATGTTTTCTACAACGTAACAGAAACAAATGAAATATTAGTCACTATCATGAGTGTTTTCTTCAGAGCTCACTGACAAATTTTGCCAAAAGCCTAATCTATTTTGAGGAAAAATTGGACCTAGTTTTGTAATTATTAAATTTTTCCTCTCCTTAGTTATGCCTTTGGGAGCTGTTTTACATGTAGGCTTTCTAATGCCAGTTTTGAAAGTCTTGTGATTAAGAAAGTTTAAAACAAGAAAGGGACCTTCATATGAGTCTGAGTAAGAAAGAGTTTTTTCTCCTCGATTGAATTTCACATGAACAAAAGAGGCTAGATAAGGTCTAGGATTTATTTTGTTTAATTTGTACTGGGATGTATTATCTTCCCAGTTAAAAATATCATTATGTTGTATTTCTAGCACTTTCACACGTGAATTTTCTACTGCGTTTAAATAGTCCTTGAAATCGTAGACCTTACCTTTTCTTTTCAAGGAATGTTCGACAGCATGATGAAAAGAGTCTGCTGCCATAAATGTATGGCCCGGTTCGAAATATTTCACATTTAATTCTTCAAGAGCGACGTCATTGCTATTAATTAAATATATAAAAAAAGAATACAAACACCAATTTTTGTTCTGTGAAGAACAATTATCAAGCCATAACGTAATATGTTTGATATCTCGATTTTGCATAAAGAATTTGTAAAAAGCACTAATAACGTCCACCTTACTTCGTCCTGCTGTAGCTTCATGCCAAACAATTGCGTGAGGTGCAACTTTACCTTTGTTTCCACCAGGAACAAAACTTTCATTATACACAGTCAATCTTGGGACAAATATGACCTCTTTAAAGGTGTCACAACGTGGTAGCATTATTACCTGAGAATTGTATAAAACAAATAATTAATTTAAAGCAAAACTATTAGCAAAAGTACATACCTTTTGCATATCAACCGTTATTACAATTTGATCTTCACAGTCTTTCTGATACTGTTGCCTGGCAGTTACGTATCGTTCATGATGTTTTTCCCAAGTAGCGCATTCATCACAGTCAAAGCTTAAATTGTCTTTCTTATGACCACTTATCTTTGTGTGCTTTAAGAATATCTCACAAGTCCAGCACTCCTCATGTCCCAGTTTTGATAGAGATATATTGAGGCTACTAAATACGTCTCTATAAAGGCAATAAGAAAAATGCACGTTGGGATGTTTATCTATGAAGTCATTGTACATCAATTTAACCGTAAGGTCACTAGGAAGGTATCTCCTTGCTGGTGCATGTTCCCGTCTATAGTGGGAAATTTGAGGATTAAACGACTCAATATGCGATATAATTTCATCCCTGTCAAACTTCCGAGAATTGTGTTTGCCCCGGCGGTCTGGTTTAGGGGCAATCGCATTTTTTTCTGTTATGGCAAGGACGCTTCGAATCATTTTATCATTGTTTTTCTTAAAACCGAGAGTGGAAAGGAAGAATGTCTTGCACACTTTGTTTCTCGAACCATCTTTATCTTTCAGTGTATAATAAAGAGTATTCTCGCGACGTGATTTTAATTCCCCGTTGTTTTTCTTTTAGTACCTACTTTATTGACACTACTAACAATAAAGCTTCGCTGTTCCTTGTTTGTCATTTCCCAAAACTGACGATTGATTAACTCTCGTTGAATTTTACAGATCTTTTCTTCGCATTTATTTAGACAAAATTTACTGTTACAAGATTCTATTATTCTGTGCTGCTCGACCGTCTTGTTTTTCTTAACGGTTTTCCTTTCTTTTAAACTTGTTGAATACCTTTTCGCTTTCTTGGGTTTCCAGTTTTTGTAAATAATAAAAATTGTTCTGCTTTAACCACGATGCTCTCAATAATTTCAGATGCAGCTTCAAATGCCTCGTTATTGAAAATGTTTTCACCGAAAGTGTGTTGCAAGGTGTTATTTTCTGGTTCTGGTAGTGTTATAATAACGTTAGGAGGTTTTACAATGATGTTACTGATAATGTTGATTCTATTTTCATTTATCGAAGAACCTTCAACAGGAAGTTCGTCTATCAGCACAACACTGAGTAATTAGTAACAAACATTAAGTCTACGACAACCACACACAGCTTACCTTCATTATCTTCATTAGAACGGTGTTCAGATTCACTAGAGGATCCGTCACTGGGTAGGTAATCAGGGTCTAGTTGTAGGTAATCAGTGTTTTTGGGTTTTGCTGTTTTGGCAAAGAATGTCTTTTAAAATTCTGTACCTTTTCTTGCTGCTGCTTATTTAAAGCTAGAGTGACCAGCAACTTTCCCCTTTGCATGGCTTCGATTTTTTCTATAAATAACACATAACACCATAAAAACGAACATACCCAATGACAAAACAGGCAGTTGTATTTAAAACTCACCTAGAAGTATATAATACAGTGCTACGCTTTAAAATTGTTAATGGTCTTCACTAAATTAACAAACAACTGGTGTTACACCCACATGCTCACCGGCACTGAAAGTGAGGTTATAAATGTTATATTAAAAAGGCGTATCTGTATCGAGTACTTGCAGATACGCCGTTTCGTCCTAACAAAGAGCGCAAATACGCCTTATATTGCTAACAATTTCAGATACGCCTATTTAATCTAACAAATGTGAGAAATTTGTAGATACGCCATTCCTTTTGCAGCGTGTACTGCTTACAGATCATTCAGATACGCCGATTTTCTTAATAATATGATAAAAACACGTTATAGGAACCCAAATATGTTCCTAACTCAAAATGCGTAAAATGTGCAGATACGCCCTTTAGAATTAACACGGCAGAATACAACACTACAAACCAAGGAAGCAAAGGACACATTTTGATTCGACGGACGGTTAAATTGAAAGAAATGTGGTATGGAAATGTGACAACAGTGCACCGTCTTTATCCTTCGATTAACATTTTCTACTAAAGATAATTCAAATACTTTTATTATATTTTGTTTTTAATAGGATCTGCTTATGTAAAAATGTTTATAATTTTGTGTTATAAAAGTTAATTTTCTTATTTATTCTGTATAAGAATGTAATAAAGCACTAAAGTTGCTGTTCAAATCTCTTGACCCTTAGTATCTTATGTCATAAGGACCATTTTAAAACGGACGTTTTCTGTAAACGACTCCAATTTTGAATTTTACGTTGCTTGACGTCACAACTAATAGTCCCTATTGCATCGGAACCTTGGCGGTGTTCAATGCATCGCTAACGTGTATAATTACGCGAGATGCTATTCTTGAACGGTACTCGGAACGACATTCTTACTGTCGCTTGATTTTACATACGTCGTAGCTGTTTCTTATTGATTTTTACTCCCATCCAATGGGAAACAAGTATTATTTATTGGCGCCAAAATTGTACATCTAATCCTAACTTTCTCTTTTTCTGGAAATATTTATGATTTGTATCTATGCACAAACCATTAGTTAGTAGTTTGTGGATGCATTTGCACGTGTACGATCGGTATAATGGAAGCGAAAAAATCAGTATACATTTCTGTGGCCCAGAAGAAACATTTAGTTGAATTAATGAAAGGAAAAGAAAACCTAATATCAGGTAAATCTAGTAAGTTTTCAGTAGATGACTGAATATTTTAATTTTATAGGTAAATTTACGAATTCCTTTACTCGTAAAGATGGTCAAAAACAATGGGAGGGCATTGCCGATGTTTTAAATGCCATTCCAGGTGCTAAAAAGAATGGCATCAATGGAGAAAAGTATGAACGATTATATTATTTCGCTTTTCAATAATTTAGTATTTTTAGTCATGGCAAGATTTAAGAGTTAAGGTGAAGCAAAAACAAGCAGCCTTAAGAAGGCACGCATTAGCTACAGGCGGTGGGCCAGCAATGACAGATGACATTACACCTGTGGAGGAAGACGTTATCTCCACAATAGCCCCAGTAACAATCGAAGGTCATGAAATTGAAGAGTCTGTGGTAGATTTTGTAAGTGTTGTATTGTTACAGAAGAATTTAAGTTAACTTTTTAAAGGATTTTGATTTTAGCACCAATGTGGTCGAAAATAATTCGTTGTCCATACAGTTCGAAACACCAATACAAAGCGGTAAAGTGTAAAACCACAATGAAACTGTTTATTTATACTATTAGTTACAGACCATGATTATACTAGTATAATGCAATCTGAACCTGGGACATCCAGCAGTAAACCATCAAATGCAATTAAATGTATGTAATTTTATCTTAGTCTAGAATATATAAAGTTTAAAAATTTTAGTCGACTCATGGACACCAAAAAAAGCCAAAATGTAGAAAGCACTAACACAGACAAGTTGGTAGCATTATCAGAAAAGAAGCTAGAAATTAAGGCTGCATATTATAAAGAAAAATTGGCATTGTTAAAACAAAACAATGAAATTAAAGAAAACATTAACAAAACTTTAAATAGAATACAACTGTTATTAGAAAAAAACTTAAACAATAAATATATGTACAAATATGTATTAATCATTATTATTAAAAAAGAAAACTTAAAATTTAATTATTGGTAAAATAATTCCTAATTATTCGTGTTTGCATTCGTCGACCTTCCATTAAATCTGGGTTGACTCGTGCTCTTCTTCCTATATTATTAAATTCTATGGGATTATTAATGATTCCATAATCGACGTCTTCTGCATCATCTTCATTAGGTGGTGGAACGTTATATGCAATACACATATTGTGTAATACACAACATGCTTTTATTATTTTAGACGCAGTTTCTGGGTCATAATGTAAAACCCTGTGTTTTAATAAACATCTATAACAAAATACATTTATGGTAATCCCATTATTTTATAAATATCAACGATGAACTATATGAGTATGTATGTATTTAAGAATACAAACCTAAAACGCATTTTTAATAAGCCATTACACCTTTCAATAATTGCCCGAGTTGTTTTATGGCATGCGTTATATGCTGCTTCAGGGTTCCAGGCAATGGTTCTTCTTCTAAAGGCGTCAGCAGCCATGGCCTAAGAGGATATCCTGAATCTCCTACAAGAACAACCAATTAAAAAACTTGTTATTTCATAATGGGACATTTTTACCCAATAAATAAAACGTATTTTCTCCTCTTCTGTGTAGATTTTCCATCAGATCCTTTACATTCGAATTGTTCCAAATAAAGGTATCATGTGTACTACCTGGGTATCGAGCATTAACGTTGATAATGTTCATCTTGTAATCGCAAATCTATTTATAAAATGTATATAGCAACATGCTGTTAGCAACATTAAATATATCTTACAAGTTGAGTGTTGATGGAATGATAACTTTTCCTATTTACATATACATGCTCGGGACGATTCGGGTTATTATTTTTGGAGCAATGATTGCTACATGGGTACAATCAATGCATCCAACAACCCCAGGAAAACCAAAAGTGTTATAAAATCTAAAATAAGCATAATTTAAAAGTTATAATAAGTAGTTTATTTGTATTTACTCCTGACGCAGTTGAGACAATTCATTAATATTTTGTGGAAACTTAATCCATCTTTGAAATATTTGTGGGTGGTTCAATGCAGCGACAACCTCTGTAATTGCTCTTGACGCAGATGCTTGGCTAACTGCAGTGTATACATTAGATGCAGAATCTAATTGATAACTACCGCTACCAAAAAATCGTAGTGCAATAAGAACCTATAAAAATATGCCTTATTAGTAAGATAGTTTTATTACTATTTGTTACTTACTTTTGTTTTAATATCCAATGCGGATATACGAGATGGCCCAGGAATATAGTTTTCTAGTAAGTTAATGATCTCTTCAGTTAGAGCCTTCGAAAGACGAAACATTTTCCGAAATTGAGTTTCACCTAACTGAAAAGCATCTCTACGCTGCAGAACTTGGCTAGGTACCCTAACAGGCTCTTCTAATACACCGTTGCAATGAAGTAACACTATTTGATCAAAATTGGCCATAACTACAATAATTAACCTAAAAAAAACACAAAGCAACCGAACACGACTCACGAGACATAAAACAATGGTCGGTGAAGTTAGCGACGATTATAGTTAGCGACGATTAGCTGAGCCAGCCGGTATGCGAACAACTAAACATAGATGTGTATCGATTCGCGAGCTCATCAAAAAACTGTCAACTTCAAAAAGTACCCGTTTTATTAAATTTATATTTTAAAGACTAATAAATAAAAGTATAATAAATACAATATCAAATAATTACGATGCTTTTTTTCGTTAAGAAAATAAATCGTCGTCAAAGTTGGACTACATAAATGCAAATGTCGCATGTCGCAGCCTCGTCGAAAAATCGTCTATTTCAAAAAATACCCTTTTTTTATTTATAGCTTTAAACACTAATAAATAAAAAGCATATTAAATACAATATCAAATAATTACGATGCTGTTTTTTCGTTAAGAAAATAAAATCGTCGTCAAAGTTGGACTACATAAATGAATGCATCGCTCCGAGGTATCGTCGAAAAA
This sequence comes from Abscondita cerata, assembly GCA_030710515.1. Lineage (NCBI taxonomy): Eukaryota > Metazoa > Arthropoda > Insecta > Coleoptera > Lampyridae > Abscondita > Abscondita cerata. The sequence continues at coordinate 67,568 of JALBCR010004258.1, forward strand.
ACCGTTATTTCAAAATACCCTTTTTTTATTTATATTTTAAACACTAATAATAAAGCATATTAAATACAATATCAAATAATTACATCTTTGATATTGTATTTAATATGCTTTTATTTATTAGTCTTTAAAATATAAATAAAAAAAAAGGGTATTTTTGAAATAGACGGTTTTTTCGACGAGGCCGCGGAGCGATGCATTTGCATTTATGTAGTCCAACTTGACGACGATTTATTTTCTTTAACGAAAAAACAGCATCGTAATTATTTGATATTGTATTTAATATGCTTTATTTATTAGTCTTTAAAATATAAATAAAAAAAAAGGGTATTTTTTGAAATAGACGGTTTTTTCGACGAGGCCGCGGAGCGATGCATTTGCATTTATGTAGTCCAACTTTGACGACGATTTATTTTCTTTAACGAAAAACAGCATCGTAATTATTTGATATTGTATTTAATATGCTTTTATTTATTAGTCTTTAAAATATAAATTTAATAAAACGGGTACTTTTTGAAGTTGACAGTTTTTTGATGAGCTCGCGAATCGATACATATCTATGTTTAGTTGTTCGCATACCGGCTGGCTCAGCTAATCGTCGCTAACTATAATCGTCGCTAACTTCACCGACCTAAAAACAATGATAAAAACTTATACTTAACCTCACAAAACACCGTGATTTCTCAGTCGCACAGAAATTTCCGCCCGTTGTTATGTCGCATACAAATCATGCGACAATTCTAGCAATGACATTCAAGAATACCTATTTTATGATTTCATGCGACAATGACGTCATCTCGCATGCGACATTACGTCGAGTGGTTTCGAGAATAAGGCTCCTGGACTCCAATTCTCATCCAGTGACAAAATTGAGAGAAATGCTCCCTGTTCTCTCACGTATTTCGATTCGTATTCTGAACTGAGGAATTATCAGCGAAAAGCTAAAGCGTTGTTGCCATGCGTATGCGTGTATCTGGCACTACGAAATAGTTCGTTTGTCATTGCAAACTTAAAAACATCTTCCCCTCCCGTATTATTTAGGGTTAGCTTGAACATTATTCACTTATCTTCTTGCTTGGCTTGTTGATTTAGTGTATTTCACCGTCGAGTGTTAATATGGAGCGAAACACTATTAATTCTGTTCAAAAGGAAATGTTGAAAAATTTCATAATAGATCATCCACAATTACAAACTGGCCTTTTCACAAATGAATTTACATTTAAAAAGGCACAACAGCTGTGGCAACATTTTACTATTAATTTAAACAGCGTACCAAATGGGGCACAAAGACTGGAAACAGTGGAGAAAGGTGTGGTACCCATATTAATTGTACTACTACTTAATTACAAAATGATTTTTTATTTAGACGTGGCAGGATATTAAAAAACATGCTAAGGCTAAAGCTGTAGCTGCAAAGAAACATGCATGTGGTACTGGAGGTGGAGAACCATCAAAACCCCTGTCTGCAATAGACATGGAAATAATAGAAATTATTAACCCCACGCAGATTGATGGGTTACCAATTGTGGAAACACCTATAAATTTTAATTTCGACAAGGCAAGTACTTATAACATTTACTTACGTCAAATTAAATTGGGAAAACTGATAATTTGAAATAAAAGAAATTACAAGTCCAACAAGCACGTTATCAGAAGCAAACCAACAGCTGCGTGTTTTATTACTTAAGAATTTAATTATTTTTTTTAAGGAAAATTACATCATACCCACTACAATCGCAATAGATGCAACTAATGCTATACCATCCACTACAATCGCAATAGGTGCAGAAGAAATAATTGAAGTATGTATATTACATGGGTTTTTAGTTTAAAAATACCCAAATTAGTATCTAAATTTTATTCAAAATCTATGTTTAGGATAACCCGCAACAAGGTTCAACAAGTAATGATGACCACGATTATCTGCCGAAAACACCAAAGTCTACAAAACCAAACAAAACTACAAGATTAAAAATTCCTCGAGCTGTCTCACAACCTATTAAGCTCTGTGGATAAGAGAAATTCAGTACTAGAATTATACTATGCTGAACAAATTGAATATATGAAGGCCAAACGAGCATATTTAAAAGAAAAAGGAGACCGCGATGAAAAACGTGTTACAGCATTAATGGAAATAAAAGATATTTTAAACAAACACTTTAATGATAGTTAAATTTAAATATAAGTAGGTGCATATTTTGTCAAATCAATGATTAAAATAATTATTTATCAGCTGTTGCTGTATTTGTCTTGCAGCCAATAAATCTACATTTACATTTTGATCTACATTTCCCCCAGCTTCCATTGCATAAATTCCATACTCTAGCTCTACTTCATCATTTTCTTCAGGCTGAGGAAGATTTCTTGAAATACACATATTGTGTAAGACGCAACATGCTTTAATAATGTTAGCTGCTGCACGAGGGCTGTAATGAAGTACTCTATGTTTTAATAAACACCTCCATCTGTTTTTAAGCACTCCGTTGCACCTTTCAATAATACTGCGGATTCGTTTTAATTGATTGTTGAATCTATCTTCTGGAGTGCCCACAACTGTATCCCGCAATGGCGTTAACAACCAAGGCCTAAGTGGATAACCTGAAATACATAATACAAATTTAGACCACTGTGAAATAGACAAATGTTTAGCTTGAATGTCAACACTTACCCGAATCTCCCAATAAAAAAAATAGGTTTTGATTGTTTAGTCTATAGATAGCTTCCATTAATTGGGACACATTACATTGTCTCCAAATGTGAGCATCATGCGCACTTCCAGGAAAACGTTCCACAACATTCATAATTTTTAAATTATAATCGCAAATCTAAAAGTTATAAGTATAATTTTAATCTTTATTTTGTTCACCTAGTTTCATACCAACTGAACATTTAAGGAATGATAGTTTTTTCTGTTAACATACAGGGTGTCCTAATATTGCGTGGACATAGAGCTACAGTAGCTTTGTGGGATCAAAAGTCGAATGGGCTAAACTTACCTATATACTAAAGTGCTTCGTTAAGCCGTGAGAGGGCGTCAAAGTTGAAACAATATTTTTATTTTTTTAATAACTCGAGAATACTTAGCTCGATTTTTGTAAAATTTGGTTTGGGCACATTTCTATGAAGGAACTACGTTTTTAATAGATATCAGTTTAATTGAATTCCAGGAAGGGTGAAAACCATCACCACCCTTCCATAAATTTAATGGTAACTTTTTGGAGGTGGTGATAGTGCTTTACTTTTTTTACAAGAAAGATACATTCATCTGCTGTATTTTTGTCTCTTACAAAAATGTTGTATCTCTTTTAGTTTTTGAGCAAAAATAGACAAATTAATAAGTAAATTTGCAATTATGATTTATTTACATTACAATAAATGTTCAATATGACCACCACCTTCGGCCCCGCATAAATTAATTCGACGCAGAAAATTAAAATTGACTCTTCTCAACAGGCGTTGGTCTCGCAAAGAGTTCGCAGCATGTTGAATCCTACCCCACAATTGTTCATAGTTGTCAATTGGAACTTCGTACACTTTATTTTTCAACATTCCCCAAATGAAATAATCACAAGGATTAAGGTCCGGGGAGCGAGGTGGCCAATGAATTGGGGCATCTTGGCCTCTGCCAATCCACCTTTCTGGGTAATGCACGTTCAAGTAGTTTCTAACAAGATGAGAATAATGAGGAGGTGCACCATCGTGCATGAAAAACATTTCACGACGTAAATTAAGAGGCACGTCTTCTAACAATCCAGGCATACTTTCCTGAATGAAATTCAAGTAATTATTAGCATTAAGGCGATTTGGTAATCTAAATGGACCAATTAAGTGAGTATCAATTATACCCATCCACACATTAATTCTGAATTCTGTTGAAAATGCCTCTCTCTAACAGCGTGAGGGTTTTCATCTGCATAAACATGCTCGTTATGAAGATTTGTTAAACCTCGTCGTGTAAAGCATGACTCGTCCGTAAACAAAATTTTCATATGGAAGTATGGATCGGCCGCTCTGCGCTCTTGCATCGACTGAGCAAAATGTATACGAGATCCGTAATCAGGAGGTATGAGTTCTTGGACGCACTGGATATGAAAAGGATAAATTAATTGCTCTCTAATAATCCGGTTAACTGTGCTTTTAGACACCCCAGTTTGACGTTCCAATATTCTTGTACTAATTCCCCGATTATTTTGAACAGTTTCGAGAATCTCTTCTTCGACATCAGGAGGTCTAGCCTGTCGAGGTCGCCCAGCATTAATTTTAATGGGTTTTAATCCACCAGTTTCCCGAAGACGCCTCTCAACATTTGCGAAAGTCTGACGGTTCGGAATCTGTCTATTGGGAAACCTTTGACGATATACGCGAACACTCTCGCGACAGTTACCGTTACAAAACCAAGTACAAGCAACATATCAGTTTGTTCATTAAAAGTGTACTCCATAACAGCCACAAAATTAACGAAATTAACTTATTTCAAATGAACGCCTACAAACACAAAATTAATTCATTGTTTAAAACAAAAACAAGTTGTCGGATATCCGAGCTTGCCCGAAAGTCGTCGAAAGCAACCCGCGTTATTAATCAGAATTCATTAAGTAAATTTTTTTACTCAAAAACTAAAAGAGATACAACATTTTTGTAAGAGACAAAAAATACAGCAGATGAATGTATCTTTCTTGTAAAAAAAAAGTAAAGCACTATCACCACCCCCAAAAAAGTTACCATTAAATTTATGGAAGGGTGGTGATGGTTTTCACCCTTCCTGGAATTCAATTAAACTGATATCTATTAAAAACGTAGTTCCTTCATAGAAATGTGCCCAAACCAAATTTTACAAAAATCGAGCTAAGTATTCTCGAGTTATTAAAAAAAAATAAAAATATTGTTTCAACTTTGACGCCCTCTCACGGCTTAACGAAGCACTTTAGTATATAGGTAAGTTTAGCCCATTCGACTTTTTTTGATCCCACAAAGCTACTGTAGCTCTATGTCCACGCAATATTGGGACACCCTGTATATATGTTCATCTTCATTTGGTCGAACAATTGCTACATGTGTGCAATCGATGCACCCAACTACACCGGGAAGATTATACCTTTGGAAAAATATAAAATATGATATTGCTTAAACCATGGCCATATGAAAATTAAATTACAACAATGTGAATTACTTATATTAGATATACATTATTCCTCACCTGGCTCTTAGATCTTGCAATTTGACCATATTTTCGGGAAATTTCACCCACTCACTAAATACATTATTGTGTGTTAAGGCACTCGTCACTTCTTTAATGCAACGGCTTACACTGGGTTGACTAATGCCAGAAAAAACATTTTTCCCTGTTATCTTCTGGTAGCTACCGTGGGCATAAAACAATAACGCAACCAGAACCTTAAATTAAAACAAAATGTTATATACAAAAAACAGGTAAGTATTAGGTAGGCACATAGTATTAAATAGGAAAATATTCCCATACCTTTGTTTCAATGTCCAAACTGGAGTATGTTTGTCCCAGATCCATATACGGAGTTAAACTAATTATTATTTGTCGTGCCAAATCCTTATCCACACGAAATAATTCTATAAATTGTGCATCTGCCAAAGTAACAAAGGGATCTGTTCTTTCATATCGTTGCCTTGCTGGTGCTTGACCGTCTTCTTCCGCTTGTTGTAAATCATCAAAGATTTGATTTATTAATAAAACTTCCTCTTCATCCATACTTTTAAAAATTAATTCCCAAAAAGTAACAATTAACAAATATAACAACTTAATAAACAAATATAACAACTAAATAAACAAATATAACAACTAAATAAACAAATATAATTAATGAATAAGAACTGATAACATTAAACGCTAAAATTTATTAAGATGAAAGAAATTATATTATCACTCGAATGTAAACAATCAACGCTTTGCGCTTTTGCGCATGCGATTCTCTTGAAATTACTGAGTTCTCCCGGTTAAAAGCAAGAGAAAAGGTTTCTATTAAAATCTTGTAGGAATGAAGTGCGTTCTATCGGTTTAGAATACAGTCTACGAAACTTTGATAGAAAGATGGCGGATTCTCTCGTAGGAACACTCACATTCACTGGATGAGAATCAGCGTCCAGATAGTCCTACAGTTCAGAAGTGGGATCGATCGTAAGATCAATTAAAAGTAAAATATTTAAGATATTAATCCGACAAAATTATTTTGAACAATGGCGTGTGCTCGTGGTGATGATGCTCAAACCCCACAGAATCATTGCAGATGACCGCTGACGACATTATCCAATCAACCGTAAGGGCAGTTATTTCTTATAGAGAAAATTTTAATGAACAAGGGAAAGCCATTTCGACAAAAGAAGCCTGCAAGTTAATCCCAGAGTTTAACGGTTACAGCGAAGATATTGACGCTGAATCATGGGTAATGAGAGCAGATTAAATACAGGAAATATATGGAATCGACGATAGCAAGATGCACATGATTGCAGTGTTACAATTTAAGGATGCTGCATTGAAGTGGTATCACTCTAAAGTCGACCATCTTTCTATGCCGTGGTCCGATTTAAAAATTGCATTGAAATCTATGTTTTTAAGAAGACCAGACAAGGTTATTTTGATGAAGAATTTCGAGGCCAGACGTTGGAAGCGTGGTGAGAGATTTACAGATTACTATTGTGATAAAGTTATGCTGGGCAATCGAGCTGGCGTTAATGAGCAAGATTTGATTGATTATTTAATTGATGGTTTCGACAATCCGATGCTGCAGTCACAAGCTCGTATGCAATGTTTTAAGTCGACAGAAAAATTATTAGAAGTTATGTCCAATATCACACCAAGTGATAGAGGAAGCAATGTGGCCCCTATTTCAATAAGGAAGCCTGAAAGAATTACCGCTGTTCCGTCACCAGTGTTAAGGAACCAGAGATGTTTTAACTGCTATCAGAACAACCACCAGACCGAAGAGTGTAGATTGCCTCGACGAGAAAAGGGTAGCTGTTTCCGTTGTGGTAAGATGGAACATCAATTGAAAGACTGTCCCGAAAAACGAGTTCCAAGGGTCCAGGCCGACAGCACCACTAATATAATTCAAACAGATGCAGCTTTGGCTGGCAGAGTACCGTATGTAATTCCTTTTAGTTTTAAAACAAATATTTATAATGTAGATTGTTTATATAATTTAAATGCTATGGTGGATTCGGGTAGTGCTATTAGTTTAGTGAAGAAATGGTTTATTCAACCTCAATTTATTACCCACGTTAATGATGACAATGTTTATACGGGGATAAATGGTTCAAAATTAATTATTCTGGGGACATTCGAAACAAAAATTAATATTTCAAATTTTGAGATTAATACTAAGTTTTACGTAGTACCTGATGAGACTATGGCATGTGATAGTATATTAGGTAGGGATTTTATTTCAAATCCTAATTTAGTTATTAACTTTTCAAATGGTCAAGTAGTTATAACTCAAAAAACTGAAGTTCATAATGCTTTTAACGAAATTTTAAATATTGAAGTCGACATTGGTGATAAAGATCAATTAAGTGTAAATCCAGAATTGGACATGAATTCTAAAGCTAAAGTTGAAAATTTATATGACAATTATGTGAAAATTTTGATCCAAATAGTACTGCAAATAATTTTGAAATGTCAATAATTTTAAAAAGAGAAGAACCAATCTCATTCCGACCTAGACGTTTATCTTCCTTAGAAGGCACAAAATATTGTACCAATAGATTTACTATCTAATTCCAATATGTAAATCTTGTCCAATATTGGCCATGTCAAACCTACGTTAGTGTAATATTAGTAACCAATAAATTTACAATATTGTTTCTATATAAATGAAACGTCGAAACTACGTTGGGAGAAATTTTAATTTGAAACTTAGTTTAGTACAATCTCGGAAGACAAGCAGTTTTAATATTGTCTAGTAATACAAAATTAATGTAAAAATCAAATAAGAATTTCAACCGTCGTATACGAGTTTCAATAGACAAATCCGACAATTGCCCTTGATAGTGGTAGTATTTATATTTTAGATTTGATAAACCATCTTCATTCAATGCGTTTTGTTAAAATTACACTAAGGAGATTGTTTCCCTTATCAAAATTTATTAAGTGTGCAAAACCTATACAAATGATAATACACTTATTGCAACCAAAAAATAAAGAATTATGTACTCGGTGCCTGTACGTTTTCATTATAATTAAAATTCAATTTTGAATGTTATTATTGTTTAGACCTCATGCTGAAATCTGCAATAACTGTAAACCGGCGCCGGCCGATTGTTATTAAAGAATTTCTACCTGCAATGCATCTGTGACAAATATTCCTTTAGAAATTCTAAAAATAACTTGTCTTCCTACTAGGTTTTGCGCGAAACTTAACTAATGAAAAACAAAAACAAAAATAACCATGGGTGGTTTTATTGGGGGGTTAAGCGGTGATAAATTAAACAGATAGTATGATAAATAAATGAAAATCAAAAAATGTACTGTGCAATCTCGATAATTCGTCTGCGTAGGTAAAATCTCGGTTATTCGTAATACACTAATAAGCATTTTTGTCCCCTTTGTTAATTCTCTGTTTTTTTTTTTTTCATGCCTATTTAAGTGTTATACAAAATTTTTAGGTAATTATTCGGTTTATTGGTATGGAATTTCATTAAATCATGATGTATTATTTCCTTGCCGTTAGAATGCCGTTAGTTACCACCTGTTCAAATTCAAACGTAAAATTTTCCATTTCAATATTCCGAGAATACTTTCTTTGTCCAAAAATGACTCAAATACTACGCACTTCGTCATTTTCGACCACTGTGCTTTTGCTTTTGTTGCTCTATACAATAATAACGCTGAACCCTTGGAACCTGCTTAGTGAGTGACATAAGAACAAAAACAATTATTATTGTGATTTTAGTGTTTCGATTAGGTAAGTAATAATTATTTAATAATTTGTTATGAACGTAACAAAAAGTTAATTTTAGGAATCTTGTATTGGTACCTCATAAGCCATTGTTTATAACGCTTATATAAAAAGCCGTTACTCATCCTTTTTCCTTTCGGGCTTAAATTTTAACTTTATATGAGTTTATACAACTAGTTCTAGTAACGATCGCATAAAATGTCTTCAACACATCGCGTTCGTAGGCACCGTTATGTAAAAGAATTTTTGAAAAATAAAGAAATCAATTCAAAAAGAACGTGAATCGGTTTCAGACATTCACAGTCCAACTACTTCGAGTCCAACTACTTCTGATTATAAATCCTTGGACTTACATGAAAATAATTGTGGCATTCATGAGTATGACAATGACAAACATACTATTTCTAATACTCATTCAGTGTCATTTTCTAAAATCAATCATTCGTCATTACCAAACAAATCTGATTTAACAAAACAGTTACTAACAAAATTCTCACAAGATACTGGCGCAACACATAAACAGATTAATTATTTGCTTAAGGGTATCAAGTCAATATTCCCAGAATTACAATTGCCGTTAGATTGTAGATCTCTGTTAAGAACTAAGCGTAATATTAAACTTTCAACAATACAGTCTAAAAAAAAAAGCAATGGTTATTTTTTTACAATGGCATTTCAAATGTTTTGAGAAAAGTCTTAGCGAATGAAATTGTATATAACAATCTAGCATTAAAAAAATGTATTCCTTTAATTTTCAATGTTGATGGAATTCCCTTGTTTAAAAGTTCATCTAATCAGTTATGGCCGATATTGTGCCAAATACATTTAGAAAATTTGTTAATTAGCCCATTACCAGTAGCAATTTTTTCTGGGGATGCTAAACCTAATAGTCTAGACGAATACTTGAATGAATTTATTAACGAAATTAATTTACTAATAACGGATGGGTTTTGCTTTAATCAGGAAACATTTTTCATTAAAGTGATAGGTTTCGTTTGCGATGCACCTGCCAGATCTTTTTTAAAAGGTATTAAAGGACATAACAGTTTAAGCGGTTGCGAACGCTGTACTCAGGTAGCAATTGACGAAATTATAGAAGTGTTTATGATTTTAATAATGACCCAATAACTAAAAGAACTGACGAAAGTTTCAGAAATATGGATAATGAATTGCATCATAACTTAATCAGTCCTTTACAAAACATTATTGGTTTAAATATGGTTCAAGATTTTGCTCTAGACTATATGCACTTATGTTGTTTAGGATAATGAGAAAATTATTACATTATTGGGTAAAAGGAAGCGAAACAAGAAAAGTACAATTGCCTGTGCACAAACGTAAAATTTTGTCAAAACGATTATTACGCTACGCACGTTCCTTGCCCAAAGAGTTTAATAGAAAATCAAGATCAATTGTGGAATTAGATAGATGGAAAGCTTCTGAATTTCGTTTGTTTTTGTTGTACTTAGGTCCAGTGATTTTAAAAAACATCTTGGAGAAAGAATACTACGATCATTTTCTTTGTTTTCATGTAGCAATGAGAATTTTAATGCATAGAAATGTAGTTAAAAGTAAAGAATTAGTGCAATGTGCAGAGGCGTTACTGACTTATTTTGTAAAATATTTTTCAATTTTGTATGGCCGTCATACATGCGTATATAATGTTCATAGCTTATTACATTTAGCCGATGATGTTATACATTTCAATTACCTCTAAACAGCATAAATTGTTTTGCATTTGAAAATTATTTGGGTCGTCTGAAAAGCAAAATTCGAAGGTTCAATAAACCACTGGTTCAAATTTGTAAACGCTTGTCGGAAGATAAGGAGTCTCAAATAACTGTTACTTCTACAAAATTGACAGATAACGCAAAAATTAATTTTTTGGAACAAGTTTTGTATTTGCCTTACACCATAGTTTCATTGAATCCTCAAAACTGTTATGTCATTTTGAAAAATCAGAAAATTTTGAAAATTACTTCTTTTCAAACAAATAGTACAGTAATAGGTTATCTGTCAGGTAAGACAGAAAGTTTTATAGCTACCCAGTTGCCTCGCAAACAGTAGGTGTTTATAAAATATCAAATTTTGCAAACATAATTACTTTATGCAATTGCGAAAATATCTTACGAAAATGTTTTGTTCTGGCCTTTTCAAGCTATTTCGTAGCTTATGATTACTTACACTAGTTCTAACGGTAATTGTATGTTTCAGTAGACTATTATATTTTAACACAATTCGATATAGTAATTAATTTATAATGTTAATATCAGATTAATAAATGACACAAAATACATCCTGGGATATTATTTATTGGGAAGGAAGAATCTACTGATTTTGTTCCCTCAGTTTGGGCCAACGAAGCTAGAACCCAATATAAATTCCCAGTTGGGCCGCGAATGAGCGAATCGAAAAAGAGGGCTCTCGTTTATAACTGCAGTCACTTGAAAGACAACGAATACATATGGTACAATGCCAAATGTAAAAAAGGGAATATTACTAATTTAGAAAGAGCCCGATCCTTATGTAAAATAGCCACCATCACGTCCAATTTAGACACGGAGGATACAGATGCGCTGACTACAGACGAAGAGGAACCTGATGTAGAACCTCCAATCCATACTAAAAAACATCGTCGATTACTATCCGGTGCTACTGCTACAACCAGTTATAATTCGGAACGTTCCACCGAAGAGCAATTGTTTATGATATTCCTGGTAATATATTATTATTAATTAAACAATTAACTAAATTATTTAATTATAGCACTGGAAAGTATTTCCAGTCCACCATCAGTCACTTCGAGGCCAGTCAATCGTCAAAAATATGTATAATTTATATTCATTTTGCAATCGAATGATAATTTCTAATCCTTATCAATTTTAGCTAGTATTGATGTTGCTAACATCCAGTTTAGCCTTAAGAAATATCAGAAAAGGTCGATAAACTGGAGAGTTTGTTACAATTATTACTTAGTAATCAAAATCCATCGACAGCAGCTGCAAAATCAAAAATCGAAAATGTTTGCAAGAAGCTGCCTTTGGGAAACAAAGAAGAGATGGATATATTTGAAATTTATTTGGATGATCCTGAAGAAGCGAAAGCATTAGTAAGTCGATTTGTAAGTTTAATTATAATTTTAATACTATATGTATTTTTAATTTAGGAAGAAGTTCTGTACTTAGCTGGTGGGGAAAAATGCGCATAAAGCGGTATACAACATTATGAAAAAAATTTAGTCCCGAAGCGTGTCTATTGTATTCAGGAATTGGGAAAAAGCAAAATTGGCCTTTTGCACTTTAAAAGTGTATCGTATTATTGTGGGTGAGTAACTTCATAACTTTAATCTTGTACTGGAACTACTGTAAAAGTTTTTTTATTTTAATATTCAGACACTTTTGCATAAGAATTACTTTAAATTTATCACCCATATCAAAATATACTTGCTAGGTTTCTCAAATAGTTTAATACAACAAAAACAGGAATCGAGCAATTGAAATTACTTCTAACCCAGAACTAAGATATAAATGTCAATATTTCTGAAGTTGTATTATTATGGAAAGAATTGATTATAATTGATTTTGTACTCCTGTAGATGCCACTCGTCGTCGATTTCCCAATTCCTCGGATGTAGAGATCAAGAAGTCGGTGTCGACATTCTTGGCAACGGCAAAGGACAGGATGAAGGGAAAAAACAACTTGTAGTTATATATCATTAACATATTTCCAATAAATAGATTGTAGGTTTTTATTTTTATCTTTTGTAGTTATTTTTGCTGTAGAAAAGAAGATCAAAATAAATATTATATAATAATTCTTAAGCAACATTTAATTTATATAAATAACTAATATTTCATCAATGTGTTTTACTTATATGTATTCTATATTATCAGTCTAGATTGAAATGATGTACAAACCCTATATATAAACCACATTGTTTACTTAGATCGAAATGAGATTGGATGATTATAGAAAACCAAGATTAGAAACCAATATAAGTACTATAAATAAAAACGTTTCATTTCGATGTGAAACCTAGATTGAATCAATATTATTTCAATATAATGTGCTACTAGCCCAGTCAACACAAACTTCTACGCGATATCGCAGTTTGTCCTATACTCTACCACAATGTGATTATCCTACTAATTTCATTTGGATGTTAATAGCACAAACAACTGATGTTGTTTAATTCTCTTTAAAACTCTAATTGCAACTTTTCCAGACGTCATTAAGATTTCTCATATTAACTCACAAGTACTATTTATATGTGAATAAGCTGACTTTGCAGAATTGTGAAACAATTTTATCTGTGTGTGCACATTATTTATACTTCTATTTTGAATCCACTTGCAATTATTTCATCCTTATAATCATTATTACGATTTTGGTTTATTTATTTATTAAATTGGTATAATCCTCCATAAATAATGATAACAATAATAACTAGTTATTGTGTACGTTCACCAAAAATAACAAAAAAAATAAGGCCTAGAAAGTATTCGAAATAAAAGATTTATTTTTGAGTTGGCAACACGCAACACCACAGTGGCAACACTGCAAAACTGCCGTTGAAATATCGGTTGCGCATGGTGTACTTTTCCCTCGTTTTCAACAGGTCATTAAACATTAATGAAGATCTGTAATTAGTGTAGTTGGACCAATAAAAAGTTGGTGGTTTGTTTGCAACAAGACCAAAGTAAGTAATTTTGATTATATACCTATACTAATTTGAGATTAGATATGCCCCATCACATGAAACATGTAAGTTTGTTAAGTTCGCGACAGAGAAGACGACGTAAGGCTGCTATTATCCAATCATTTGCAATAAATGTAACATTTGTACCAAAAACAAATACTGAACATCAAATTTCATCTTCACTTACAATCCCGACTGAGTCCTCAGATTTTGAAACTAACGATACTTCCAGCGCAGGTATTTCTAAAACAGATGACAACATTCGTTTAAATGTTTCCAATGATTTAAAAAAAAGTAACTCATAATGTCTTTTCCGATTCTTTGACAGCAAATGTTTCTGATGTTGACAATACTCGTGAAAATTTATCAGATGATTTGAGAGAATGGACGATTTCTTGTAATATTAGTCATAACGATACAAACAAATTACTTGTACTCTTGAATAAACATGGCATTAAAAATATCCCACGCGATTCAAGAAGTCTTCTTAAAACACCGAGAGTAGTTGAGATATATTGTGTACCACCTGGTAATTATGTTCATTTTGGCATTAAAACAGGGCTACTGAATTCTATAAAAAAGTATTATGCTACAACAGACCCCCCTGACACAATTTATTTAGATTTCAACGTTGACGGTCTTCCTATATCGAAAAGCAGCTCAAGTCAATTTTGGCCAATTTTATCAGCAATAGCAAAAACAGATTTTATACTGAGCCTTTCATAATTGGAGTTTATCATGGAACATCTAAGCCAAGTACCCCTAATGATTTTTGAAAATGTTTACAGAAGACTTACAAGACTTGTTATTGTCTGGAGTAAATTATAAAATTGGAATCTAAAAGTTTTAACAAATACATTTATTTGTGATGCTCCAGCTAGAGCTTTTATTACTTGTGTAAAAACCATACAGGCTATAGTTCATGTCCTAAGTGTATTGCAGAGGGGGAATATTTTGAAAGAAGGATAGTTTTTCCAGAAACAAATAAAAGCCTACGCAGCGATGACACATTTCGAAATAAAATTGATGATGAGTACCATAAAGGAACATCTATTTTAGAGTCAATTCCAATACAAATGGTCTCTCAATTTAGTGTTGATTATATGCATGCAGTATGTTTAGGCGTCATGAAAAAAATGTTGGTTTTGCTAGTTAAAGGGAATATTAGTGTAAGATTGACAAAACCAAAACTACAGCAAATTTCTTCTAATTTAATATCCTATAAGAAAAACATTTCTAACGAATTTTGTCGTAAACCTAGAACTCTGGATGAACTAGATCGCTGGAAAGCAACTGAATTTCGCCAGATATTGCTGTATACAGGACCAGTTATTTTTGAAGATGTACTCAAAGATGAACAATATAAGCATTTTCTTTGCTTTAGTGTGGCAATTAGAATTTTTGTTCTCAAGGGCATCACCTTTATTCTTACGCTCATAATTTGCTAATTTATTTTATACAAAATTTTGAATTATTTTATGGTCGCGAAAATGTTACACATAATGTGCATATGCTGCAGCATTTATATAACGATGTAAAAAGTTTGGATCTCTGGACAGTTTCCAGTGCTTTTAAGTATGAAAATAAAATGTTTCAAATTAAAAGGAAACTACAATCATCTTCAAAACCATTACATCAAATCTATAACAGAGTTAAGGAAGAACAGAAATTATCGGTTACACCAATAAATAATTCATTTCCCTATTTAGAAAATTCATTAGGTATACTGAATAACAATGAAGAAATGTTTGGAACAATTAAGTTTCAAAATATTCATTATCGGTAAAGGTACCTAACAACTGTTGCCTGTTAAGGGATGGTTCTATTTTTGAAGTAATTTCTATTAAGAAACGGCATAATGACGTAATACTATCAGGTATAAAGTATTCAAATCCAGTACCATTATTCGATAAACCTCTAAGTTCTTTAATTTTAAATATTTCTGTAGTGAATTCTAATAATACTGTTAACGCCGTTTGTAATATAAGTGATATCGATAAAAATGTTTTAAAGTTTCCATTATCTCTTCCAGAATCTTTTGTTATCTTGCCTCTTGTCCACTTGTAACTATTATTTATTTATTGTTTTACTGCGATTTCTATTTAAAAACTAGTTATACATTACAAAAAAAACATATTTTCAAGTTCATTAAATTATACGTTTCTTTCGAAATTATTCCTATTCGTTATCTTCACATCTGATATTGAAATTTGATGTTTAATTCAAGTTATAATGATCAAATTTTTATTAAATTAAGTAGCTTAACAAACTTGTATTCTACATTAGAAAGTTTCCTAGTGAAATTCACATAAATGTTCAAATGTCCAACTGCCAAATTTTTTGCTATTAAAAATATTTCTCTGGCCATCGTGTTAATGTTTTAGATGAAATATGCAGTTGTTTGCTTTTTGGACGAGTTCGTCAACGATGAGCTAATGGTCTCAGAAGTTCCTGTGACATGGTTGCATACTAATAATAATATGTGCAAATGGCCACCCACACATGAAAGTTTCCACATCTCAAGGGGCACCGCGCCTAAACCAGAATGGAGTGATCACAGAGTTAAGTGTGAAAGAATTTGTGGTATGTAAAGTTATTTAATTTATATTCAAAACTCTGAATAAAACGTTTAGATTCAATGGAAGAAGCGCGTAAAAGATGTATTCGTGGTTCTGAAACGAGTTCTTCAGAAGAACTAGTTGGACGTAGTTTAAGAAAAAAACAATTCACGAAACATCTTGCCGATTACTATACTACTTGCCCATCCCCACCCGCTTTTAATGAAAATGCCGATGCAGGTAAAAATTAACATTAAGTTGCACACAACAGTCACCTCACTAATTACTAACTACAGAATGTTTACAACTAATGTACCTACTTGTAAGCAAAAAATCAACGAAATGGTTGATTCCAATGTTATCTCAAGTTGGTTGTTAAAGACCGTTCAAACACTAAAGAGTAGTTGCGCAGAAACCAATTTTGTTCGGAATGGCATTGGCAAATATATTACTTAACCAAAAATCGTTAACATTTTTTAATTTTCATACAGCGGTTGAAGCTTACAGGTGATGTTTTTAGTTACAATTAATTTCGCATGATCATTAAATTCCGAATTTATCCTACGCGCAGCTCAGTACTTAGAATTTGAACGGTCTCTACATATTGGCTGTTTGTGAAACTAGGTGTAAGTCATGGTCAGCATTTGTGTATATTTTCTGTCTATTTCTCTTTTAAATTCATTATGTCATGGTGTAATATTAATAGATTTGAATTGGAAAATGATACTTTCTGGCATTTTACTGCAGGTAATAATGCTAGGAAGATTCATAAAGAACGAATGCTTAACAACAGCTTGAAACACATCAATAATTTCTTTTAATATACATCATTTATTTTTCGATCTTTGAGTACTTCCCACCTTTCCAAACGAATCCCATGTAAAACGCAACAGAACTAGATAATACAAATAATGTATCTATTTTAGTATCATCTGATGCTGATTCACAGGAACATGTTTTAACAGATTTAGATTCAGGTTTGTTGGTCGAATACACATTTTCAGTACATCTTAATTCTTGTATACAGTTGTAGGTAACACAGTTGATTATCAAGGACTAAATAAATCAAGGCACGTGGATAATGTTCCACCGAGTGACCCACCAGTTAACATACCGAATTATGAGCAATCACAACCTCTCATAAACGGTGATGGTTAGTTTAAAAATTCTTACATTACCTACTTTATTTTTGTGTGTTTTATTGTAGTTTTTCAGCCAATGTTTAAGGAGGTAAACACAGAAGCTCAGTCAGTGGTGTTTAATAGAAGAAGTAAGTATGTAGAGAAAATGAACTATTTTATTAGAAGATTACCTAATTATTTTAAGAATTGTATAATAAACGTTTTTGTAAATTACAAACATCATTTTAAGATTGTTTTACAGAACCATCTACTATTGATGAGAAACTGGATTACATTATTAATATGCTAGGTTCATTAAAAATGGATATTGATGATATTAACAGCAAACATGGTAGTGGAAGTCGTTTTCAAATACTCGTATAGATAGAAATGAATTTAACAATTTTCCTTTAAACTCGCTGGAGGATTTAAAACTGTTGGAAACTACCATTAAAAATAGCCCAGGCTACAAGACTCGATTGGTAATATAATCTTTCAAAAACACATATACTCATTGTAATTTAATGTTACGATTTTGTAGGAACAATTCCTTGAGAGTATAGGAGGTGTTTCAGCCAAAGATTTGCACGCCCGCTCTTTGAAAAGAATATTCACAAATTATTTATGCGAACAGTGTAGCTGGAAGGGCTTTAGGAATAATTTTAAAGTGGAGGACCTACTCATCATACGTTGTCTGTATGGTATGTTTTCATACAACAATTATTGGTAATAAACATATCTAAAATCATCATCTAAAATCGTGTGCAATAAACATTACTTTGGTAATTTTAATTGAAGTATTACGAACTGATTGAGAAAATAACTCACAAACCCTTAGAAATAATTAGGTACTTTTTAAAACTAATTTAACAATAAGAATTTTAAAACCTTCAATTTTTAGTATAAATATTTGTAGCAGGCGATATAACGCTCGCTGCCAAATTAAGTGATCGAGATTAGATTCTATGGATTAGATTGAAACAATGATTCTTGTCAAAAGCTTTATAAACCTCATATCAATATTTAATTCTTTAATTGCACACTATTTTGGGCTCCCATATAATTTCTCATTAGTCGCTTAAGAAAGTAACCTGTTCGCTTTTATGGTAGTAAACTTTTTCTTAAGTGACTAGTGCATTGTGGAATTCACTTTTGTAATAAATAACTTTTATAGATACTGTTAATAAAACTTATGAGTGCACATTAAAAGAATTTGAAGTTTTAACACGAGATTACTTAAGGCATGCGAAGCAGAGGCGCGAGAGGGAAACGGGAACGCAAAATAAGGGCATTATTTTATTATAATTTAATTTTTTATCATTTATTTTCACTTAGTTTTTGTTTTATATAAAAGATAACATTTAGTTTAATAATGTAACATTATTTTTATGTTTTACAGTTTTACCATTAAATTACTAGTACATATTTATTTTCACTTTTAGTTTTATATAAAATAGATAACATTTAGTTTAATAAATGTAACATCATTTTATGTTTTACTTGGTTTTACACAGTTTTATCATTAAATTGATTCAAATAGATTTTTGTTTTTATTTCAAAATTCTTCATATCCATATCTAATGCATACAAGTGAGTCACATTGTGATTAGAACAAATTCTAGGATACATTTATATGAGAATCGCATAATTGTCATTTTAAATTGTTGCGAGTTGCTTTTGAATTTTAAGTAATTCTAATTGTTATTTATCATAGAAGTTTTATAGAGTTCCCTTTGTGAGTTAACGTGATTTCGAACAGAAAGAATAGGGATATTGCTTTGTGAGATTATATGAACTTCACATTGCAAACCTGGTGATACTTTCAGCGACTCTATAGGGGACATCGCAAATGCGGACATTTGGAACTAATATAGAAGTCTCGGAGAACTCAGAGGTACTCAGAAATAATTCACAACTGCGACATGTGACCTATATAAGATTCTCACTTGTATCTCGGTTACTTCGCGGTGTTGGCTGGGAGGTTTTATTGAAAAAGAAAGAATTGAAACAGATTTTGGATAAATTATTAGCTGATAAAATCATTAGGTACAGTCGATCCCCTACAGCAGTCCGATTGTGCTAGTACGCAAGAAGAATAGTGAAATCCGTTTGTGTGTTGATTATCGAGCACTAAATGCTATAACTATAAAAAGAAAATTACCCAGTTCCTCTTATCGATGATCACTTGGATTTATTAAGGAATAAAAATATTTCACTTCACTTGATTTGAAAAATGGTTTCCATCACGTTAAGATGGCAGATGAATCAATTAAATACACTTCTTTTGTCACACCCTTAGGACAGTTTGAGTATTTGAGGTGTCCATTTGGCTTAACCAATGCACCTCGAGTGTTTCAAAGATTTATTAACATAATTTACCACGATTTAATTCGAGAAAACAAAATTCTTTTATACATTGACGATTTACTCATTGCAACTGAATCGCTGACCGATCATTTTACAATATTAACTTCTGTTTTGATTTAGCTGCTAAACACGGACTTTCTTTCCGGTTAGACAAGTGTGAATTTTTATATTCTAAAATATTAGGTTATTATTGTGTTAGCCAATTTGGGATAACCCCTAACCCAGCTAGTATTGAGTGCATTATCAATTATCCCATTCCTAAGAATACCAATGACATTCATAAATTTGTGGGTTTCGCAAGTTATTTTAGGAGATTCATTCCCAACTTTTCCTTAATTGCCAAACCGTTATACGATCTTCTCAGGAAGAATGCCGAATTCAAATTCTCGTTCACCGAGGAACAAGCATTCGAACTTTTAAAAACCAAATTAGCTTCTAGTCCATTACTATCTATTTATTCACCGGAACTTGAAACAGAGTTGCACTGTGATGCCAGTTCTTTAGGATATGGTGCTATTCTAATGCAACGTCAAGTTTCCGGCAAGTTTCAACCTGTTTCGTATTTTAGCAAACGTCCCAGGTAGCACATATAAGTTTTTAATACGCATTTAAAAAGCATATTACATCTTTTAAATGTTTTGAAAGATATCGACCGGACATTTTTAAAGCATTTTAAAAACATCAAATGTCCGCCCTAACAGTTATATTTTAAATGTATATCAAACAGTTTAAATACTTCTCTCAAGTCATTTGCTAAATATTTTAAAATGTATATAATTCGTTTACGATTTAAAATATAGATGTATATATTACAAGTTTGAAATGAATATGAGACTTATTTTAATCATCTCAAAATACAATTTTAATATATCTTTAAAATGTGTAAAACTCCTTTAATATTCATAATTTAAACATTTGTTAAATGCATCTAAAATGATTTCAATAGAAATTAAATTACTATAACTTAAAACTCTATTCAAATATTATCTTAATTTTTATTTTTTAATAAATGTTGATTATAGTTTCGACTTAATTATACATAGTGTAAGTCATCATCAGAAACACACAAATCATTGACAAATTAATTTATACACTTTCATCAATAAATAAATCGATAATATTACCTGCAGCAACTAGAAACTATAGTCAACGTGTATTAAAAATAAAATTAAGAAAATATATGATTACAGTTTAAGTTAAAGTAATTTAATTTCTATTAATATCATTTTAGATCAAATTTTCAAATTATATTAATCTAATATTATTCTGGATCCGTTGATAAGGTGCATTTTAAAAGTAAAACTACCTATGGTATTTATTGTTTTTAAGTAGAAAATAATGTTTAAAAATGAAGTAATAGTACAAAAACACACATCATATATCCAAAGTCAGATTGCTGGCAGAATCGGTAATAGTTTTGATTTTTAGTCTGCTGGTAGCATTTCGTAACCAACCCGAAACACATGTTTTGAACATAACAGCTGTATAATTTGGATCACTGTATTTTCGACAGATCACTAAAAAAATTAGTCAATAACTATTCAATTAAAAACAAAATTTCTTACAATCCATGTACGTAATAATTTTAGAATCGCCTATTGGAATATTTCCCTTTTGCGGATGTCCATGCTACTTTCGTCGCAAATTCTTTGGAGAAGCAATGATCCAACATTCTTCTGACAAAATCGTCACTTTTCCCACCCATCAATAATTTCATTTTATAGACCTACAATAATAAACATTCAGGAATTTACTATGACATATTTATATTCTTACAAATTCCTTTTTGGAATCTTCATTCCCAACTAATTCTTGATTAACAACATTAAATTCTGATAGATTTTCAATAGGAAATTTAAATTTGTTTGTCTCATCAACTTCGTTTAAATCGTGTGTTGTAACTGACGCATTTCGGAAGTTCTGAATTAATTTGTTATTTTCCTTGGTTTCTATTTTTAATGATGCGACTTCTTTTAGCAATATATCTACAGTTGCTAATAATTGGTCAATTTTTTGTTGGTTTCTACATTGTCTAGAAATTAGAAATTATAAAAATTTCAAATTGTAGATCAAATAAAAACACGAACCTGTTAGAAAAGATACTGGTAAATTCGATAAATTCATTAACGATACGTCATCAGCCCTTTCCTGAGTCTCCGTTATAGGTGGCATATATGCCAACTCAGAATTTTCGGTTGACATCGTTCTAACTGTTGCCCTTTGCGACGATGCCCCTTTCCAAATTCTTGTGATGAGGTAGAGGAGCTACAACTGTCTACAAGTTTATTTACTTTGCGTTTGGCATCCGCATAAGAACCTAAAATATTTGTTAGTAATTATGTAAAAGTAGAAATAAATAAAATACCATATTGTTTTATTAAGGTGCAATCATATGATTGCCAATCTTGATTTGGCTTTGCGCAATGCTTAATAAGTAATGTTACATTTTGAAACTTTTAGGAGGCCAATAACACTTTGATTTGGTTGAGTTTAGCCACACCGTAGGAACTGCTTCCAAATCCCCATCATCATATGATATGACACTGTACGTAAACTGTAAAAACATTACTTTATGTAGTAATACATATCTATAAACAAGTAAATGCGTACCATATTCGTTAAAATAGCTGCTAAATATTTGTTGTAAGCAATATGAATAAACAAAAGTACTGTACAATGGAATTGGACAATTTTTACAATGGTTTTACATAAAGTATCTACAAATATTAAAAAATCTTAATAATTAAGTTTATATATCGTAACTGTGCAGCAATTGTATGATTAAAAATTCATTGTTCTCAATAGGTATGTTTAAACATTTTCCTTTATATTAGTTGCAACAATTTTTATTGTTTCTGATAATTTTGAAACTGAGAATATTCCTACAACTCGAGAATCCAAAGGTTGATTATAATAAAATGTACTTTTCAAAAAAGTTTTTCCAAAAATATCAATACTACTGCCATCATTGGAACAAATCTTATCTACTATAAAGATAGTGTCGTCCTTTAGTATAAACACGTTATTAGGTTCATTTACATCTATAATAAAAGATTTAAATGTTACACATTTGTAATGGTAAGAATAATTATCTCTAAAATTTTCATTGTTCAACTTTTTATATGTAATATTATCTACAAGAAAATCTTTTCGGTTTGATGTTGTTGTTCTTGAATTCTTTTGACTATTTGTTGTAATTGTAAATTTGAAGACTGAACACATTTTTTTTATTTCTTTCATATAGTTCTCGAATGGAAAGCTACTAAAGTTATCTAAAATTCCAAATCGCATCACATCACAAGGTAAATGAATTAATGAATGCACATTGTAAGTAATATTATTTTCACCATAAAATTCACCATATTCTTCTACAAACTGTCTGAGTTGGTTAGAAGCAAAACTGTTAAATCGTTTTTCCTGACATATTGATTTAGAGCATAGTATTCGAATTGCAACATGTAATTTCATGAAATGTTCATATTGTTTTACGTTTAATATTTTTTTCCAAACAAATTGAGAAACATACAACAAAAATAAACGCAATTCGGTTGCTTTCCACCTATCAATTGCTGAAACATCCCTTGGTTTTCTTGCAAAATCGTTCGTTATGTAAGGAGTTACAGATAGGTATACATTATTGAAACTTTCCAATTTTGATTTTACAAGTCTAGTTCCCATTTTCCATTAACAAGTAAATGAATAATTTTTCTAGTAACACCAAGTAGAACCAAATGCATGTAGTCCAAGGGTACTTCACTGACAATATCAAATGCCTTTAATTTTTCAAAAACACTAGTTCCTTTATGATAATCCTCTTGAATCTTTGACCTAAAATTAGTATTTGTTCTTAACGATGCATCTAAGTCTGGAAATGTCATGCATTTTTCAATAAATGATCCTTCCACCATACATTTATTACATCCAACGGAAGCGTTATGACCTTTAACGAGTAAAACGAATGATTTTGCTGGAGCATCACATATTAAAGCATCGAGTTTCACAGCAAAGTGTTTGTTGTTAATTGTAAATCCATTGTTTTCTAAACACTCCATTTCCTCAATAAAATCTTGTAAATATTCGCTACAGTTTTTGGCTTACTTTTACCATAATACAAGCCAATCACACTGAAAAAAAAATTCTGTTGTAGCTATCGAATTATGGTTGCCCCTAGCAGTGAATTATTGTTGGCTCAGTGACAGCAGGAATTTTGTAGCCTCTACAAATCAATTACTGTGATTTGTAAATGGTTGGCTTTAGATAATTAATGTTACCATAGCAGAACAATATGTTGTAAAGACAACATAATGAAGAGTTTGGTTTACAAACTGTATTGCTAAATTTACCACGATATGAAAAATGCCACTGTAGACATAGCTAATAAGTTTTGTTGTTATACCAGATCTGTTTAGTACATTTAGCCAGTTTTCATGTTGATTTTAACAGAACTGTTTTGCTGAAATTATGAAGAATTCGGTGGAGTCTACTTAACCGCCTTGCTAAAGTAATTGGCAAACGTTACAAAAATATTGTGAGCGTAACTAAATTGTTTGTTAAATTACTCAACTGGTTTGCTATATTTATCACGACAAGAAAGGTGTCACCCGTAGACATAGCTAGTAGGTTTTGTTAGTATACCAGATTTGTTTAGCAGATGTAGCAAGTTTTCACGTTACTTTTAACAGAATTTGTTTTGTTAAATTAATCAACTGTTTTGTTGTATCATTTTTTTTCTCCCATGTAATTTTATCTCAAAATCACAAGATAAACTTTTTGTAGAGAAAAACAAATGATTCCAAAGTACTACTGAATATTTTTTTGATATTTTCACTTGACAAATACCGTTAAATATGAGTTTCCTTGAAAAAATATCCATCGCAAGTATTTTGATGCAGTTGACGTTTATTACTAAACATGCAAAACCCATGACTATTTTTTCAAGGCAAATCATATTTTTGCAAAAGTAGGTAACGATTTTAAATTTTGAAAAAAATATTACACATCTTTATAATCAATTTTTTTTCTCCACAAAAAATTTGTCTTGTAATTTTGAAATAAAATAACACGGGGAGAAAATAAATGAGAACTAAGAAATTTTCATTAAAATTCCTATGATGCGCGATCAATTCTAGACCCTGTAAACGAATGGTTTTCTGTTGAAAAGTGTAACTACCTAAACCTACTAGGCTCATAAAACCTCTGTTTCGTGATTATATGTAAATGATGTTTCCACACATTACCTGATTGAACTACGTAAGAAAAATACTACAGAACGTACGTATACCTATCGGTGTTCATTTAAAAACAAAGAGAGTCTTTCCTAATAAAACTCTGTAAATCCTGAAAATCATCCACCACGTGCTATACTAAGCGTAAAATTTTTGTAAAACAAACAGTATAAAACGTCACTTTCAAGATCTTTCATTTGTTAATAATCGAAAGGAGGCTAATAATTCTATGTAAATCAAGAAAAAAACCTTATGTTCAAAAATATTTATTAATAGATATATATATATATATAGCTACATACCTACTATACTTAAATCTATGTATATTTTACATATTGTACCTAAGCCTATATTAATATTCCAAGTTATTATTGTTTATGTACTTAATAAAGTAACACATTCGTGCAATAATGTAGCTACATAACAAACAAATACTACTAATATTTTATACGTTTATAAGTACAGGGAACAATACGTATTATTTTTCAAATGCTCTCTGTAACTACTTCTATAAAGGACTTCTAACTGTCACATATCTTTTGCCGTTAGGGGCAACAGTAAGGTGATTAGGGATCGGACACATTAAAGAATCATGAAAAATATAAATACTACTATCTTCTTTGGCAATTTGAACTTCGTAACAGAAATAATGGTCATCAAATCCCACGGTTGATAGTACAGAACACTCGAAGATAAATCGTTCCGTTTCGTAAAGAAAAATATTTTAATAGAAACAAATGTGCTCTCAAAATTATCTAAAATATCTTGGGTTAATATTGTATTAGTTTTATAACGTATACCCTTGACAATTGCCCATGGAACCCGAACAAGGTGTTCCACCGAAGTCAAATTTAGTGCTGCCACAATTTTTTCAAACGTTGCAGGATAAAGAGTCTTTGTGGACCTGTTAGAACTGTACTGTTAAATTTACCTCTCAAGAAAACTTCATTTAATTGAAGTTGATGTTTAACCGCCAAACTTAAAGTAAGGTTTCTCCTATTAAACGTGGCTCTAGCAGCAATTTTTGAATTTCTATGTTTAGCTTCATATCTCATCGACCAAATGTTAACCAGCGGACCAAATTTCTTTATCATAGAATGATAGTGAAGTAGAAAGTGAAATTTTGGTTTAAGTGTATCTTTAGTTAATGTCAAGTACAATTGATTTAGCTCGCCCACCAAAGTGCTCAATAACGTACAAGCGTCATTCTCAACTGCCGTAGACAGCATAATATCAAGAACTCTACGCATCGCGATATACAATTCCCATACAGGTTCATTTGAAGGTACAAAATCACCGATAAGTAACCCAAAATATCTAACCAATGTCAGCATTTCTGAAGCTGAAAGTCTTATATTACCTTTAGTAAGATGGTCCATGGATAATGAACAAGGTTTGCTACTATGATCAGGACCGAAATCAAAACCAAATATTCTTTGATTAAGCACTTGTAACGAAAACAATTTTAACTCACGTACGTACTGTAATATAATAAATCCTAAAATGTACTTAGCGCAACCCTCAAGCATATCGTGCATAATATCCACTCCAATTTGATCAAATAAACTGAAATTTTTAACATCCAACCAAACACATTTTTCTTTTACACCACTCGTGGAAAATTTATTTTCTAACAATTGCCTTTGATATTGTTCATTGTCTCTGAGAAGAGTTGTATCTTCGTAACACTGACTTTTAACTCTTCCTTAGTAACGTTGCAAATACGGCAAGGGAAATTTGCAGAAAAACTTTCGGTGAAACCAATAATAGAATGTATTCCCAGATTGTCTCCTATTATGACAGCTAACTCAAAGTACAATGTGTCTGTAAACTCTGGGATATTAATGTGAACACCAGTTTCGCATAGGAAGTTAAATTCGTCAATGACAGGTTTAAAAATAGTTCTATTGCCAAAAGTTGTCCTATCAGAAGAGTGAAAAGTAGGGCCAAAAATATATTTGATAAAGAAGAAGAACGATGAGGTGGAAGACACGCAATCGAGACGTAAACTGCTCCTAATTTGTGTACGCCCGAGTGACTACCAAGAACGTTCCCACTTTCATAGTCGTCAAAAACATTAAAAGAGGAATTACTATACGGCCATTGTGAGTTTTCATTCGATTGCGCCATGTAGTACCCTGCATAATATTACGTACAACGCCATCGTCAAGAGATAAACTTTTCATATATTGAAGAGTTTCCAAAAGAACATTTTTGAGTGAGAAAAACTGTTGTAAAACACTACGGAGAGGTATAAATTGTTCTAAACATGCGCAAGGTACTATTGAAGAAGCACCTTTTATTTTAATTTCGCTCAATCTTTGACCTACTACTATTTGTTTTGGAGCTATATAAGAACCTTTTGCTGAGAAGTATTTTATTCTTTTATGTTCTGTGTCAAACTTTTCCAGAGGAAACTGGACAAAACTAAGCATTTTATTTTTGAAATCATCTAAACTGTTTGCTGGAATTAAACCATCTGAAAGCATTTCCTTTGCACAACTATTAACGCAAATTGAGAGACTATGTTGTAGAAACATTTCCATGCCTTCAACAACAAATTGAACCACATTTCTAGGCAATAAAGGGTTTCCGTATAATGAGGCTAAAAAGAAACCAAATGACTGGTGAAGAACTTCGCCTGTGCTACCTGACTGCTCACTGTCGTCCACTAAAATTTCATCAAGGATGCCACAACTACTTGCCGAGACGGCATTATCATTAACTGCCACCAAGGGTTTACAAGTTTCTTCTTGAAGACTTTGAACAGATGAATGATGGCGCTTGATGTGTTTTCTAAAAGAATTTAGTAAATTGAAGGACCTTGAGCAACCTTGTTCAATGCAATGGTATGAATCAAAAGAATGTTCAAAATGACTAAAATTAAAATGTTGGAAGAGACCTTTACGTTCTTAAAAACCTGCATGCATAAGAAACAAGTCGGCATTATTGTTAAGTAAAGTTAGGTTAAGTTAAAAATCAAAACTAGAAGTTAAAAGTTTAAAACCCTAAATAATATTTGAAATAGATTAACTTTAAAATTTAATTCAAATTTCTTGGTTATATGGCACACCAATATCAGACAACAAAGCGTTTACTGCAGTGTAGCTTTTGTCCCATGGGGTTTTCAAATTGTATAGGGCTCTTTGTATGAAATACCAAACCGCAACGGATTCCGCTGGGTACTGAGCATTAAGAATAATCAAAATTTTAAAGCAACAGTTCACAGCAGCTACAATGGATGTAACCCTATAAAATGTATCATCTACAACTACTATATAACCTGTTATCTCGGAAAGAGAAGGCCCTATGATGATTATGAATGGTTGAAGTGTTAATCCCAGAGAAGAAATTTTGTCTCGCCTTCTTGTAACCGTTTCTTCGAGTTCTGATTCGCTTTTTATGTGAGTAATGAACCCATCTCGCGATTCCAATTTTGATGGCCGCCACTGAACTTTGTTTTTAGTTTTCTTTATAGTGTTTGTATTTACCAAGTATGGTATACATAGTAGCGCGGCTATGTTGGAACTTTCTTCTCCATCTGTTAGAAAATAATAAAATTCATATAAAAGAAATACAAACTACACAGAATTACTCACTTTCAACGCAGTCTAGGTATTCTTTCAGGCTGTTTTTACAGCAAGCTCTTTAGAACTGTTTAAACGTTTAGCAGCTAGCTCTATAATTCTGTTTTTATAAATAGGTAAAGTTTCAAACAGCTTTCCTGCAGCGTCGGGATATGAAATGTTAAAATCTTTTTCAATCTGCAGAAACAAGTTGAAATTATAAAACCTAATGATTTCCTAAAATGCTGACTTACCAACATGTAACCCAAAGGCTTCTTTAAAGCAGGAAACTCCGACAAATACTGAGAAATCGATGGCCCCTCCGATGATAAAAGTTTTCCGACCCTTGCGTGAATTGTTAAATGCCAGTTAACTTCAACATTCTGCCAAGGTTCAGTTGAATTTCTCAGCCATTGAAGATTTTCTTCCACCGACAAGTTAGGCTGTTCTCCTTCAATATATTTTACCAAACCTTGTGGTAAAAGAGTAACAGTAGTGGCGCTTCCTGTAGAACTAGTAGAACTTCGTCTTGAAGAGTTTATTATTCCAGATTTCCTATATTCTCTTCTTTTATTGTTCAGACAGTCTAAAAGTTTACCTTTAGCAGCCCTTTTAAGTCCAGGCCCATAAGAGATATAAGGAATGAAATACGTTGCCGCGTGTTCTTTTTTAAATATTGTTGTAATTTCATGTGCTAAATGATGCAAACGAGTTGAAGTTACTCGTACATGCACATCATTAGTCAACTCATTATTTATAATTAAACTGCACAATCTCCTTCTTGCTGTATTATCCAAAAGGCCCGTAGATTGATAAGCAGTCAATAGATGCTTTCCCTCGTTAGTTTTATTAAGGAACCGCAGCAGGTCCTGTATAAAAGAGTTGTGATTATGGTAGATGTACAAATATTTCGGGTGGATCTTTTCTAACTCCAGAAAAGATCCATCACGAGATCTTTGTATATACTATAAAGCCAAAATAATGAAATAAAAGTTTAATAATGCAAAATTAACAATGAACTCGTGTTTGTCAGTGCATCTCTACCTACCCCTCCTATACTTATTTCACTACTTGCTCCTGAGATATTTTCGATATCTGAATTTATACACAGAGGTTCTTCATGCAATATTTGTTGTTCCTGATTTGATGGAATTTCCTCTTGCGGGATCAAATAGTTATTAGATTCCTGTAATAAATCGTTTTCTAGTTATATTTGTTGCACTGTGATCGCTGACCTGCTAAGACAATTTGTATGTAAATCGGAAAATTGGTTAAGAATATTTAATCCGCATAAGGAAGCAAAAAAAGAGAAACTTGGCTTTAGTATTTAGAAACAGACAATACCTACGAAGCGGCGGGTTATCTAGGTACTTTAAATGTATGAACAAAATTGTTAAAGGTATAGATTAAATAATATACTAACCATCACAGTTGGTGACAATGTTATGCCGTTTAATATATTTCTCCATTCATCAAGATTAGATTTGAACCTAGCCCGGTGTCCAATACTTGGAATTAACTCTTTATCATACTTTCGGTTAATAAAGGAAGAGTTTTTATGTCGACATCGTTATCTATTGGAAAAAGCACAACTACAGTTATCATCACGACTTTGCTTTTTTTATTTATTTAATAGATTCAAGTATTGATTGAATGAAAATACGAATTGGCTCAACATTTATTGGGGTTCTTACACTACTGAAAACCTGGAAAATCATTGAATCCAAAATTTTTGTCATACGGATATTTAATGAGTCATGAAATTTTTAATTTTCACTTAACAAATTAATAAATACATATCATGATGATTTTACATAATTAATTGTCGAATAGTTTGAGGTAAGTCGTGGAAAATTAAAATCTTTGTCATAGAAAATCCGGAAAAGCCATGGAAATTAACATACAAATGCGACCAACTATGATTTAAATTTTAAAAGTGCATGAAAATAACTGTTAAAATTATTCTACTCATAATAGTACCTTTAAAGGATGTGCAAATAACTACCTCAAACAATAAACGAACTATACGAAATTCAAAAATTGTAATTCATTAGAATAGGCGATAACCAATCGCCAAAATCGATTGACATAGGTTTATTTGTTGTATAATACTATATATCTGCCCGCTCTGAACATGTTATTTTATTTGAAAACTGGAATAGATAATAGTATTGCTTTTAAACATAAGAGCCAAAGTTCTCAACAAATATTTTTATACCCAATTAAATGGGCAGGTACTAGATTATACATTTTTCTATTTTATAGTAGAAATTATGTTTTAGTTAAGTAATATAGTATAAGATGGTCATGTTATACAAATTTGGAAACTAGCATTTTTTACGCATTTTTTGATACAAAAATGGCTATGTTTCGTAGAGAATATTGTACTGATTCCATTTAGAAACATGCGGTTCTTATTGATAAGTATACGTATCATCAGTGTAAACAAATTTACTGTCTCGATGAATAGAAATATGGGAATCACATATTATCATCATGCAGAGCTGGGCGCTACAACGACTAGACAGGAGCATTATAATAATTACATATAAATTGATAATAAATCTGTTATATACGTACCTCTAAATATTTCACTATATTGTTGAAGACCCCACACTGTCAAAAAATCAACAACGTCTTTGTCAGCCATTCACTTTTATATATAAATATTAATAGAACTTGAGCAGCCGAAGTTGACAAGGAACAACTTAATAACGCAATGGCCGTACGGCGTGCATTAATTAATTTAATGATGAACTGCAAAACTGTTTGGTAACGTCAACCAAAATTCTGTTATGAGTATCAGTTGCTCTGTGATTACAGCATAATATAATTCTACCGATAACATTTCTTTTAGCTGAAATCGCAAAAAGCCTTGCTTGCGTCAGTATGTTGCTTAGTTATGTTTAAATAAGAGTAACATAGAAGTAATCAAATATGACTGCTAAGCTTAAAGAATTTCTTTAAGATGTAACCAAAAATACTGTTAATATTTTATTTTGTTGTTTATAAAGAATGAATGATAATCTCTACAAAAAACTTTGTGGACTCTACAACAAACCACTTAGCAATAATTAACTTGTATTTGTAACTAAACACTTTGTTATTACAACCGTATCTTTATGCAGACACACCTGTAGTTTGGCTAGGGCTACTAGTTATCTATTAGCAAGACAGTTTTGTTAACAGATTTTTTCAGTGAATGACTTTTTTAAAAAAGATTTTTTATATTATTTATATTTTAAAAAAAAAAAAATATATAATTATTATAAAAAAAATAAAAATTTTTTATATTTAAATTAAAATTTTATTTTATAAAAAAAAAAAATATAAAAAAAAAAATTTTAAAAAAAAAATTTTTAATATTTTTTTTTTAAAAAAAAAAAAAAAAAAAAATAAAAAAAAAAAAAAAAAAAAATAAAAAAATAATTAAAAAAAAAAATTTTTAAAAAAAAAAAAAAAAAAAAAAAAAAAAAAAAAAAAAAAAAAAAAAAAAATAATATTTTATTTTTAAATAATTAAAAAAATTTTTTAAAAAAATTTTTTTATTTTTAATTTTTTAAAATTTTTTTTAAATTTGTCCAAAATCATCCGAAAGATTAGTGTCATGTACTGCGCATTCGAAAGATTGAAAAAAAAATTTATAAAATATTATCCAAACAATTTGTTTTTCTAGTAGCTGAAAATACAGTTTGGCAATAGCCATGAGAAGTAAACAATTCACATAAGTCTACGGCATTGTTGTCATTTGGATTATTGAATTTTACATTGAAATCGCCTACAATTATGATTCTATTAAGTTTTGAAAGTTTAATTAACATGTTATTTATTATATCGAGAAAATCGTTGAAATCACCACTTTGGGGACGATATATCGTCACAATAGTAATGTTGAAGTTAGTACACTTTGTAGCCGAAATTTCACATTGCGTCTCTACTGATAAATTATTCACGTCATCTAATTGTTTAAATGACATACCTGATTTACACAAAATTAACACACCGCCATGACCATTGAGTTTACGAGTATAATATGAAGACAAAAAGAAGTTATCAAGCTTTAAACCACCGCTCAATTCGGTGTTCGTTAACTAATGTTCAGAAATGCATATTACATCTAAATTTATGGATTGAATATAAGATTTGGAGTTCAATTATCTTAGATCGGAGACACTGTATGTTTATGTGAAACATAGAAAATTTATTGATTATATTTGCGGTTTTGTTTAACTAGAGACTTTTTGTCTGTCAAAATCGCTCTGAGACAAAAAATTAATGCAGAGGGTAAGTCTCACCAAAAATGCGACAGACGAAAATTCTCTAGAATTAAGAAATTGTTTAACTAGAGATTTTTTGTCTGCCGCAATCGCTCTGAGACTAAAAATTTAACGCAGAGGGTAAGTCTCACCAAAAATGCGATAGACGAAAATTCTCTAGAATAAAGAAATTGTTTAACTAGAGACTTCTTGTCTGCCAGCAATCGCTCTGAGACCAAAAATTAATACAAAAGGTAAGTCTCACCAAAACTGCGACAGACGAAAATTCTCTAGAATAAAAGAAATTGTATAACTAGAGATTTATTGTCTGCCGCAATCGCTCTGAGACTAAAAATTAATGCGAAAGGTAAAAGTTTCACCAAAAATGCGACAGACAAAAAAATCTCTAGAATAAAAAATTGTTTAACTAGAGACTTTTTGTCTGCCGCAATTGCTCTGAGACTAAAAATTAATGCAAAGGGTAAGTCTCTCCAAAAATGCGCCAGACGAAAAATCTCTAGAAAAAAAGAATTTTTTAACTAGAGACTTTTTTGTCTATCAGCAATCGCTCTGAGACTAAAAATTAATGCAAAAGGTAAAAAGTCTCACCAAAAATGCAGACAGACGAAAATTCTCTAGAATAAAGAAATTGTTCAACTAGAAGATTCTTTGTCTGTCGCAATCGCACTGAGATTGAAAATTTAATGCAAAGGTAAAAGTCTCACCAAAAATGCGACAGACGAAAATTCTCTAGAATAAAAAAATTGTTTAACTAGAGACATTTTTGTCTGCCGCAATCGCTCTGAGATAAAAATTAATGCAAAAGGTAAGTCTCACCTAAAATGCGACAGACGAAAATTCTCTAAAAAAAAAATTGTTTAACTAGACTATTTGTCTGTCGCAATCGCTCTGAGATAAAAAAAAAAATTAATGCAGAGGGTAAGTCTCACCAACAATGCGACAGACGAAAATTTTCTAGAATAAATAAATTGTTTAACTAGACACATTTTTTCTGCCACAATCGCTCTGAGACTAAAAATTAATGCAAAATGCAAGTCATCACCAAAAATGCGACAGACGAAAATTCTACAGAAAAAAGACATTGTTTAACTAAAGAAACTTTTGTCTCCGCTTACAGTCGCTCTGAGACTAAAATTAATGCAAAGGTAAGGGTCTCACCAAAAATGCGACAGTATAAAATGCTCTAGAATAAATAAATTTTTTAACTAGAGATTTTTTGTCTGCCGCAATCGCTCTGAGACTAAAAAATTAACAACACGTGGGTAAGTCTCACCAAAAAATGCGACAGACGAAAATTCTCATAAAAAGTAATTTTTAACTAGAGACTTTTTTGTCTGTCAAAATCGCTCTGAGACTAAAAATTAATGTAAAAGGTAAGTCTCACCATAAATGCGCCAGACAAAAATTCTCTAGAAAAATAGAATTCTTTAACTAGAGACTTTTTGTGTGTGTCAAAATCGCTCTGAGACAAAAAAATTAATGCAAAGGGTAAGTCTCACCATAAATGCGAACGACGAAAATTCTATAGAAAAATTGTTTAATCTAGAGCCTTTTGTTCTGCCGCAATTGCTCTGAGACTAAAATTAATGCAAAAGGCA
Organism: Abscondita cerata; assembly: GCA_030710515.1. Taxonomy (NCBI): domain Eukaryota; kingdom Metazoa; phylum Arthropoda; class Insecta; order Coleoptera; family Lampyridae; genus Abscondita; species Abscondita cerata. The sequence continues at coordinate 101,900 of JALBCR010004258.1, forward strand.
AGTTTCACCCAAAAATGCGCCAGACGAAAATTCTCTAGAAAAATTTTTAACTAGAGACTTTTGTCTGCCGCAATCACTCTGAGACTAAAATTAATGCAAAAAGTAAGTCTCACCATAAATGCGACAGACAAAAATTTTCTAGAAAAAATAAATTTTTTAACTAGAGACTTTTGTCTGTCAAAATCGCCCTGAGACAAAAAAATTTAATGCAAAAAGTAAGTCTCACCATTAAAATGCGCCAGACAAAATTCTCTAGAAAAATAAATTTTTTAACTAGAGACTTTTTTGAGACAAAAAAAAATTAATGCAAACGGTAAGTCTCACCATAAATGCGAACAGACGAAAATTCTCGAAAAAAATTGTTTAACTAGGAGATTCTTTGTCTGCCGCAATCGCTCTGAGATTAAAAATTAACGCCAGAAGGTAAGTCTCACCAAAAATTGCGACAGACGAAAATTCTCTAGAAAAAGAAATTTTTTAACTAGAGACTTTTATTGTCTGCAATCCTTTGAGACTAAAAATTAATGCAAAGGCAAGTCTCACCAAAAAATGCGCCAGACGAAAATTCTCTAGAAAAAGTATTTAACTAGACACTTTTTTGTCTGTCAAAATCGCTTTGAGACTAAAAATTAATGCAAAGGTAAGTCTCACCAAAAATGCGCCAGACAAAAATTCTCTAGAAAAATAAAATTTTTTAACTAGAGACTTTTTGTCTGTCAAACTCGCTCTGAGACAAAAAAAATTAATGCAAGGGTAAGTCTCACCAAAAATGCAAAACGACGAAAATTTCTAGAAAAATTGTTTAACTAGAGACTTTTTGTCTGCCGCAATGGCTCCTGAGACTAAATATTAATGCAAAAGGCAAGTTTCACCAAAAATGCGCCAGACGAAAAATTTTCTAGAAAAAGAAATTTTTTTAACTAGAGACTTTTTGTCTGTCAAAATCGCTCTGAGACTAAAAATTAATGCAAAAGGTAAGTCTCACTCAAAAATGCGACTGACAAAAATTCTCTAGAAAAAAAATTTTTAACTAGAGACTTTTTGTCTGCAAAAAATCGCTCTGAGACAAAAAATTAATGCAAAGGGTAAAGTCTCACCAAAAATGCTAGAAGACGAAAATTCTCTAGAAAAAATTGTTTAACTAGAGACTTTTTGTCTGCCGCAATTGCTCTGAGACTAAAAATTAATGCAAAAGGCAAGTCTCACCAAAAATGCGCCAGACGAAAATTCTTTAGAAAAAAAAATTTTTAACTAGAGACTTTTGTCTGTCAAAATCGCTCTGAGACTAAAAATTAATGCAAAAGGTAAGTCTCACTGAAAAATGCGCCAGACAAAAATCTCTAGAAAAAGAAATTTTTAACTAGAGACTTTTTGTCTGTCAAAATCGCTCTGAGACAAAAAAATGTGCAAAGGGTAAGTCTCACCATAAATGCGCAGACGAAAATTCTCTAGAAAAAATGTTTAACTAGAGACTTTTTGTCTGCCGCAATTGCTCTGAGATCAAAAAATTAATGCAAAAGGTAAGTCTCACTATAAATGCAAGCAGACAAAAATTTCTAGAAAAAGAAATTTTTAACTAGAGAGATTTTTGTCTGTCCAATCGCTCTGAGACAAAAAAATTATGCAAAGGGTAAGTCTCACCAAAAATGCGAGACGAAAATTCTCTAGAAAAAATTGTTTAACTAGAGACTTTTTGTCTGCCGCAATCGCTCTGAGACAAAAATTAATGCAAAAGGTAAGTCTCAACCAAAATGCGACAGACTAAAATTCTCTAGAAAAAAAATTTTAACTAGAGACTTTTGTCTGCCACAATCGCTCTGAGACTAAAAATTAATGCAAAAGGTAAAAGTCTCACCAAAAATGCGACAGACAAAAATTGTTTAACTAGAGACTTTTGTCTGCCGCAATTGCTCTGAGACTAAAAATTAATGCAAAAGCAAGTTTCACCAAAAATGCGACAGACGAAAATTTTAGAATAAAAGAATTGTTTAACTAGAGATTTTTGTCTACCGTCAAACGCCCTGAGACTCAAAATAATGCAAGCGGCGTAAAAAGTCTCACCAGAAAATTCTAAGACAAAAAATTTTTCGAACAGAGATCTTTTTGTCTGCCGCAACGCTCTGAGACGGTAAATATTATGCAAAAAGCAAAGTTTCACCAAAAAACGAGTCGAAAATTCTCTAGAAAAAAGAATTTTTAACTAGAGATTTTGTCTGTCCAAAATCGCTCTGAGACTAAAAATTAATGCAAAAGGTAAGTCTCACTATAAATGCGCCAGACAAATTCTCTAGAAAAAATAAATTCTTTAACTAGAGACTTTTGTGTCCGAAATCTCACGCTCTGGATACAAAAATAGGCAAAGGGTAAGTCTCAACCAAAAATGCGAACAGACGAAGATTCTATGAGAAAAAATTGGTTAACTAGAGACTTTTGTGTGTCGTCAATCGCTCAGAGACTAAAAATTAATGTACAAAGATAAGTCTCACCAAAAAATGCGACAGACTAAAATTCTCTAGAAAAGAAAGTTTTAACTAGAGACTTTATGTCTGCCATAACTGCTCTGAGACTAAAAATTAATGCGAATAAAAGTTTCACCAAAAATGCGACAGAACAAGAAGAATTGTTTGAACTAGAGATTTTTGTCTGCCGCAATCACTCTGAGACTAAAATAATCGCCAAGGGTAAGTCGCACCAAAATGCGACAGACGAGATTCTCTAAACATAAGAAATTTTGTTTAACTCGAGATGTTTGTACTCCGTCAATCCTTTCTGGGACTAAAAATTAATGCAAAGGTAAAGTCTCACCAAAAATGCGACAGACAAAAAATTGTTTAACTAGAGACTTTTATTCTGCCGCAATTCCTCTGAGACTAAATATTAATCAAAAACAAGTTTGAACGAAATGCGCTCAGACGAAAATTCTCTAGAAAAAAAATTTTTTAACTAGACATCTTTTTGTCTGTCAAAATCGCTCTCAGCGAAAAATTAGTGCAAAGGTAAGTCTCACCATGAATGCGCAGACAAAATTCTCTAGAAAAAATAAATTTTTAACCAGAGACTTTTTGTCATGTCAAATCGCTCTGAGACTAAAAATTTATGCAAAGCAGTAACTCCCAAAAAATGCGCCAGACGAAAATCTCTAGAAAGAATTTTTTAACCAGATTTTGTTCATCGTCAACGTCGCTCTGCTAAAAATTTATGCAAAGGTAGAGTCTCACCTTGAAATGCGCCACACAAAAATTCTCTAGAAAAAGAAATTTTAACTAGAGACTTTTTGTCTGCAACAATCCTCTCTGAGACTTAAATATTAATGCAAAGGTAAGTCTCACCATAAATGCGCCAGACAAAAATTCTCTAGAAAAAAGAAATTTTTTAACTAGAGACTTTTTTGTCTGTCAAAATTCGCTCTGAGACTAAAAATTTATGCAAAAGGCAAAGTCTCACCCCAAAAATGCGTCAGACGAAAATTCTCTAGAAAAGAATTTTTTAACTAGAGACTTTCACTGTCTGTCAAAATCGCTCTGAGACTAAAAATTAATGCAAAAGGTAGAGTCTCACCATAAATGCGACTGACAACACTTCTCTAGAAAAAATAAATTTTTAACCAGAGACTTTTTGTCTGTCAAAATCGCTCTGAGACTAAAAATTATGCAAAAGGTAAAGTCTCACCAAAAATGCGCCAGACAGAAAATTCTCTAGAAAAAGATTTTTAACTAGAGATTTTTTGTCTGTCAAAATCGCTCTGAGACTAAAAATTTATGCAAAAGGTAAGTCTCACCATAAATGCGACCATACAAAAATTCTCTAGAAAAAATAAATTTTTTAACTAGAGACTTTTTTGAGACATAAAATTAATGCAGGTAAGTCTCAACCAAAAATGCGAACAGACGAAAATTCTCTAGAAAAAAATGTTTAACTAGGGACTTTTTGTCTGTCGCAATCGCTCTGAGACTAAAAATTAATGCAAAAGATAAGTCTCACCAAAAATGCGACAGACTAAAATTCTCTAGAAAAAAGAAAATTTTAACTAGAGACTTTTTGTCTGCCGCAATCGCTCTGAGACTAAAAATTAATGCAAAAGGTAAAAGTTTCACCAAAAATGCGACAGACAAGAGAAGAAATTGTTTAACTAGAGACTTTTTGTCTGCCGCAATCAGCTCTGAGACTAAAAATTAACACTTGGAGGGTAAGTCTCACCAAAAATGCAGACGACAAAATTCTCTAGAAAAAGAAATTGTTTAACTAGAGACTTGTTTGTCTGCCGCAATCGCTCTGAGACTAAAAATTAATGCGAAAGGTAAAAGTCTCACCAAAAATGCGACAGACAAAAAATTGTTTAACTAGAGATCTTTTGTCTGCCGTGCAATTGCTCTGAGACTAAAAATTAATGCAAAAAGCAAGTTTCACAAAAATGCGACAGACGAAAATTCTCTAGAAAAAAAAATTTTTTAACTAGAGACTTTTTGTCTGTCCAAATCGCTCTGAGACTAAAAATTAATGCAAAAGGTAAGTCTCACCAAAAATGCGCCAGACAAAAATTCTCTAGAAAAAATAAATTTTTTTTAACAGAGACTTTTGAAATCTGTCAAAATCGCTCTGAGACTAAAAATTTATGCAAAAGGCAAGTCTCACAAAAAATGCGCCAGACGAAAATTCTCTAGAAAAAAATTTTTTAACTAGAGATTTTTGTCTGTCAAAATCGCTCTGAGACTAAAAATTTATGCAAAGGTAAGTCTCACCACTAAATAAACTATACGAAAATTCTCTAGAAAAATAAATTTTTTAACTAGAGACTTTTTTGACATAAAATAATGCAAAGGGTAAAGTCTCACCATAAATGCGAACGACGAAAATTCTCTAGAAAAAAATTGTTTAACTAGAGATTTTTGTCTGCCTCTATCGCTCTGAGATTAAAAAAAATTAATGCAAAAGGTAAAGTCTCACCATAAATGCGCCAGACGAAAATTCTCTAGAAAAATAGAATTTTTAACTAGAGACTTTTTGTGTGTCCAAATCGCTCTGAGACAAAAAAAATTAATGCAAAGGGTAAGTCTCTCCATAAATGTGAACGACGAAAATTCTATAGCAAAAAATTGTTTAACTAGACCCTTTTTGTTTGCCGCAATTGCTCTGAGACTAAAAATTAATGCAAAAAGGCAAGTTTCACCAAAAATGCGTCAGATTAAAAATTCTCTAGAAAAAATAAATTTTTAACTAGAGACTTTTTGTCTGTCAAAAATCGCTCTGAGACTAAAAATTTATGCAAAAGGTAAGTCTCACCTACATAAATGCGCCAGACGAAAATTTACTCTAGAAAAATAAGAAAAAAATAAATTTTTTAATCTAGAGACTTTTTTCTGAGACAAAAATTAATGTAAAGGGTAAGTCTCACCAAAAATGCGACGACGAAAATTTTCTAGAAAAATTGTTTAACTAGAGACTTCTTTGTCTGCCGCAATCGCTCTGAGACTAAAAATTAACGCAAAAGGTAAGTCTCACAAAAATGCACAGACGAAAATTCTCTAGAAAAAGAAGATTTTTACACTAGAGACTTTTTGTCTGCCAAAATCGCTCTGAGACTAAAAATTAATGCAAAAGGTAAGTCTCACCATAAATGCGCCAGACGAAAATTTCTAGAAAAAAAAATTGTTTAACTAGAGACTTTTTGTCTGTCAAAAATCGCTCTGAGACTAAAAATTAATGCAAAGGAAAGTCTCCAAAAAATGCGCAGACGAAAATTCTCTAGAAAAAAATTTTTTAACTAGAGATTTTTTGTCTGTCAAAAATCGCTCTGAGACTAAAAATTAATGCAAAAAGGTAAGTCTCACCATAAATGCGCCATACAAAAATTCTCTAGAAAAAATAAATTTTTTAACTAGAAAAAACTTTTTTGAGACAAAAAAATTAATCCAAAGGGTAAGTCTCACCATAAATGCGAAGATTGAAAATTCTCTAGAAAAAAATTGTTTAACTAGAGATTTTTGTCTGCCGCAATCGCTCTGAGATTAAAAAATTAATGCAAAAGGTAAGTCTCTCTAAATGCGCAGACGAAAATTCTCTAGAAAAAGAAATTTTTTTAACTAGAGAACTTTATTGTCTGCACATCGCTCAGAGAACAAAAATAATGCAAAAGGCAAGTCTCACCAAAATGCGCCAGACGAAAATTCTCTAGAAAAAGAATTTTTTAACTAGAGACTTTTTGTCTGTCAAAATCGCTCTGAGACTAAATATTAATGCAAAGGTAAGTCTCACCATAAATGCGCCAGACAAAAATTCTCTAGAAAAATAAAATTTTTAACTAGAGACTTTTGAGACAAAAAGACTAATGCAAAGGTAAGTCTCAATATAAATGCAAACGATGAAAATTCTCTAGAAAAATTGTTTAACTAGAGACTTTTTGTCTGCCTGCAATCGCTCTGAGACTAAATAATAAGCAAAAGGCAAGTTTCACCAAAAATGCGCCAGACGAAATTCTCTAGAAAAAAAATTGTTTAACTAGAGACTTTTGTCTGTCAAAATCGCTCTAAGACTAAAAATTAATGCAAAGGTAAGTCTCACCAAAAATGCGCCAGACAAAATTCTCTAGAAAAAAAATTTTTTAACTAGAGACTTTTTGTGTGTCCAAATCGCTCTGAGCAAAAAAATTAATGCAAAAGGTAAGTCTCACCAAAAATGTGACACGACGAAAATTCTATAGAAAAAATTGTTTAACTAGAGCCTTTTTGTTTGCCGTAATCGCCAGAACTAAAAATTAATGCAAAAGGCAAGTCTCACCAAAATGCGCCAGACAAAAATCTCTAGAAAAATAAATTTTTTAACTAGAGACTTTTTTGTCTGTCAAAATCGCTCTGAGACTAAAAAATTTATGCAAAAGGTAAGTCTCACCATAAATGCGCCTACCACAAAAATTCTCTAGAAAAAAAAGAAAAATAGAATTTTTGACTAGAGACTTTTGAGACAAAAATAATGCAAAGGGTAAGTCTCTCCAAAAATGCGAACCAAAATTTTCTAGAAAAAAATTGTTTAACTAGAGATTCTTTGTCTGCCGCAATCGCTCTGAGATTAAAAAAATTAACGCAAAAGGTAAGTCTCACCAAAAAGCGACAGACGAAAATTCTCTAGAAAAAGAAATTTTTTAACTAGAGACTTTTTGTCTTCCGCAATCGCTCTGAGACTAAAAATTAATGCAAAAGGCAAGTTTCACAAAAATGCGCCAGACGAAAATTCTCTAGAAAAAGAATTTTTTAACTAGAGACTTTTTGTTTGTCAAAATCGCTCTGAGACTAAAAATTTATGCAAAAGGCAAAAGTCTCACCAAAAATGCGCCAGACGAAAATTCTCTAGAAAAAGAATTATTTTTTAACTAGAGATTTTTGTCTGTCAACATCGCTCTGAGACAAAAATTTATGCAAAGGTAAGTCTCACCATCAAATGCACACCATACAAAAATTCTCTAGAAAAAATAAATTTTTTAACTAGAGACTTTTTTGAGACAAAATTAACGCAAAGGGTAGAGATCTCAACCAAAAAAAAAAAGAAATGCGATAGACGAAAATTCTATAGAAAAAAAAAAATTGTTTAACTAGGGACTTTTTGTCTGTCACCAATCCTTCTCTGAGACTAAAATTAATGCAAAAGATAAGTCTCACCAAAAATGCGACAGACTAAAATTCTCTAGAAAAAAAAAAAAAATTTAACTAGAGACTTTTTTGTCTGCCAGCAATCGCTCTGAGACTAAAAATTAATGCAAAAGGTAAAAGTTTCACCAAAAATGCGACAGACAAGAGAAGAAATTGTTTAACTAGAGATTTTTTGTCTGCCGCAATCGCTCTGAGACTAAAAATTAACGCGGAGGGTAAGTCTCACCAAAAATGCGACAGACGAAAATTCTCTAAAATAAAGAAATTGTTTAACTAGAGATTGTTTGTCTGCCGCAATCGCTCTGAGACTAAAAATTAATGCGAAAGGTAAAAGTCTCACCAAAAATGCGACAGACAAAAAATTGTTTAACTAGAGACTTTTTGTCTGCCGCAATTGCTCTGAGACTAAATATTAATGCAAAAAGCAAGTTTCACCAAAAATGCGCCAGACGAAAATTCTCTAGAAAAAAAAAATTTTTTAACTAGAGACTTTTTGTCTGTCAAAATCGCTCTAAGACTAAAAATTAATGCAAAAGGTAAGTCTCACCATAAATGCGCCAGACAAAAATTCTCTAGAAAAAATAAATTTTTTAACTAGAGACTTTTTGTCTGTCAAAATCGCTCTGAGACTAAAAATTAAACGCAAAGGTAAGTCTCACCATAAATGCGCCAGACAAAAATTCTCTAGAAAAAATAAATTTTTAACTAGAGACTTTTGTCTAATCCAAATCGCTCTGAGACTAAAAATTAATGCAAAAGGTAAGTCTCACCAAAATGCGCCAGACGAAAATTCTCTAGAAAAATAATTTTTTAACTAGAGATTTTTGTCTGTCAAAATCGCTCTGAGACTAAAAATTTATGCAAAAGGTAAGTCTCACCAAAAATGCGACAGACGAAAATTCTCTAGAAAAAGAATTTTTTAACTAGAGATTTTTGTCTGTCAAAATCGCTCTGAGACTAAAAATTTATGCAAAAGGTAAAGTCTCACCATAAATGCGCCAGACGAAAATTCTCTAGAAAAAATAAATTTTTAACTAGAGACTTTTGTCTGTCAAAATCGCTCTGAGACTAAAAATTTTGCAAAATGCAAGTCTCACCAAAATGCGCCAGACGAAAATTCTCTAGAAAAAGAATTTTTTTAACTAGAGTTTTTGTCTGTCAAAATCGCTCTGAGACTAAAAATTTATGCAAAGGTAAGAGTCTCCAGGCTAAATGGCAGACAAAATTTCTAGAAAAATAAATTTTTAACCGAGGGCTTTGTGACAACAAAATTAATGCAAAGGGTAAGTCTCACCATAAATGCGAACGACGAAAATTTCTAGAAAAATTGTTTAACTAGAGATTTTTTGTCTGCCGCAATCGCTCTGAGATTAAAAAATTAATGCAAAGGTAAGTCTCACAAAAATGCGCCAGACGAAAATTCTCTAGAAAAAGAAATTTTTAACTAGAGACTTTTTGTCTGCCGCAATCGCTCTGAGACTAAAAATTAATGCTAAAGGCAAGTCTCACCAAAAATGCGCCAGACGAAAATTCTCTAGAAAAAAGAATTTTTTTAACTAGAGATTTTTTGTCTGTCAAAATCGCTCTGAGACTAAAAATTTATGCAAAAGGTAAGTCTCACCATAAATGCGCCATACAAAAATTCTCTAGAAAAAATAAATTTTTTAACTAGAGACTTTTTGAGACAAAAAAATTAATGCAAAGGTAAGTCTCACCAAAATGCAAACGACGAAAATTCTCTAGAAAAAAAATTGTTTAACTAGAGACTTTTTGTCTGCCGCAATTGCTCTGAGACTAAAAATTAATGCAAAAGGCAAGTCTCACCAAAAATGCGCCAGACGAAAATTCTCTAGAAAAAAATTTTTAACTAGAGACTTTTTGTCTGTCAAAATCGCTCTGAGACTAAAAATTAATGCAAAAGGTAAGTCTCACCATAAATGTGCCAGACGAAAATTCTCTAGAAAAATAAATTTTTTAACTAGAGACTTTTTGTCTGTCAAAATCGCTCTGAGACAAAAAATTAATGCAAAGGGTAAGTCTCACCAAAAATGCGAACGACGAAAATTCTATAGAAAAAATTGTTTAACTAGAGACTTTTGTTTGCCGCAATCGCTCTGAGACTAAAAATTAATGCAAAAGGCAAGTCTCACCAAAAATGCGACAAAAATTCTCTAGAAAAAATAAATTTTTAACTAGAGACTTTTTGTCTGTCAAAATCGCTCTGAGACTAAAAATTTATGCAAAAGGTAAGTCTCACCATAAATGCGCCATACAAAAATTCTCTAGAAAAAATAAGAAAAAATAAATTTTTTAACTAGAGACTTTTTGAGACAAAAAAATTAATGCAAAGGGTAAGTCTCACCATAAATGCGAACGACGAAAATTTTCTAGAAAAAAATTGTTTAACTAGAGATTTTTGTCTGCCGCAATCGCTCTGAGATTAAAAAATTAATGCAAAAGGTAAGTCTCACCAAAAATGCGACAGACGAAAATTCTCTAGAAAAAAGAAATTTTTTAACTAGAGACTTTTTGTCTGCCGCAATCGCTCTGAGACTAAAAATTAATGCAAAAGGCAAGTTTCAGCAAAAATGCGCCAGACGAAAATTCTCTAGAAAAAAGAATTTTTTTAACTAGAGACTTTTTGTCTGTCAAAATCGCTCTGAGACTAAAAATTAATGCAAAAGGCAAGTCTCACCAAAAATGCGCCAGACGAAAATTCTCTAGAAAAAGAATTTTTTAACTAGAGATTTTTGTCTGTCAAAATCGCTCTGAGACTAAAAATTTATGCAAAAGGTAAGTCTCACCATAAATGCACCATACAAAAATTCTCTAGAAAAAATAAATTTTTTAACTAGAGACTTTTTGAGACAAAAAAATTAATGCAAAGGGTAAGTCTCAACCAAAAATGCGAACGACGAAAATTCTATAGAAAAAAATTGTTTAACTAGGGACTTTTTGTCTGTCGCAATCGCTCTGAGACTAAAAATTAATGCAAAAGATAAGTCTCACCAAAAATGCGACAGACTAAAATTCTCTAGAAAAAAGAAAATTGTTTAACTAGAGACTTTTGTCTGCCGCAATCGCTCTGACTAAAAATTAATGCAAAAGGTAAAAGTTTCACCAAAAATGCGACAGACAAGAGAAGAAATTGTTTAACTAGAGATTTTTTGTCTGCCGCAATCGCTCTGAGACTAAAAATTAACGCGGAGGGTAAGTCTCACCAAAAATGCGACAGACGAAAATTCTCTAAAATAAAGAAATTGTTTAACTAGAGATTGTTTGTCTGCCGCAATCGCTCTGAGACTAAAAATTAATGCAGAAAGAGTAAAGTCTCACCAAAAAATGCGACAGACAAAAAATTGTTTAACTAGAGACTTTTTTGTCTGCCGCAATTGCTCTGAGACTAAATATTAATGCAAAAAGCAAGTTTCACCAAAAATGCGCCAGACGAAAATTCTCTAGAAAAAAAAAATTTTTTAACTAGAGACTTTTTGTCTGTCAAAAATCGCTCTGAGACTAAAAATTAATGCAAAAGGTAAGTCTCACATAAATGCAGCCAGACAAAAATTCTCTAGAAAAAAAAAGATTTTTTAACTAGAGACTTTTGTCTGTCAAAATCGCTCTGAGACTAAAAATTAATGCAAAAGGTAAGTCTCACCAAAATGCGACAGACAAAAATTCTCTAGAAAAAATAAATTTTTTAACTAGAGACTTTTTGTCTGTCAAAATCGCTCTGAGACTAAAAATTTATGCAAAAGGCAAGTCTCACCAAAAAATGCGCCAGACGAAAATTCTCTAGAAAAAGAATTTTTTAACTAGAGATTTTTTGTCTGTCAAAATCGCTCTGAGACTAAAAATTTATGCAAAAGGTAAGTCTCACCATAAATGCGCCAGATAAAAATTCTCTAGAAAAAAATAATTTTTTAACTAGAGACTTTTTGTCTGTCAAAATCGCTTTCTGAGACTAAAAATTTATGCAAAGGTAAGTCTCACCAAAAATGCGCCAGACGAAAATTCTCTAGAAAAAGAATTTTTTAACTAGAGATTTTTGTCTGTCAAAATCGCTCTGAGACAGTAAAAATTTATGCAAAGGTAAGTCTCACCATAAATGCGCCATACAAAAATTCTCTAGAAAAAATAAATTTTTTAACTAGAGACTTTTTGAGACAAAAAAATTAATGCAAAGGGTAAGTCTCACCATAAATGCGAACGACGAAAATTCTCTAGAAAAAAATTGTTTAACTAGAGATTTTTTGTCTGCCGCAATCGCTCTGAGATTAAAAAATTAATGCAAAAGGTAAGTCTCACCATAAATGCGCCAGACAAAAATTCTCTAGAAAAAATAAATTTTTTAACTAGAGACTTTTTGTGTGTCAAAATCGCTCTGAGACAAAAAAATTAATGCAAAGGGTAAGTCTCACCATAAATGTGAACGACGAAAATTCTATAGAAAAAAATTGTTTAACTAGACCTTTTTGTCTGCCGCAATTGCTCTGAGACTAAAAATTAATGCAAAAGGCAAGTTTCACCAAAAATGCGCCAGACAAAAATTCTCTAGAAAAAATAAATTTTTAACTAGAGACTTTTTGTCTGTCAAAATCGCTCTGAGACTAAAAATTAATGCAAAAGGTAAGTCTCACCAAAAATGCGACAGACAAAAATTCTCTAGAAAATAAGAAAAATAAATTTTTTAACTAGAGACTTTTGAGGGACATAAAAATTAATGCAAAAGGGCAAGTCTCACCAAAAATGCGACAGACGAAAATTTCAGAAAAAAATTGTTTAACTAGAGATTTTTGTCTGCCGCAATCGCTCTGAGACTAAAAATTAACGCAAAGGGTAAGTCTCACCAAAAATGCGACAGACGAAAATTCTCTAGAAAAAGAAATTTTTTAACTAGAGACTTTTGTCTTCCGCAATCGCTCTGAGACTAAAAATTAATGCAAAAGGTAAGTTTCACCAAATGCGACAGACGAAAATTCTCTAGAAAAAAGAATTTTTTAACTAGAGACTTTTTGTCTATCAAAATCGCTCTGAGACTAAAAATTAATGCAAAAGGTAAGTCTCACCAAAATGCGACAGACAAAAATTCTCTAGAAAAAATAAATTTTTTACTAGAGACTTTTTGTCTGTCAAAATCGCTCTGAGACTAAAAATTAATGCAAAAGGTAAGTCTCACCAAAAATGCGACAGACGAAAATTCTCTAGAAAAATTGTTTAACTAGAGATTTTTGTCTGCCGCAATCGCTCTGAGACTAAAAAATTAATGCAAAAGGTAAGTCTCACCAAAATGCGACAGACGAAAATTCTCTAGAAAAAGAAATTTTTTAACTAGAGACTTTTTGTCTGCCTGCAATCGCTCTGAGACTAAAAATTAATGCAAAGGTAAGTCTCACCAAAAATGCGACAGACGAAAATCTCTAGAAAAAGAATTTTTTTAACTAGAGACTTTTTGTCGTCAAAATCGCTCTGAGACTAAAAATTTATGCAAAAGGTAAGTCTCACCAAAAATGCGCCAGACAAAATTCTCTAGAAAAAGATAAATTTTTTAACTAGAGACTTTTTGAGACAAAAATTAATGCAAAGGGTAAGTCTCACCAAAATGCACAGACGAAAATTCTCTAGAAAAAATTGTTTAACTAGAGACTTTTGTCTGCCGCAATCGCTCTGAGACTAAATATTAATGCAAAAAGGTAAGTTTCACCAAAAATGCGACAGACGAAAATTCTCTAGAAAAAAAATTTTTTTAACTAGAGACTTTTTGTCTAATCAAAATCGCTCTGAGACTAAAAATTAATGCAAAAGGTAAGTCTCACCAAAAATGCGACAGACGAAAATTCTCTAGAAAAAATAAATTTTTAACTAGAGACTTTTTGTCTGTCAAAATCGCTCTGAGACTAAAAATTAATGCAAAAGGTAAGTCTCACCAAAAATGCGACAGACGAAAATTCTCTAGAAAAAATAAATTTTTTAACTAGAGACTTTTTGTCTGTCCAAATCGCTCTGAGACTAAAAAATTATTGCAAAAGAGCAAGTCTCACCAAAAATGCGCCAGACGAAAATTCTCTAGAAAAAGAATTTTTTAACTAGAGATTTTTGTCTGTCAAAATCGCTCTGAGACTAAAAATTTATGCAAAAGGTAAGTCTCACCATAAATGCGCCAGACAAAAATTCTCTAGAAAAAATAAATTTTTTAACTAGAGACTTTTTGAGACAAAAAAATTAATGCAAAGGGTAAGTCTCACCATAAATGCGAACGACGAAAATTCTCTAGAAAAAAATTGTTTAACTAGAGATTTTTTGTCTGCCGCAATCGCTCTGAGACTAAAAATTAATGCAAAGGTAAGTCTCACCAAAAATGCGACAGACAAAAATTCTCTAGAAAAAAGAAATTTTTTAACTAGAGACTTTTGTCTGCGCAATCGCTCTGAGACTAAAAAATTAATGCAAAGGTAAGTCTCACCAAAAATGCGACAGACGAAAATTCTCTAGAAAAAGAATTTTTTAACTAGAGACTTTTTGTCTGTCCGCAATCGCTCTGAGACTAAAAATTAATGCAAAAGGTAAGTCTCACCACAAATGCGCCAGACAAAAATTCTCTAGAAAAAATAAATTTTTTTACTAGAGACTTTTTGTCTGTCACAAATCGCTCTGAGACAAAAATTAATGCAAAGGGTAAGTCTCACCATAAATGCAACGACGAAAATTCTCTAGAAAAAAAAATTGTTTAACTAGAGACTTTTGTCTGCCGCAATCGCCTGAGACTAAAAATTAATGCAAAAGGTAAGTTTCACCAAAATGCACAGACGAAAATTTTCTAGAAAAAGAAATTTTTTAACTAGAGACTTTTGTCTGTCAAAATCGCTCTGAGACTAAAAATTAATGCAAAAGGTAAGTCTCACTAAAAATGCGCCAGACAAAATTCTCTAGAAAAAATAAATTTTAACTAGAGACTTTTTGTCTGTCAAAATCGCTCTGAGACAAAAAATTAATGCAAAGGGTAAGTCTCACCAAAAATGCGAAGATGACGAAAATTCTCTAGAAAAAATTGTTTAACTAGAAGACTTTTTGTCTGCCGCAATTGCTCTGAGACTAAAAATTAATGCAAAAGGAAAGTCTCACCAAAAAATGCGACAGACGAAAATTCTCTAGAAAAAGAAATTTTTAACTAGAGACTTTTGTCTGTCCGCAAAATCGCTCTGAGACTAAAAATTAATGCAAAAGGTAAGTCTCACTATAAATGCGCCAGACAAAAATTCTCTAGAAAAAATAAATTTTTAACTAGAGACTTTTTGTGTGTCAAAATCGCTCTGAGACAAAAAAAAATTATGCAAAGGGTAAGTCTCACCAAAAATGCGAACGACGAAAATTCTATAGAAAAAAATTGTTTAACTAGGGACTTTTTGTCTGCCGCAATCGCTCTGAGACTAAAAATTAATGCAAAAGATAAGTCTCACCAAAAATGCGACAGACTAAAATTCTCTAGAAAAAGAAAATTTTAACTAGAGACTTTTGTCTGCCGCAATCGCTCTGAGACTAAAAAATTAATGCAAAAGGTAAGTTTCACCAAAAATGCGACAGACGAAAATTCTCTAAAATAAAGAAATTGTTTAACTAGAGATTTTTTGTCTGCCGCAATCGCTCTGAGACTAAAAATTAATGCGAAAGGTAAAAGTCTCACCAAAAATGCGACAGACAAAAAATTGTTTAACTAGAGACTTTTTGTCTGCCGCAATTGCTCTGAGACTAAATATTAATGCAAAAAGCAAGTTTCACCAAAAATGCGCCAGACGAAAATTCTCTAGAAAAAATAAATTTTTTAACTAGAGACTTTTTGTCTGTCAAAATCGCTCTGAGACTAAAAATTAATGCAAAAGGTAAGTCTCACTATAAATGCGCCAGACAAAAATTCTCTAGAAAAAATAAATTTTTAACTAGAGACTTTTTGTGTGTCAAAATCGCTCTGCGCTCTGAGACAAAAAAAATTATGCAAAGGGTAAGTCTCAACCAAAAATGCGAACGACGAAAATTCTATAGAAAAAAATTGTTTAACTAGAGACTTTTTGTCTGTCGCAATCGCTCTGAGACTAAAAATTAATGCAAAGGTAAGTCTCACCAAAAATGCGACAGACGAAAATTCTCTAGAAAAAGAAAATTTTTAACTAGAGACTTTTTGTCTGCCGCAATCGCTCTGAGACTAAAAATTAATGCAAAGGTAAAAGTTTCACCAAAAATGCGACAGACAAGAGAAGAAATTGTTTAACTAGAGATTTTTGTCTGCCGCAATCGCTCTGAGACTAAAAATTAACGCGAAAGGTAAGTCTCACCAAAAATGCGACAGACGAAAATTCTCTAAAATAAAGAAATTGTTTAACTAGAGATTTTTGTCTGCCGCAATCGCCCTGAGACTAAAAATTAATGCAAAAGGTAAGTCTCACCTAAAATGCGACAGACAAAAAATTGTTTAACTAGAGACTTTTTGTCTGCCGCAATCGCTCTGAGACTAAATATTAATGCAAAAGCAAGTCTCACCAAAAATGCGCCAGACGAAAATTTCTCTAGAAAAAAAAAATTTTTAACTAGAGACTTTTTTTTTGTCTGTCAAAATCGCTCTGAGACTAAAAATTAATGCAAAAGGTAAGTCTCACCAAAAATGCGCCAGACGAAAATTCTCTAGAAAAAAGGAGAATTTTTAACTAGAGACTTTTGTCTGTCAAAATCGCTCTGAGACTAAAGAATTTATGCAAAAGGTAAGTCTCACCAAAAATGCGCAGACGAAAATTCTCTAGAAAGAAAATTTTTTAACTAGAGATTTTTGTCTGTCAAAATCGCTCTGAGACTAAAAATTTATGCAAAGGTAAGTCTCACCATAAATGCACCAGACAAAAATTCTCTAGAAAAATAAATTTTTAACTAGAGACTTTTTGAGACAAAAAAAAATTAATGCAAAGGGTAAGTCTCAACCAAAAACTGCGAACGACGAAAATTCTATAGAAAAAAATTGTTTAACTAGGGACTTTTTGTCTGTCGCAATCGCTCTGAGACTAAAAATTAATGCAAAAGATAAGTCTCACCAAAAATGCGACAGACTAAAATTCTCTAGAAAAAAGAAAATTTTAACTAGAGACTTTTTGTCTGCCGCAATCGCTCTGAGACTAAAAATTAATGCAAAAGGTAAGTTTCACCAAAATGCGACAGACAAGAGAAGAAATTGTTTAACTAGAGATTTTTGTCTGCCGCAATCGCTCTGAGACTAAAAATTAACGCGGAGGGTAAGTCTCACCAAAAATGCGACAGACGAAAATTCTCTAAAATAAAGAAATTGTTTAACTAGAGATTTTTGTCTGCCGCAATCGCTCTGAGACTAAAAATTAATGCGAAAGGTAAAAGTCTCACAAAAATGCGACAGACAAAAATTGTTTAACTAGAGACTTTTGTCTGCCGCAATTGCTCTGAGACTAAATATTAATGCAAAAAGCAAGTCTCACCAAAAATGCGCCAGACGAAAATTCTCTAGAAAAAAAATTTTTAACTAGAGACTTTTGTCTGTCAAAAATCGCTCTGAGACTAAAAATTAATGCAAAAGGTAAGTCTCACCATAAATGCCAGACAAAAATTCTCTAGAAAAAAATTTTTAACTAGAGACTTTTGTCTGTCAAAATCGCTCTGAGACTAAAAATTAATGCAAAAGGTAAGTCTCACCAAAATGCGACAGACAAAATTTCTAGAAAAAAATAATTTTTTAACTAGAGACTTTTGTCTGTCAAAATCGCTCTGAGACTAAAAATTTAATGCACAAGGCAAGTCTCACCAAAAATGCGCCAGACGAAAATTCTCTAGAAAAAAGAATTTTTTTAACTAGAGATTTTTTGTCTGTCAAAATCGCTCTGAGACTAAAAATTTATGCAAAAGGTAAGTCTCACCATAAATGCGCCAGATAAAAATTCTCTAGAAAAAATAAATTTTTTAACTAGAGACTTTTGTCTGTCAAAATCGCTCTGAGATAAAAATTAATGCAAAAGGCAAGTCTCACCAAAATGCGCCAGACGAAAATTCTCTAGAAAAAGAATTTTTTTAACTAGAGATTTTGTCTGTCAAAATCGCTCTGAGACTAAAAATTAATGCAAAAGGTAAGTCTCACCATCAAAAATGCGCCATACAAAAATTCTCTAGAAAAAATAAATTTTTTAACTAGAGACTTTTTGAGACAAAAAAATTAATGCAAAGGGTAAGTCTCACCATAAATGCGAACGACGAAAATTCTCTAGAAAAAAATTGTTTAACTAGAGATTTTTTGTCTGCCGCAATCGCTCTGAGATTAAAAAATTAATGCAAAAGGTAAGTCTCACCATAAATGCGCCAGACAAAATTTCTAGAAAAATAAATTTTTTAACTAGAGACTTTTGTCTGTCAAAATCGCTCTGAGACAAAAAATTAATGCAAAGGGTAAGTCTCACCAAAAATGCGACAGACGAAAATTCTATAGAAAAAAATTGTTTAACTAGAGCCCTTTTTGTTTGCCGCAATTGCTCTGAGACTAAAAATTAATGCAAAGGCAAGTTTCACCAAAAATGCGACAGACGAAAATTCTCTAGAAAAATAAATTTTTAACTAGAGACTTTTTGTCTGTCACAATCGCTCTGAGACTAAAAATTTATGCAAAAGGTAAGTCTCACTAAAAATGCGACAGACAAAATTCTCTAGAAAAATAAATTTTAACTAGAGACTTTTGTGTGTCAAAAATCGCTCTGCGCTCTGAGACATAAAAAATTATGCAAAGGGTAAGTCTCAACCAAAAATGCGAACGACGAAAATTCTATAGAAAAAAATTGTTTAACTAGGGACTTTTTGTCTGTCGCAATCGCTCTGAGACTAAAAATTAATGCAAAAGATAAGTCTCACCAAAAATGCGACAGACTAAAATTCTCTAGAAAAAAGAAAATTTTAACTAGAGACTTTTTGTCTGCCGCAATCGCTCTGAGACTAAAAATTAATGCAAAAGGTAAAAGTTTCACCAAAAATGCGACAGACAAGAGAAGAAATTGTTTAACTAGAGATTTTTGTCTGCCGCAATCGCTCTGAGACTAAAAATTAATGCAAAGGTAAGTCTCACCAAAAATGCGACAGACGAAAATTCTCTAAAAAAAGAAATTGTTTAACTAGAGATTTTTGTCTGCCGCAATCGCTCTGAGACTAAAAATTAATGCAAAAGGTAAGTCTCACCAAAAATGCGACAGACAAAAATTGTTTAACTAGAGACTTTTGTCTGCCGCAATCGCTCTGAGACTAAAAATTAATGCAAAAGTAAGTTTCACCAAAAATGCGCCAGACGAAAATTCTCTAGAAAAAAAATTTTTTTAACTAGAGACTTTTTGTCTGTCAAAATCGCTCTGAGACTAAAAATTAATGCAAAGGTAAGTCTCACCATAAATGCGCCAGACGAAAATTCTCTAGAAAAAATAAATTTTTTAACTAGAGACTTTTGTCTGTCAAAATCGCTCTGAGACTAAAAAATTTATGCAAAAGGTAAGTCTCACCAAAAATGCGACAGACGAAAATTCTCTAGAAAAAGAATTTTTTAACTAGAGATTTTTTGTCTGTCAAAATCGCTCTGAGACTAAAAATTAATGCAAAAGATAAGTCTCACCAAAAATGCGACAGACGAAAATTCTCTAGAAAAAAAAAAATTTTAACTAGAGACTTTTTGTCTGCCGCAATCGCTCTGAGACTAAAAATTAATGCAAAAGGTAAAAGTTTCACCAAAAATGCGACAGACAAGAGAAGAAATTGTTTAACTAGAGATTTTTTGTCTGCCGCAATCGCTCTGAGACTAAAAATTAACGCAAAAGGTAAGTCTCACCAAAAATGCGACAGACGAAAATTCTCTAAAATAAAGAAATTGTTTAACTAGAGATTTTTGTCTGCCGCAATCCTCTCTGAGACTAAAAATTAATGCAAAAGGTAAAAGTCTCACCAAAAATGCGACAGACAAAAAATTGTTTAACTAGAGACTTTTTGTCTGCCGCAATTGCTCTGAGACTAAAAATTAATGCAAAAAGTAAGTCTCACCAAAAATGCGCCAGACGAAAATTCTCTAGAAAAAAAAATTTTTTAACTAGAGACTTTTGTCTGTCAAAATCGCTCTGAGACTAAAAATTAATGCAAAAGGTAAGTCTCACCAAAAATGCGACAGACGAAAATTCTCTAGAAAAAGAATTTTTAACTAGAGATTTTTTGTCTGTCAAAATCGCTCTGAGACTAAAAATTTATGCAAAAGGTAAGTCTCACCAAAATGCGCCAGACGAAAATTCTCTAGAAAAAAAAAATTTTTTTAACTAGAGACTTTTGTTGAGACAAAAAAATTAATGCAAAGGGTAAGTCTCACCAAAATGCGAACAGACGAAAATTCTCTAGAAAAAATTGTTTAACTAGAGACTTTTTGTCTGCCGCAATCGCTCTGAGACTAAAAAATTAATGCAAAAGGTAAGTCTCACCAAAATGCGCCAGACAAAATTCTCTAGAAAAAAGAAATTTTTTAACTAGAGACTTTTGTCTGTCAAAAATCGCTCTGAGACAAAAAAATTAATGCAAAAGGGTAAGTCTCACCAAAATGTGAACGACGAAAATTCTCTAGAAAAAAATTGTTTAACTAGAACTTTTTGTCTGCCGCAATTGCTCTGAGACTAAAAATTAATGCAAAGGGCTAAGTTTCACCAAAATGCGCCAGACGAAAATTCTCTAGAAAAAAAATTTTTTAACTAGAGACTTTTTGTCTGTCAAAATCGCTCTGAGACTAAAAATTTATGCAAAAGGTAAGTCTCACCATAAATGCGCCAGACAAAAATTCTCTAGAAAAAATAAATTTTTAGCTAGAGACTTTTTGTCTATGAAATCGCTCTGAGACTAAAAATTAATGCAAAGGTAAGTCTCACCATAAATGCGACAGACAAAAATTCTCTAGAAAAAAAATAAATTTTTAACTAGAGACTTTTTGTCTGTCAAAATCGCTCTGAGACTAAAAATTTATGCAAAAGGCAAGTCTCACCAAAAATGCGCCAGACGAAAATTCTCTAGAAAAAAGAATTTTTTTAACTAGAGATTTTTTGTCTGTCAAAATCGCTCTGAGACTAAAAATTTATGCAAAAGGTAAGTCTCACCATAAATGCGCCAGACAAAAATTCTCTAGAAAAAAATAAATTTTTAACTAGAGACTTTTTGTCTGCCAAAATCGCTCTGAGACTAAAAATTAATGCAAAGGGTAAGTCTCACCAAAAATGCGAAGACGAAAATTCTCTAGAAAAAAAAATTGTTTAACTAGAGACTTTTTGTCTGCCGCAATCGCTCTGAGACTAAAAATTAATGCAAAATGTAAGTCTCACCAAAAATGCGACAGACGAAAATTCTCTAGAATAAAAAAATTGTTTAACTAGAGACTCTTTGTCTGCCAAAATCGCTCTGAGACTAAAAATTAATGCAAAGGTAAGTCTCACCAAAAATGCGACAGACGAAAATTCTCTAGAAAAAGAATTTTTAACTAGAGATTTTGTCTGTCAAAATCGGCTCTGAGACTAAAATTAATGCAAAGGTAAGTCTCACAAAATGCAAGCGCAGACAAAAATTCTCTAGAAAAATAAATTTTTAACTAGAGACTTTTGAGACAAAAATTAATGCAAAGGGTAAGTCTCACCATAAATGCAACAGACGAAAATTCTCTAGAAAAAAATTGTTTAACTAGAGACTTTTTGTCTGCCGCAATTGCTCTGAGACTAAAAATTAATGCAAAAGTAAGTCTCACCAAAAATGCGCCAGACGAAAATTCTCTAGAAAAAAATTTTTTTAACTAGAGACTTTTTGTCTGCCGCAATCGCTCTGAGACTAAAAATTAATGCAAAAGGTAAGTCTCACCAAAAATGCGACAGACGAAAATTCTCTAGAAAAAATAATTTTTTAACTAGAGACTTTTTGTCTGCCGCAATCGCTCTGAGACAAAAAAAATTAATGCAAAGGGTAAGTCTCACCAAAAATGCGACAGACGAAAATTCTCTAGAAAAAATTGTTTAACTAGACCCTTTTGTTTGCCGCAATTGCTCTGAGACTAAAAATTAATGCAAAAGGCAAGTCTCACCAAAAATGCGCCAGACAAAATTCTCTAGAAAAATAAATTTTTAACTAGAGACTTTTTGTCTGTCACAATCGCTCTGAGACTAAAAATTAATGCAAAAGGTAAGTCTCACCATAAATGCTGACAGACAAAAATTCTCTAGAAAAAATAAGAAAAATAGAATTTTTTTAACTAGAGACTTTTTGTTGGTGAGACAAAAAATTAATGCAAAGGGTAAGTCTCACCAAAAATGCGACAGACGAAAATTCTCTAGAAAAAAATTGTTTAACTAGAGATTCTTTTGTCTGCCGCAATCGCTCTGAGACTAAAAAATTAACGCAGAGGGTAAGTCTCACCAAAAATGCGACAGACGAAAATTCTCTAGAAAAAAGAAATTTTTTAACTAGAGACTTTTTGTCTTCCGCAATCGCTCTGAGACTAAAAATTAATGCAAAAGGCAAGTTTCACCAAAAATGCGACAGACGAAAATTCTCTAGAAAAAAAGAATTTTTTTAACTAGAGACTTTTGTCTGTCAAAATCGCTCTGAGACTAAAAATTAATGCAAAAGGTAAGTCTCACCAAAAATGCGACAGACGAAAATTCTCTAGAAAAAAGAATTTTTTTAACTAGAGATTTTTTGTCTGTCAAATCGTCGAGACAAAAATTATTTGCAAAATGGTTCTTCTCTTTTTTTAAATCTACAAAAATCTACTAGAAAAATTAATTTTTAACTAGAGACTTTTTGAGACAAAAATTACTGATAAGGGTAAGTCTCTCACCAAAAATGCGACCGACGAAAATTCTCTAGAAAAAATTGTTTTAACTAGAGATTTTTGTCTGTCGCAATCGCTCTGAGACTAAAAATTAATGCACAAAGGTAAGTCTCACAAAAATGCGACAGACTAAAATTCTCTAGAAAAAAGAAAATTTTAACTAGAGACTTTTTGTCTGCCGCAATCGCTCTGAGACTAAAAATTAATGCAAAAGGTAAAAGTTTCACCAAAAATGCGACAGACAAGAGAAGAAATTGTTTAACTAGAGATTTTTTGTCTGCCGCAATCGCTCTGAGACTAAAAATTAACGCGGAGGGTAAGTCTCACCAAAAATGCGACAGACGAAAATTCTCTAAAATAAAAAAATTGTTTAACTAGAGACTTTTTGTCTGCCGCAATCGCTCTGAGACTAAAAATTAATGCGAAAGGTAAAAGTCTCACCAAAAATGCGACAGACAAAAAATTGTTTAACTAGAGACTTTTTGTCTGCCGCAATTGCTCTGAGACTAAATATTAATGCAAAAAGCAAGTTTCACCAAAAATGCGCCAGACGAAAATTCTCTAGAAAAAAAAAATTTTTTAACTAGAGACTTTTTGTCTGTCAAAATCGCTCTGAGACTAAAAATTAATGCAAAAGGTAAGTCTCACCATAAATGCGACAGACGAAAATTCTCTAGAAAAATAAATTTTTTAACTAGAGACTTTTTGTCTGTCAAAATCGCTCTGAGACTAAAAATTAATGCAAAGGTAAGTCTCACCATAAATGCGACAGACGAAAATTCTCTAGAAAAATAAATTTTTTAACTAGAGACTTTTTGTCTGTCAAAATCGCTCTGAGACTAAAAATTAATGCAAAAGGTAAGTCTCACCAAAAATGCGACAGACGAAAATTCTCTAGAAAAAGAAATTTTTTAACTAGAGATTTTTTGTCTGTCACAATCGCTCTGAGACTAAAAATTAATGCAAAAGGTAAGTCTCACCAAAAATGCGCCAGACGAAAATTCTCTAGAAAAAAAAATTTTTTAACTAGAGACTTTTTTGTCTGTCGCAATCGCTCTGAGACTAAAAATTAATGCAAAGGTAAGTCTCACCAAAATGCGCCAGACGAAAATTCTCTAGAAAAAGAAATTTTTTAACTAGAGATTTTTTGTCTGTCAAAATCGCTCTGAGACTAAAAATTAATGCAAAAGGTAAGTCTCACCAAAAATGCGACAGACGAAAATTCTCTAGAAAAATGAATTTTTAACTAGAGACTTTTTGTCCCAATCGTCTGAGACTAAAAATTAATGCAAAAGGTAAGTCTCACCAAAAATGCGACAGACGAAAATTCTCTAGAAAAAAATTTTTTAACTAGAGACTTTTTGTCTGCCACAATCGCTCTGAGACTAAAAATTAATGCAAAATGTAAGTCTCACCAAAAATGCGACAGACGAAAATTCTCTAGAATAAAAAAATTGTTTAACTAGAGACTTTTTGTCTGTCAAAATCGCTCTGAGACAAAAAAATTAATGCAAAGGGTAAGTCTCACCAAAAATGCGACAGACGAAAATTCTCTAGAAAAAAATTGTTTAACTAGAGACTTTTTGTCTGCCGCAATCGCTCTGAGATTAAAAATTAATGCAAAAGGTAAGTCTCACCAAAAATGCGACAGACGAAAATTCTCTAGAAAAAAAAATTTTTAACTAGAGACTTTTGTCTGTCAAAATCGCTCTGAGACTAAAATTAATGCAAAGGGTAGGTCTCACCAAATCCACAAAATCAGAAAAATAAAAAAATTTTAGTTGTTTTTAATTTTTTATTTGTGCCTAAACAATTTTCAAAGGGGGGGGGGGGGGGGGGGGGGGGGTACGAAGTTGAGAAAAAAATAAAGAAAAGATAGTCTCACCAAAATGCGACAGACGAAAATTCTCTAGAAAAAGAAATTTTTTAACTAGAGACTTTTTTTGTCTGCCGCAATCGCTCTGAGACTAAAAATTAATGCAAAAGGTAAGTCTCACCAAAAATGCGACAGACGAAAATTCTCTAGAAAAAGAATTTTTTTAACTAGAGACTTTTTGTCTGCCGCAATCGCTCTGAGACTAAAAATTAATGCAAAAGGTAAGTCTCACCAAAAATGCGACAGACGAAAATTCTCTAGAAAAAGAAATTTTTTAACTAGAGACTTTTTGTCTGCCACAATCGCTCTGAGACTAAAAATTAATGCAAAAGGTAAGTCTCACCAAAAATGCGACAGACGAAAATTCTCTAGAAAAAAAAATTTTTTAACTAGAGACTTTTTGTCTGCCAAAATCGCTCTGAGACTAAAAATTAATGCAAAAGGTAAGTCTCACCAAAAATGCGACAGACGAAAATTCTCTAGAAAAAAAAATTTTTTAACTAGAGACTTTTTGTCTGTCAAAATCGCTCTGAGACTAAAAATTAATGCAAAAGGTAAGTCTCACCAAAAATGCGACAGACGAAAATTCTCTAGAAAAAAAATTTTTAACTAGAGACTTTTTGTCTGCCAAAATCGCTCTAAGACAAAAAAATTAGTGCAAAGGGTAAGTCTCACCAAAAATGCGCCAGATGAAAATTCTCTAGAAAAAAGAAATTTTTAACTAGAGACTTTTTGTCTGCCGCAATCGCTCTGAGACTAAAAATTAATGCAAAAGGTAAGTCTCACCAAAAATGCGACAGACGAAAATTCTCTAGAAAAAAGAAATTTTTAACTAGAGACTTTTTGTCTGCCACAATCGCTCTGAGACTAAAAATTAATGCAAAAGGTAAGTCTCACCAAAAATGCGACAGACGAAAATTCTCTAGAAAAAAAAATTTTTTAACTAGAGACTTTTTGTCTGCCACAATCGCTCTGAGACTAAAAATTAATGCAAAAGGTAAGTCTCACCAAAAATGCGACAGACGAAAATTCTCTAGAAAAAAAATTTTTTAACTAGAGACTTTTTGTCTGCCACAATCGCTCTGAGACTAAAAATTAATGCAAAAGGTAAGTCTCACCAAAAATGCGACAGACGAAAATTCTCTAGAAAAAAGAAATTTTTAACTAGAGACTTTTTGTCTGCCGAAATCGCTCTGAGACTAAAAATTAATGCAAAAGGTAAGTCTCACCAAAATGCGACAGACGAAAATTCTCTAGAAAAAAGAATTTTTTAACTAGAGACTTTTTGTCTGCCGCAATCGCTCTGAGACTAAAAATTAATGCAAAAGGTAAGTCTCACCAAAAATGCGACAGACGAAAATTCTCTAGAAAAAAGAAATTTTTTAACTAGAGACTTTTTGTCTGTCGCAATCGCTCTGAGACTAAAAATTAATGCAAAAGGTAAGTCTCACCAAAAATGCGACAGACGAAAATTCTCTAGATAAAAAAAATTGTTTAACTAGAGACTTTTTGTCTGCCGCAATCGCTCTGAGACTAAAAAATTAATGCAAAAGGTAAGTCTCACCAAAAATGCTACAGACGAAAATTCTCTAGAAAAAAAATTGTGTAACTAGAGACTTTTTGTCTGCCGCAATCGCTCTGAGACTAAAAATTAATGCAAAAGGTAAGTCTCACCAAAAATGCGACAGACGAAAATTCTCTAGAAAAAAGAAATTTTTTAACTAGAGACTTTTTGTCTGCCGCAATCGCTCTGAGACTAAAAATTAATGCAAAAGGTAAGTCTCACCAAAAATGCGACAGACGAAAATTCTCTAGAAAAAAAAATTGTTTAACTAGAGACTTTTTGTCTGTCAAAATCGCTCTGAGACTAAAAATTAATGCAAAGGGTAAGTCTCACCAAAAATGCGACAGACGAAAATTCTCTAGAAAAAAATTGTTTAACTAGAGACTTTTTGTCTGCCGCAATCGCTCTGAGACTAAAAATTAATGCAAAAGGTAAGTCTCACCAAAAATGCGACAGACGAAAATTCTCTAGAAAAAGAAATTTTTAACTAGAGACTTTTTGTCTGCCAAAATCGCTCTGAGACTAAAAATTAATGCAAAATGTAAGTCTCACCAAAAATGCCACAGACGAAAATTCTCTAGAAAAAGAAATTGTTTAACTAGAGACTTTTTGTCTGTCAAAATCGCTCTGAGACAAAAAATTAATGCAAAGGGTAAGTCTCACCAAAAATGCGACAGACGAAAATTCTCTAGAAAAAAGAAATTTTTTAACTAGAGACTTTTTGTCTGCCGCAATCGCTCTGAGACTAAAAATTAATGCAAAAGGTAAGTCTCACCAAAAATGCGACAGACGAAAATTCTCTAGAAAAAAAATTGTTTAACTAGAGACTTTTTGTCTGTCGCAATCGCTCTGAGACTAAAAATTAATGCAAAAGGTAAGTCTCACCAAAAATGCGACAGACGAAAATTCTCTAGAAAAAGAAATTTTTAACTAGAGACTTTTTGTCTGTCAAAATCGCTCTGAGACAAAAAAATTAATGCAAAGGGTAAGTCTCACCAAAAATGCGACAGACGAAAATTCTCTAGAAAAAAATTGTTTAACTAGAGACTTTTGTCTGCCGCAATCGCTCTGAGACTAAAAATTAATGCAAAAGGTAAGTCTCACCAAAAATGCGACAGACGAAAATTCTCTAGAAAAGAATTTTTTAACTAGAGACTTTTTGTCTGCCGCAATCGCTCTGAGACTAAAAATTAATGCAAAAGGTAAGTCTCACCAAAAATGCCACAGACGAAAATTCTCTAGAATAAAGAAATTTTTTAACTAGAGACTTTTTGTCTGCCGCAATCGCTCTGAGACTAAAAATTAATGCAAAAGGTAAGTCTCACCAAAAATGCGACAGACGAAAATTCTCTAGAAAAAAAATTGTGTAACTAGAGACTTTTTGTCTGTCAAAATCGCTCTGAGACTAAAAATTAATGCAAAGGGTAAGTCTCACCAAAAATGCGACAGACGAAAATTCTCTAGAAAAAAAAATTTTTAACTAGAGACTTTTTGTCTGCCAAAATCGCTCTGAGACTAAAAATTAATGCAAAAGGTAAGTCTCACCAAAAATGCGACAGACGAAAATTCTCTAGAAAAAAAATTGTTTAACTAGAGACTTTTTGTCTGCCGCAATCGCTCTGAGACTAAAAATTAATGCAAAATGTAAGTCTCACCAAAAATGCGACAGACGAAAATTCTCTAGAAAAAGAGAAATTTTTTAACTAGAGACTTTTTGTCTGCCGCAATCGCTCTGAGACTAAAAATTAATGCAAAAGGTAAGTCTCACCAAAAATGCGACAGACGAAAATTCTCTAGAAAAAAAAAAATTTTTTAACTAGAGACTTTTTTGTCTGCCGCAATCGCTCTGAGACTAAAAATTAATGCAAAAGGTAAGTCTCACCAAAAATGCGACAGACGAAAATTCCTAAAAAAATGATTAACAGAGATTTTTTTTTGCTCACCCACAAAAAATAATGTATTTTAAAGGTAAATCTCACCAAAAAAAACAAATGCGACGAAAATTCTTTAAAAAAAAAAAAAAAAAATTGTTTAACTAGAGACTTTTTGTCTGCCGCAATCGCTCTGAGACTAAAAATTAATGCAAAAGGTAAGTCTCACCAAAAATGCGACAGACGAAAATTCTCTAGAAAAAAAAATTTTTAACTAGAGACTTTTTGTCTGTCAAAATCGCTCTGAGACTAAAAATTAATGCAAAAGGTAAGTCTCACCAAAAATGCGACAGACGAAAATTCTCTAGAAAAAAAATTTTTAACTAGAGACTTTTTGTCTGCCAAAATCGCTCTGAGACTAAAAATTAATGCAAAAGGTAAGTCTCACCAAAAATGCGACAGACGAAAATTCTCTAGAAAAAGAAATTTTTAACTAGAGACTTTTTGTCTGTCGAAATCGCTCTGAGACTAAAAATTAATGCAAAAGGTAAGTCTCACCAAAATGCGACAGACGAAAATTCTCTAGAAAAAAGAAATTTTTAACTAGAGACTTTTGTCTGCCGCAATCGCTCTGAGACTAAAAATTAATGCAAAAGGTAAGTCTCACCAAAAATGCGACAGACGAAAATTCTCTAGAAAAAGAGAATTGTTTAACTAGAGACTTTTTGTCTGCCGCAATCGCTCTGAGACTAAAAATTAATGCAAAAGGTAAGTCTCACCAAAAATGCGACAGACGAAAATTCTCTAGAAAAAGAAATTTTTAACTAGAGACTTTTTGTCTGCCGCAATCGCTCTGAGACTAAAAATTAATGCAAAAGGTAAGTCTCACCAAAAATGCGACAGACGAAAATTCTCTAGAAAAAAAAATTTTTAACTAGAGACTTTTTGTCTGCCGAAATCGCTCTGAGACTAAAAATTAATGCAAAAGGTAAGTCTCACCAAAAATGCGACAGACGAAAATTCTCTAGAAAAAGAAATTGTTTAACTAGAGACTTTTTGTCTGCCGCAATCGCTCTGAGACTAAAAATTAATGCAAAAGGTAAGTCTCACCAAAAATGCGACAGACGAAAATTCTCTAGAATAAAGAAATTGTTTAACTAGAGACTTTTTGTCTGCCGCAATCGCTCTGAGACTAAAAATTAATGCAAAAGGTAAGTCTCACCAAAAATGCGACAGACGAAAATTCTCTAGAAAAAAAAATTTTTTAACTAGAGACTTTTTGTCTGCCAAAATCGCTCTGAGACTAAAAATTAATGCAAAAGGTAAGTCTCACCAAAAATGCGACAGACGAAAATTCTCTAGAAAAAGAAATTGTTTAACTAGAGACTTTTTGTCTGTCAAAATCGCTCTGAGACTAAAAATTAATGCAAAAGGTAAGTCTCACCAAAAATGCGCCAGACGAAAATTCTCTAGAAAAAAAAATTGTTTAACTAGAGACTTTTTGTCTGCCGCAATCGCTCTGAGACTAAAAATTAATGCAAAAGGTAAGTCTCACCAAAAATGCGACAGACGAAAATTCTCTAGAAAAAAGAAATTTTTTAACTAGAGACTTTTTGTCTGCCGCAATCGCTCTGAGACTAAAAATTAATGCAAAAGGTAAGTCTCACCAAAAATGCGACAGACGAAAATTCTCTAGAAAAAAAAATTTTTAACTAGAGACTTTTTGTCTGCCGCAATCGCTCTGAGACTAAAAATTAATGCAAAAGGTAAGTCTCACCAAAAATGCGACAGACGAAAATTCTCTAGAAAAAGGAAATTGTTTAACTAGAGACTTTTTGTCTGCCGCAATCGCTCTGAGACTAAAAATTAATGCAAAAGGTAAGTCTCACCAAAAATGCGACAGACGAAAATTCTCTAGAAAAAAAATTGTTTAACTAGAGACTTTTTGTCTGCCGCAATCGCTCTGAGACTAAAAATTAATGCAAAAGGTAAGTCTCACCAAAATGCGACAGACGAAAATTCTCTAGAAAAAAAATTTTTTAACTAGAGACTTTTGTCTGCCGCAATCGCTCTGAGACTAAAAATTAATGCAAAAGGTAAGTCTCACCAAAATGCGACAGACGAAAATTCTCTAGAAAAAGAAATTTTTTAACTAGAGACTTTTTGTCTGCCGAAATCGCTCTGAGACTAAAAATTAATGCAAAAGGTAAGTCTCACCAAAAATGCGACAGACGAAAATTCTCTAGAAAAAAATTGTTTAACTAGAGACTTTTTGTCTGCCGCAATCGCTCTGAGACTAAAAATTAATGCAAAAGGTAAGTCTCACCAAAAATGCGACAGACGAAAATTCTCTAGAAAAAAAATTGTTTAACTAGAGACTTTTTGTCTGCCGCAATCGCTCTGAGACTAAAAATTAATGCAAAAGGTAAGTCTCACCAAAAATGCGACAGACGAAAATTCTCTAGAAAAAGAAATTTTTAACTAGAGACTTTTTGTCTGCCGCAATCGCTCTGAGACTAAAAATTAATGCAAAAGGTAAGTCTCACCAAAAATGCGACAGACGAAAATTCTCTAGAAAAAAAATTGTTTAACTAGAGACTTTTGTCTGCCGCAATCGCTCTGAGACTAAAAATTAATGCAAAAGGTAAGTCTCACCAAAAATGCGACAGACGAAAATTCTCTAGAAAAAAAATTTTTTAACTAGAGACTTTTTGTCTGCCGCAATCGCTCTGAGACTAAAAATTAATGCAAAAGGTAAGTCTCACCAAAATGCGACAGACGAAAATTCTCTAGAAAAAGAAATTTTTTAACTAGAGACTTTTTGTCTGCCAAAATCGCTCTGAGACTAAAAATTAATGCAAAAGGTAAGTCTCACCAAAAATGCGACAGACGAAAATTCTCTAGAAAAAAAATTTTTTAACTAGAGACTTTTTGTCTGCCAAAATCGCTCTGAGACTAAAAATTAATGCAAAAGGTAAGTCTCACCAAAAATGCGACAGACGAAAATTCTCTAGAAAAAAAATTGTTTAACTAGAGACTTTTTGTCTGCCGCAATCGCTCTGAGACTAAAAATTAATGCAAAAGGTAAGTCTCACCAAAAATGCGACAGACGAAAATTCTCTAGAAAAAAAATTTTTTAACTAGAGACTTTTTGTCTGCCGCAATCGCTCTGAGACTAAAAATTAATGCAAAAGGTAAGTCTCACCAAAAATGCGACAGACGAAAATTCTCTAGAAAAAGAAATTTTTAACTAGAGACTTTTTGTCTGCCGCAATCGCTCTGAGACTAAAAATTAATGCAAAAGGTAAGTCTCACCAAAAATGCGACAGACGAAAATTCTCTAGAAAAAAAAATTTTTTAACTAGAGACTTTTTGTCTGCCGCAATCGCTCTGAGACTAAAAATTAATGCAAAAGGTAAGTCTCACCAAAAATGCGACAGACGAAAATTCTCTAGAAAAAAAATTTTTTAACTAGAGACTTTTTGTCTGCCGCAATCGCTCTGAGACTAAAAATTAATGCAAAAGGTAAGTCTCACCAAAAATGCGACAGACGAAAATTCTCTAGAAAAAAAAATTTTTAACTAGAGACTTTTTGTCTGTCAAAATCGCTCTGAGACTAAAAATTAATGCAAAAGGTAAGTCTCACCAAAAATGCGACAGACGAAAATTCTCTAGAAAAAAATTTTTTAACTAGAGACTTTTTGTCTGCCGCAATCGCTCTGAGACTAAAAATTAATGCAAAAGGTAAGTCTCACCAAAAATGCGACAGACGAAAATTCTCTAGAAAAAAAAATTTTTTAACTAGAGACTTTTTGTCTGCCGCAATCGCTCTGAGACTAAAAATTAATGCAAAAGGTAAGTCTCACCAAAAATGCGACAGACGAAAATTCTCTAGAAAAAAGAATTTTTTAACTAGAGACTTTTTGTCTGCCGCAATCGCTCTGAGACTAAAAATTAATGCAAAAGGTAAGTCTCACCAAAAATGCGACAGACGAAAATTCTCTAGAAAAAAATTGTTTAACTAGAGACTTTTTGTCTGCCGCAATCGCTCTGAGACTAAAAATTAATGCAAAAGGTAAGTCTCACCAAAAATGCGACAGACGAAAATTCTCTAGAAAAAGAAATTGTTTAACTAGAGACTTTTTGTCTGCCGCAATCGCTCTGAGACTAAAAATTAATGCAAAAGGTAAGTCTCACCAAAAATGCGACAGACGAAAATTCTCTAGAAAAAGAAATTTTTTAACTAGAGACTTTTTGTCTATCAAAATCGCTCTGAGACTAAAAATTAATGCAAAAGGTAAGTCTCACCAAAAATGCGACAGACGAAAATTCTCTAGAAAAAGAAATTTTTAACTAGAGACTTTTTGTCTGCCGCAATCGCTCTGAGACTAAAAATTAATGCAAAAGGTAAGTCTCACCAAAAATGCGACAGACGAAAATTCTCTAGAAAAAAGAATTTTTTAACTAGAGACTTTTTGTCTGCCGCAATCGCTCTGAGACTAAAAATTAATGCAAAAGGTAAGTCTCACCAAAAATGCGACAGACGAAAATTCTCTAGAAAAAAAATTTTTTAACTAGAGACTTTTTGTCTGTCGCAATCGCTCTGAGACTAAAAATTAATGCAAAAGGTAAGTCTCACCAAAAATGCGACAGACGAAAATTCTCTAGAAAAAAAATTGTTTAACTAGAGACTTTTTGTCTGCCGCAATCGCTCTGAGACTAAAAATTAATGCAAAAGGTAAGTCTCACCAAAAATGCGACAGACGAAAATTCTCTAGAAAAAAGAAATTTTTTAACTAGAGACTTTTGTCTGCCGCAATCGCTCTGAGACTAAAAATTAATGCAAAAGGTAAGTCTCACCAAAAATGCGACAGACGAAAATTCTCTAGAAAAGAAATTGTTTAACTAGAGACTTTTTGTCTGCCGCAATCGCTCTGAGACTAAAAATTAATGCAAAAGGTAAGTCTCACCAAAAATGCGACAGACGAAAATTCTCTAGAAAAAAAAATTTTTTAACTAGAGACTTTTTGTCTGTCAAAATCGCTCTGAGACTAAAAATTAATGCAAAAGGTAAGTCTCACCAAAAATGCGACAGACGAAAATTCTCTAGAAAAAGAATTTTTTAACTAGAGACTTTTGTCTGCCGCAATCGCTCTGAGACTAAAAATTAATGCAAAAGGTAAGTCTCACCAAAAATGCGACAGACGAAAATTCTCTAGAAAAAAATTGTTTAACTAGAGACTTTTTGTCTGCCGCAATCGCTCTGAGACTAAAAATTAATGCAAAAGGTAAGTCTCACCAAAAATGCGACAGACGAAAATTCTCTAGAAAAAAAATTTTTAACTAGAGACTTTTGTCTGTCAAATCGCTCTGAGACTAAAAATTAATGCAAAAGGTAAGTCTCACCAAAAATGCGACAGACGAAAATTCTCTAGAAAAAAAATTGTTTAACTAAATTTTTTCAATTCTAATAAAAAATTAATAATCTCACAAAATCAAAATTCTTTAGAAATTTCTAGAGTTTACTTTTTGTCTGCCGCAATCGCTCTGAGACTAAAAATTAATGCAAAAGGTAAGTCTCACCAAAATGCGACAGACGAAAATTCTCTAGAAAAAGAAATTTTTTAACTAGAGACTTTTTGTCTGCCGCAATCGCTCTGAGACTAAAAATTAATGCAAAAGGTAAGTCTCACCAAAAATGCGACAGACGAAAATTCTCTAGAAAAAGAATTTTTTAACTAGAGACTTTTTGTCTGCCAAAATCGCTCTGAGACTAAAAATTAATGCAAAAGGTAAGTCTCACCAAAAATGCGACAGACGAAAATTCTCTAGAAAAAAGAAATTTTTTAACTAGAGACTTTTTGTCTGGCAAATCGCTCTGAGACTAAAAATTAATGCAAAAGGTAAGTCTCACCAAAAATGCGACAGACGAAAATTCTCTAGAAAAAAAAATTTTTTAACTAGAGACTTTTTGTCTGCCGCAATCGCTCTGAGACTAAAAATTAATGCAAAAGGTAAGTCTCACCAAAAATGCGACAGACGAAAATTCTCTAGAAAAAAGAATTTTTTAACTAGAGACTTTTTGTCTGCAAAATCGCTCTGAGACTAAAAAATTAATGCAAAAGGTAAGTCTCACCAAAAATGCGACAGACGAAAATTCTCTAGAAAAAAATTTTTTAACTAGAGACTTTTTGTCTGCCACAATCGCTCTGAGACTAAAAATTAATGCAAAAGGTAAGTCTCACCAAAAATGCGACAGACGAAAATTCTCTAGAAAAAGAAATTGTTTAACTAGAGACTTTTTGTCTGCCGCAATCGCTCTGAGACTAAAAATTAATGCAAAAGGTAAGTCTCACCAAAAATGCGACAGACGAAAATTCTCTAGAAAAAAATTGTTTAACTAGAGACTTTTTGTCTGCCGCAATCGCTCTGAGACTAAAAATTAATGCAAAAGGTAAGTCTCACCAAAAATGCGACAGACGAAAATTCTCTAGAAAAAGAAATTTTTTAACTAGAGACTTTTTGTCTGCCACAATCGCTCTGAGACTAAAAATTAATGCAAAAGGTAAGTCTCACCAAAAATGCGACAGACGAAAATTCTCTAGAAAAAAATTTTTTAACTAGAGACTTTTTGTCTGCCGCAATCGCTCTGAGACTAAAAATTAATGCAAAAGGTAAGTCTCACCAAAAATGCGACAGACGAAAATTCTCTAGAAAAAAAATTTTTAACTAGAGACTTTTTGTCTGCCACAATCGCTCTGAGACTAAAAATTAATGCAAAAGGTAAGTCTCACCAAAAATGCGACAGACGAAAATTCTCTAGAAAAAAGAATTTTTTAACTAGAGACTTTTGTCTGCCAAAATCGCTCTGAGACTAAAAATTAATGCAAAAGGTAAGTCTCACCAAAATGCGACAGACGAAAATTCTCATTTTTTATATTTTTTTTATAAATTTAGAAAAAAATTTTTTAACTAGAGACTTTTTGTCTGCCACAATCGCTCTGAGACTAAAAATTAATGCAAAAGGTAAGTCTCACCAAAAATGCGACAGACGAAAATTCTCTAGAAAAAAAATTGTTCAACTAGAGACTTTTTGTCTGTCAAAATCGCTCTGAGACAAAAAAATTAATGCAAAGGGTAAGTCTCACCAAAATGCGACAGACGAAAATTCTCTAGAAAAAGAATTGTTTAACTAGAGACTTTTGTTTGCCGCAATCGCTCTGAGACTAAAAATTAATGCAAAGGTAAGTCTCACCAAAAATGCGACAGACGAAAATTCTCTAGAAAAAAAAATTTTTAACTAGAGACTTTTTGTCTGCCGCAATCGCTCTGAGACTAAAAATTAATGCAAAAGGTAAGTCTCACCAAAAATGCGACAGACGAAAATTCTCTAGAAAAAAAATTGTTTAACTAGAGACTTTTTGTCTGCCCCAATCGCTCTGAGACTAAAAATTAATGCAAAAGGTAAGTCTCACCAAAAATGCGACAGACGAAAATTCTCTAGAAAAAGAAATTTTTTAACTAGAGACTTTTGTCTGCCAAAATCGCTCTGAGACTAAAAATTAATGCAAAAGGTAAGTCTCACCAAAAATGCGACAGACGAAAATTCTCTAGAAAAAAAAATTTTTTAACTAGAGACTTTTTGTCTGCCGCAATCGCTCTGAGACTAAAAATTAATGCAAAAGGTAAGTCTCACCAAAAATGCGACAGACGAAAATTCTCTAGAAAAAGAAATTTTTTAACTAGAGACTTTTTGTCTGCCGCAATCGCTCTGAGACTAAAAATTAATGCAAAAGGTAAGTCTCACCAAAAATGCGACAGACGAAAATTCTCTAGAAAAAGAAATTTTTTAACTAGAGACTTTTGTCTGCCGCAATCGCTCTGAGACTAAAAATTAATGCAAAAGGTAAGTCTCACCAAAAATGCGACAGACGAAAATTCTCTAGAAAAAAGAATTTTTTAACTAGAGACTTTTTGTCTGCCACAATCGCTCTGAGACTAAAAATTAATGCAAAAGGTAAGTCTCACCAAAAATGCGACAGACGAAAATTCTCTAGAAAAAGGAATTTTTAACTAGAGACTTTTTGTCTGCCGCAATCGCTCTGAGACTAAAAATTAATGCAAAAGGTAAGTCTCACCAAAAATGCGACAGACAAAATTTTTCTGAAAAAATAAATTTAGATTATAACTAGAGATTTTGGGAAAAAATAGAAAGAAAAAGATGAGATAAAGACTTTTGGGGGGGGGGTGGTGGGGGGTGGGTGTTGGGGGGGGTGAACGACGAGATTGTCTAATTTGAAAAATTTTTTTTACTAGAGACTTTTGTCTGCCACAATCGCTCTGAGACTAAAAATTAATGCAAAAGGTAAGTCTCACCAAAATGCGACAGACGAAAATTCTCTAGAAAAAAATTTTTAACTAGAGACTTTTTGTCTGCCCAATCGCTCTGAGACTAAAAATTAATGCAAAGGTGAGTCCCCCCCAAAAATGCGACAGACGAAAATTCTCTAGAAAAAATAAATTTTTAACTAGAGACTTTTGTTGCCGCAATCGCTCTGAGACTAAAAATTAATGCAAAGGGTAAGTCTCACCAAAATGCGACAGACGAAAAATTCTCTAGAAAAAAAAAATTTTTTAACTAGAGACTTTTTGTCTGCCGCAATTGCTCTGAGACTAAAAATTAATGCAAAAGGTAAGTCTCACCAAAAATGCGCCAGACGAAAATTCTCTAGAAAAAGAAATTTTTAACTAGAGACTTTTTGTCTGTCAAAATCGCTCTGAGACTAAAAATTAATGCAAAAGGTAAGTCTCACCAAAAATGCGACAGACGAAAATTCTCTAGAAAAAAATTTGTTTAACTAGAGATTTTTGTCTGCCGCAATCGCTCTGAGACTAAAAAATTAATGCAAAAGGTAAGTCTCACCAAAAATGCGACAGACGAAAATTCTCTAGAAAAAGAAATTTTTAACTAGAGACTTTTTGTCTGCCGCAATCGCTCTGAGACTAAAAATTAATGCAAAAGGTAAGTCTCACCAAAAATGCGCCAGACGAAAATTCTCTAGAAAAAGAGAATTTTTTAACTAGAGACTTTTTTGTCTGCCAAAATCGCTCTGAGACTAAAAATTAATGCAAAAGGTAAGTCTCACCAAAAATGCGACAGACGAAAATTCTCTAGAAAAAAAAATTTTTTAACTAGAGACTTTTTGTCTGTCGCAATCGCTCTGAGACTAAAAATTAATGCAAAAGGTAAGTCTCACCAAAAATGCGACAGACGAAAATTCTCTAGAAAAAAGAATTTTTTAACTAGAGACTTTTTGTCTGTCAAAATCGCTCTGAGACTAAAAATTAATGCAAAAGGTAAGTCTCACCAAAAATGCGACAGACGAAAATTCTCTAGAAAAAAATTGTTTAACTAGAGACTTTTTGTCTGCCGCAATCGCTCTGAGACTAAAAATTAATGCAAAAGGTAAGTCTCACCAAAAATGCGACAGACGAAAATTCTCTAGAAAAAGAAAATTTTTAACTAGAGACTTTTTGTCTGCCGCAATCGCTCTGAGACTAAAAATTAATGCAAAAGGTAAGTCTCACCAAAAATGCGACAGACAAGAAGAAATTTAGTTTAACTAGAGATTTTTGTCTGCCGCAATCGCTCTGAGACTAAAAATTAATGCAAAAGGTAAGTCTCACCAAAAATGCGACAGACGAAAATTCTCTAAAAAAAAAATTGTTTAACTAGAGATTTTTGTCTGCCGCAATCGCTCTGAGACTAAAAATTAATGCAAAGGTAAGTCTCACCAAAAATGCGACCAAAAAATGTTTAGCTAGAAAATTTTTTTATAGTTTTTGTCGCCAAATTGCTCTGAGACTAAAAAATTAATGCAAAGGGTAAGTTTCACCAATAAATGCGACAGACAAAAATTCTCTAGAAAAAAATTTTTTAACTAGAGACTTTTTGTCTGTCAAAATCGCTCTGAGACTAAAAATTAATGCAAAAGGTAAGTCTCACCAAAAATGCGACAGACGAAAATTCTCTAGAAAAAAATTTTTTTAACTAGAGACTTTTTGTCTGCCAAAATCGCTCTGAGACTAAAAATTAATGCAAAAGGTAAGTCTCACCAAAAATGCGACAGACGAAAATTCTCTAGAAAAAGAATTTTTTAACTAGAGACTTTTTGTCTGTCAAAATCGCTCTGAGACTAAAAATTAATGCAAAAGGTAAGTCTCACCAAAAATGCGACAGACGAAAATTCTCTAGAAAAAAAATTGTGTAACTAGAGACTTTTTGTCTGTCAAAATCGCTCTGAGACTAAAAATTAATGCAAAAGGTAAGTCTCACCAAAAATGCGACAGACGAAAATTCTCTAGAAAAAGAATTTTTTAACTAGAGACTTTTTGTCTGCCACAATCGCTCTGAGACTAAAAATTAATGCAAAAGGTAAGTCTCACCAAAAATGCGACAGACGAAAATTCTCTAGAAAAAGAAATTTTTAACTAGAGACTTTTTGTCTGCCACAATCGCTCTGAGACTAAAAATTAATGCAAAAGGTAAGTCTCACCAAAAATGCGACAGACGAAAATTCTCTAGAAAAAAATTTTTTAACTAGAGACTTTTTTGTCTGCCGCAATCGCTCTGAGACTAAAAATTAATGCAAAAGGTAAGTCTCACCAAAATGCGCCAGACGAAAATTCTCTAGAAAAATAAATTTTTAACTAGAGACTTTTTGTCTGTCAAAATCGCTCTGAGACAAAAAATTAATGCAAAGGGTAAGTCTCACCAAAAATGCGACAGACGAAAATTCTCTAGAAAAAAAATTGTTTAACTAGAGACTTTTTTGTCTGCCGCAATCGCTCTGAGACTAAAAATTAATGCAAAAGGTAAGTCTCACCAAAAATGCGACAGACGAAAATTCTCTAGAAAAAAGAATTTTTTAACTAGAGACTTTTTGTCTGCCAAAATCGCTCTGAGACTAAAAATTAATGCAAAAGGTAAGTCTCACCAAAATGCGACAGACGAAAATTCTCTAGAAAAAATTGTTTAACTAGAGACTTTTTGTCTGCCGCAATCGCTCTGAGACTAAAAATTAATGCAAAAGGTAAGTCTCACCAAAAAATGCGACAGACGAAAATTCTCTAGAAAAATAAATTTTTTAACTAGAGACTTTTTGTCTGTCAAAATCGCTCTGAGACTAAAAATTAATGCAAAAGGTAAGTCTCACCAAAAATGCGACAGACGAAAATTCTCTAGAAAAAAATTTTTTAACTAGAGACTTTTTGTCTGCCGCAATCGCTCTGAGACTAAAAATTAATGCAAAAGGTAAGTCTCACCAAAAATGCGACAGACGAAAATTCTCTAGAAAAAGAAATTTTTTAACTAGAGACTTTTTGTCTGCCGCAATCGCTCTGAGACTAAAAATTAATGCAAAAGGTAAGTCTCACCAAAAATGCGACAGACGAAAATTCTCTAGAAAAAAGAATTTTTTAACTAGAGACTTTTTGTCTGCCAAAATCGCTCTGAGACTAAAAATTAATGCAAAAGGTAAGTCTCACCAAAAATGCGACAGACGAAAATTCTCTAGAAAAAAAATTTTTTAACTAGAGACTTTTTGTCTGCCGCAATCGCTCTGAGACTAAAAATTAATGCAAAAGGTAAGTCTCACCAAAAATGCGACAGACAAAATTCTCTAGAAAAAAAATTTTTTAACTAGAGACTTTTTGTCTGTCACAATCGCTCTGAGACTAAAAATTTATGCAAAAGGCAAGTCTCACCAAAAATGCGACAGACGAAAATTCTCTAGAAAAAGATTTTTTAACTAGAGATTTTTTTTTTTTGTTTAAATTGTTTTGGAATTAAAAATTTTTTAAAAGGTAAAGTGTCAATTATATGAAAATTGTTTTGAGAGTAAAATTAATGAAAAGGTAAGTGTTCCCAAAATCGCGACAGACAAAATTTCTAGAAAATAAATTTTTAACTAGAGACTGTTTGAGACAAAAAAATTAATGCAAAGGGTAAGTCTCACCAAAAATGCGACAGACGAAAATTCTCTAGAAAAAAATTGTTTAACTAGAGATTTTTGTCTGCCGCAATCGCTCTGAGACTAAAAAATTAATGCAAAAGGTAAGTCTCACCAAAAATGCGACAGACGAAAATTCTCTAGAAAAAAGAAATTTTTTAACTAGAGACTTTTGTCTGCCGCAATCGCTCTGAGACTAAAAATTAATGCAAAAGGTAAGTCTCACCAAAAATGCGACAGACGAAAATTCTCTAGAAAAAGAATTTTTTAACTAGAGACTTTTTGTCTGTCAAAATCGCTCTGAGACTAAAAATTAATGCAAAAGGTAAGTCTCACCAAAAATGCGACAGACGAAAATTCTCTAGAAAAAAAAAATTTTTAACTAGAGACTTTTGTTGTTCTGAGACTAAAAAATTAATGCAAAGGGTAAGTCTCACCAAAAATGCGACAGACGAAAATTCTCTAGAAAAAAATTGTTTAACTAGAGACTTTTTGTCTGCCGCAATCGCTCTGAGACTAAAAATTAATGCAAAAGGTAAGTCTCACCAAAAATGCGACAGACGAAAATTCTCTAGAAAAAAAAATTTTTTAACTAGAGACTTTTTGTCTGCCGAAATCGCTCTGAGACTAAAAATTAATGCAAAAGGTAAGTCTCACCAAAATGCGCCAGACGAAAATTCTCTAGAAAAAAAATTTTTTAACTAGAGACTTTTTGTCTGCCGCAATCGCTCTGAGACTAAAAATTAATGCAAAAGGTAAGTCTCACCAAAAATGCGACAGACGAAAATTCTCTAGAAAAAAAATTGTTTAACTAGAGACTTTTTGTCTGTCAAAATCGCTCTGAGACTAAAATTAATGCAAAAGGTAAGTCTCACCAAAATGCGACAGACGAAAATTCTCTAGAAAAAAAAATTTTTTAACTAGAGACTTTTGTTGTCCAACGTCTGAGACTAAAAATTAATGCAAAAGGTAAGTCTCACCAATTTTTTTTTTTTTTTTTTTTTTTTTTTTTTTTTTTTTTTTAAATGCGACAGACGAAAATTCTCTAGAAAAAAATTGTTTAACTAGAGACTTTTTGTCTGCCGCAATCGCTCTGAGATTAAAAATTAATGCAAAATGTAAGTCTCACCAAAAATGCGACAGACGAAAATTCTCTAGAATAAAGAAATTTTTTAACTAGAGACTTTTTGTCTGCCGCAATCGCTCTGAGACTAAAAATTAATGCAAAAGGTAAGTCTCACCAAAAATGCGACAGACGAAAATTCTCTAGAAAAAAAATTGTTTAACTAGAGACTTTTTGTCTGTCAAAATCGCTCTGAGACTAAAAATTAATGCAAAAGGTAAGTCTCACCAAAAATGCGACAGACGAAAATTCTCTAGAATAAAGAAATTGTTTAACTAGAGACTTTTTGTCTGTCAAAATCGCTCTGAGACAAAAAAATTAATGCAAAGGGTAAGTCTCACCAAAAATGCGACAGACGAAAATTCTCTAGAAAAAAATTGTTTAACTAGAGACTTTTTGTCTGCCGCAATCGCTCTGAGACTAAAAATTAATGCAAAAGGTAAGTCTCACCAAAAATGCGCCAGACGAAAATTCTCTAGAAAAAAGAAATTTTTTAACTAGAGACTTTTTGTCTGTCAAAATCGCTCTGAGACTAAAAATTAATGCAAAAGGTAAGTCTCACTATAAATGCGCCAGACAAAAATTCTCTAGAAAAAATAAATTTTTAACTAGAGACTTTTTGTGTGTCAAAATCGCTCTGAGACAAAAAATTAATGCAAAGGGTAAGTCTCACCATAAATGCGAATGACGAAAATTCTCTAGAAAAAAATTGTTTAACTAGAGACTTTTTGTCTGCCGCAATCGCTCTGAGACTAAAAATTAATGCAAAAGGTAAGTCTCACCAAAAATGCGACAGACGAAAATTCTCTAGAAAAAAAAATTTTTTAACTAGAGACTTTTTGTCTGTCAAAATCGCTCTGAGACTAAAAATTAATGCAAAAGGTAAGTCTCACCAAAAATGCGCCAGACGAAAATTCTCTAGAAAAAATAAATTTTTTAACTAGAGACTTTTTGTCTGTCAAAATCGCTCTGAGACAAAAAATTAATGCAAAGGGTAAGTCTCACCAAAAATGCGACAGACGAAAATTCTCTAGAAAAAAATTGTTTAACTAGAGACTTTTTGTCTGCCGCAATCGCTCTGAGACTAAAAATTAATGCAAAAGGTAAGTCTCACCAAAAATGCGAC
The DNA here is from genome assembly GCA_030710515.1 of Abscondita cerata. Classification (NCBI taxonomy): domain Eukaryota; kingdom Metazoa; phylum Arthropoda; class Insecta; order Coleoptera; family Lampyridae; genus Abscondita; species Abscondita cerata. The sequence continues at coordinate 143,986 of JALBCR010004258.1, forward strand.
AGACGAAAATTCTCTAGAAAAAAGAAATTTTTAACTAGAGACTTTTTGTCTGCCGCAATCGCTCTGAGACTAAAAATTAATGCAAAAGGTAAGTCTCACCAAAAATGCGACAGACGAAAATTCTCTAAAAAAAGAAATTGTTTAACTAGAGATTTTTGTCTGCCGCAATCGCTCTGAGACTAAAAATTAATGCAAAGGTAAGTCTCACCAAAATGCGACAGACAAAAAATTGTTTAACTAGAGACTTTTTGTCTGCCGCAATCGCTCTGAGACTAAAAATTAATGCAAAAGGTAAGTCTCACCAAAAATGCGCCAGACGAAAATTCTCTAGAAAAAAAAATTTTTTAACTAGAGACTTTTTGTCTGTCAAAATCGCTCTGAGACTAAAAATTAATGCAAAAGGTAAGTCTCACCATAAAATGCGACAGACGAAAATTCTCTAGAAAAAATAAATTTTTAACTAGAGACTTTTGTCTGTCAAAATCGCTCTGAGACAAAAAATTAATGCAAAGGGTAAGTCTCACCAAAAATGCGACAGACGAAAATTCTCTAGAAAAAAATTGTTTAACTAGAGACTTTTTGTCTGTCGCAATCGCTCTGAGACTAAAAATTAATGCAAAAGGTAAGTCTCACCAAAAATGCGACAGACGAAAATTCTCTAGAAAAAGAAAATTTTAACTAGAGACTTTTTGTCTGCCGCAATCGCTCTGAGACTAAAAATTAATGCAAAAGGTAAGTCTCACCAAAAATGCGACAGACAAGAGAAGAAATTGTTTAACTAGAGATTTTTGTCTGCCGCAATCGCTCTGAGACTAAAAATTAATGCAAAAGGTAAGTCTCACCAAAAATGCGACAGACGAAAATTCTCTAAAAAAAGAAATTGTTTAACTAGAGATTTTTGTCTGCCGCAATCGCTCTGAGACTAAAAATTAATGCAAAAGGTAAGTCTCACCAAAAATGCGACAGACAAAAATTGTTTAACTAGAGACTTTTTGTCTGCCGCAATCGCTCTGAGACTAAAAATTAATGCAAAAGTAAGTCTCACCAAAAATGCGCCAGACGAAAATTCTCTAGAAAAAAAATTTTTTAACTAGAGACTTTTTTGTCTGTCAAAATCGCTCTGAGACTAAAAATTAATGCAAAAGGTAAGTCTCACCAAAAATGCGCCAGACGAAAATTCTCTAGAAAAAAAATTTTTTAACTAGAGACTTTTGTCTGTCAAAATCGCTCTGAGACTAAAAATTAATGCAAAAGGTAAGTCTCACCAAAAATGCGCCAGACGAAAATTCTCTAGAAAAAAGAATTTTTTAACTAGAGATTTTTGTCTGTCAAAATCGCTCTGAGACTAAAAATTAATGCAAAAGGTAAGTCTCACCAAAATGCGACAGACAAAATTCTCTAGAAAAAATAAATTTTTTAACTAGAGACTTTTGAGACTGAGAATTGAAAAAAATGTCAAAGGGTAAGTCTCACCAAAAATGCGACGGACGAAAATTCTCTAAGAAAAAATTGTTTAACTAGAGACTTTTGTCTGTCGCAATCGCTCTGAGACTAAAAATTAATGCAAAAGGTAAGTCTCACCAAAAATGCGACAGACGAAAATTCTCTAGAAAAAGGAAATTTTTAACTAGAGACTTTTTGTCTGCCGCAATCGCTCTGAGACTAAAAATTAATGCAAAAGGTAAGTCTCACCAAAAATGCGACAGACAAGAGAAGAAATTGTTTAACTAGAGATTTTTGTCTGCCGCAATCGCTCTGAGACTAAAAATTAATGCAAAAGGTAAGTCTCACCAAAATGCGACAGACGAAAATTCTCTAAAAAAAGAAATTGTTTAACTAGAGATTTTTGTCTGCCGCAATCGCTCTGAGACTAAAAATTAATGCAAAAGGTAAGTCTCACCAAAAATGCGACAGACAAAAAATTGTTTAACTAGAGACTTTTTGTCTGCCGCAATCGCTCTGAGACTAAAAATTAATGCAAAAAGTAAGTCTCACCAAAAATGCGACAGACGAAAATTCTCTAGAAAAAAAAATTTTTTAACTAGAGACTTTTTGTCTGTCAAAATCGCTCTGAGACTAAAAATTAATGCAAAAGGTAAGTCTCACCAAAAATGCGCCAGACAAAAATTCTCTAGAAAAAATAAATTTTTAACTAGAGACTTTTTGTCTGTCAAAATCGCTCTGAGACTAAAAATTAATGCAAAAGGTAAGTCTCACCAAAAATGCGCCAGACGAAAATTCTCTAGAAAAAAAATTATTTAACTAGAGACTTTTTGTCTGTCACAATCGCTCTGAGACTAAAAATTAATGCAAAAGGTAAGTCTCACCAAAAATGCGACAGACGAAAATTCTCTAGAAAAAGAATTTTTTAACTAGAGATTTTTGTCTGTCAAAATCGCTCTGAGACTAAAAATTAATGCAAAAGGTAAGTCTCACCATAAATGCGACAGACGAAAATTCTCTAGAAAAAATAAATTTTTTAACTAGAGACTTTTGTCTGTCAAAATCGCTCTGAGACTAAAAATTAATGCAAAAGGTAAGTCTCACCAAAATGCGACAGACGAAAATTCTCTAGAAAAAGAAATTTTTTAACTAGAGATTTTTGTCTGTCGCAATCGCTCTGAGACTAAAAATTAATGCAAAAGGTAAGTCTCACCATAAATGCGACAGACGAAAATTCTCTAGAAAAAAATAAATTTTTAACTAGAGACTTTTGTCTGAGACAAAAAATTAATGCAAAGGGTAAGTCTCACCAAAAATGCGACAGACGAAAATTCTCTAGAAAAAAATTGTTTAACTAGAGATTTTTTGTCTGCCGCAATCGCTCTGAGACTAAAAATTAATGCAAAAGGTAAGTCTCACCAAAAATGCGACAGACGAAAATTCTCTAGAAAAAATAAATTTTTTAACTAGAGACTTTTGTCTGTCAAAATCGCTCTGAGACAAAAAATTAATGCAAAGGGTAAGTCTCACCAAAAATGCGAACGACGAAAATTCTCTAGAAAAAAATTGTTTAACTAGAGACTTTTTGTCTGCCGCAATCGCTCTGAGACTAAAAATTAATGCAAAAGGTAAGTCTCACCAAAAATGCGACAGACGAAAATTCTCTAGAAAAAAAAATTTTTAACTAGAGACTTTTTGTCTGTCAAAATCGCTCTGAGACTAAAAATTAATGCAAAAGGTAAGTCTCACCAAAAATGCGACAGACAAAAATTCTCTAGAAAAAAAATTTTTAACTAGAGACTTTTTGTGTGTCAAAATCGCGCTCTGAGACAAAAAATTAATGCAAAGGGTAAGTCTCACCAAAAATGCGAACGACGAAAATTCTCTAGAAAAAATTGTTTAACTAGAGACTTTTTGTCTGTCGCAATCGCTCTGAGACTAAAAATTAATGCAAAAGGTAAGTCTCACCAAAAATGCGACAGACGAAAATTCTCTAGAAAAAAGAAATTTTTAACTAGAGACTTTTTGTCTGCCGCAATCGCTCTGAGACTAAAAATTAATGCAAAAGGTAAGTCTCACCAAAATGCGACAGACAATTCTCGAGAAGAAATTGTTTAACTAGAGATTTTTGTCTGCCGCAATCGCTCTGAGACTAAAAATTAATGCAAAAGGTAAGTCTCACCAAAAAATGCGACAGACGAAAATTCTCTAGAAAAAAAATTTTTTAACTAGAGACTTTTTGTCTGTCAAAATCGCTCTGAGACTAAAAATTAATGCAAAAGGTAAGTCTCACCAAAAAATGCGCCAGACAAAAATTCTCTAGAAAAATAAATTTTTTTAACTAGAGACTTTTTGTCTGTCAAAATCGCTCTGAGACTAAAAAATTAATGCAAAAGGTAAGTCTCACCAAAATGCGCCAGACGAAAATTCTCTAGAAAAAGAATTTTTTAACTAAGAGATTTTTGTCTGTCAAAATCGCTCTGAGACTAAAAATTAATGCAAAAGGTAAGTCTCACCAAAAATGCGCCAGACAAAATTCTCTAGAAAAAAAAATTTTTAACTAGAGACTTTTTGTCTGTCAAAATCGCTCTGAGACTAAAAATTTATGCAAAAGGCAAGTCTCACCAAAAATGCGCCAGACGAAAATTCTCTAGAAAAAAGAATTTTTTTAACTAGAGATTTTTGTCTGTCAAAATCGCTCTGAGACTAAAAATTAATGCAAAAGGTAAGTCTCACCATAAATGCGCCATACAAAAATTCTCTAGAAAAAATAAATTTTTTAACTAGAGACTTTTTGAGACAAAAAAATTAATGCAAAGGGTAAGTCTCACCAAAAATGCGACAGACGAAAATTCTCTAGAAAAAAATTGTTTAACTAGAGACTTTTTGTCTGTCGCAATCGCTCTGAGACTAAAAATTAATGCAAAAGGTAAGTCTCACCAAAAATGCGACAGACTAAAATTCTCTAGAAAAAAGAAAATTTTAACTAGAGACTTTTTGTCTGCCGCAATCGCTCTGAGACTAAAAATTAATGCAAAAGGTAAGTCTCACCAAAAAATGCGACAGACAAGAGAAGAAATTGTTTAACTAGAGATTTTTTGTCTGCCGCAATCGCTCTGAGACTAAAAATTAATGCAAAGGGTAAGTCTCACCAAAAATGCGACAGACGAAAATTCTCTAAAAAAAGAAATTGTTTAACTAGAGACTTTTTGTCTGCCGCAATCGCTCTGAGACTAAAAATTAATGCAAAAGGTAAGTCTCACCAAAAATGCGACAGACAAAAAAATTGTTTAACTAGAGACTTTTTGTCTGCCGCAATCGCTCTGAGACTAAAAATTAATGCAAAAGTAAGTCTCACCAAAATGCGCCAGACGAAAATTCTCTAGAAAAAAAATTTTTTAACTAGAGACTTTTTGTCTGTCAAAATCGCTCTGAGACTAAAAATTAATGCAAAAGGTAAGTCTCACCAAAAATGCGCCAGACGAAAATTCTCTAGAAAAAGAATTTTTTTAACTAGAGATTTTTTTGTCTGTCAAAATCGCTCTGAGACTAAAAATTAATGCAAAAGGTAAGTCTCACCATAAATGCGACAGACAAAAATTCTCTAGAAAAAATAAATTTTTAACTAGAGACTTTTGAGACAAAAAATTAATGCAAAGGGTAAGTCTCACCAAAAATGCGACAGACGAAAATTCTCTAGAAAAAATTGTTTAACTAGAGATTTTTTGTCTGCCGACAATCGCTCTGAGACTAAAAAATTAATGCAAAAGGTAAGTCTCACCATAAAATGCGACAGACGAAAATTCTCTAGAAAAAAGAAATTTTTTAACTAGAGACTTTTTGTCTGTCAAAATCGCTCTGAGACAAAAAAATTAATGCAAAGGGTAAGTCTCACCATAAATGTGAACGACGAAAATTCTATAGAAAAAAATTGTTTAACTAGACCCTTTTTGTTTGCCGCAATTGCTCTGAGACTAAAAATTAATGCAAAAGGCAAGTTTCACCAAAAATGCGCCAGACAAAAATTCTCTAGAAAAAATAAATTTTTAACTAGAGACTTTTTGTCTGTCAAAATCGCTCTGAGACTAAAAATTAATGCAAAAAAGGTAAGTCTCACCATAAATGCGCCAGACGAAAATTCTCTAGAAAAATAATTTTTTAACTAGAGACTTTTTGTCTGTCAAAATCGCTCTGAGACTAAAAATTAATGCAAAAGGTAAGTCTCACCAAAAATGCGACAGACAAAAAATTCTCCAGAAAAAATAAATTTTTTAACTAGAGACTTTTTGTCTGTCAAAATCGCTCTGAGACTAAAAATTTATGCAAAAGGTAAGTCTCACCAAAATGCGCCAGACGAAAATTCTCTAGAAAAAAGAATTTTTTAACTAGAGATTTTTTTGTCTGTCCAAAATCGCTCTGAGACTAAAAATTAATGCAAAAGGTAAGTCTCACCAAAAATGCGCCAGACGAAAATTCTCTAGAAAAAAGAATTTTTAACTAGAGACTTTTGTCTGTCAAAATCGCTCTGAGACTAAAAATTAATGCAAAGGTAAGTCTCACCAAAAATGTGAACGACGAAAATTCTCTAGAAAAAAATTGTTTAACTAGAGACTTTTGTTTGCCGCAATCGCTCTGAGACTAAAAATTAATGCAAAAGGCAAGTCTCACCAAAATGCGCCAGACAAAATTCTCTAGAAAAAATAAATTTTTAACTAGAGACTTTTTGTCTGTCAAAATCGCTCTGAGACTAAAAATTTATGCAAAAGGTAAGTCTCACCATAAATGCGCCATACAAAAATTCTCTAGAAAAAAGAAAAACTAAATTTTTTAACTAGAGACTTTTTGAGACAAAAAAATTAATGCAAAGGGTAAGTCTCACCATAAATGCGAACGACGAAAATTTTCTAGAAAAAAATTGTTTAACTAGAGATTTTTTGTCTGCCGCAATCGCTCTGAGATTAAAAAATTAACGCAGAGGGTAAGTCTCACCAAAAATGCGACAGACGAAAATTCTCTAGAAAAAAGAAATTTTTTAACTAGAGACTTTTTGTCTTCCGCAATCGCTCTGAGACTAAAAATTAATGCAAAAGGCAAGTCTCACCAAAAATGCGCCAGACGAAAATTCTCTAGAAAAAAGAATTTTTTTAACTAGAGACTTTTTGTCTGTCAAAATCGCTCTGAGACTAAAAATTAATGCAAAAGGTAAGTCTCACCATAAATGCGCCAGACAAAAATTCTCTAGAAAAAATAAATTTTTTAACTAGAGACTTTTTGTGTGTCAAAATCGCTCTGAGACAAAAAATTAATGCAAAGGGTAAGTCTCACCATAAATGCAAACGACGAAAATTCTCTAGAAAAAAATTGTTTAACTAGAGACTTTTTGTCTGCCGCAATTGCTCTGAGACTAAATATTAATGCAAAAAGCAAGTTTCACCAAAAATGCGCCAGACGAAAATTCTCTAGAAAAAAAAATTTTTTAACTAGAGACTTTTGTCTGTCAAAATCGCTCTGAGACTAAAAATTAATGCAAAAGGTAAGTCTCACCATAAATGCGCCAGACAAAAATTCTCTAGAAAAAATAAATTTTTTAACTAGAGACTTTTTGAGACAAAAAAATTAATGCAAAGGGTAAGTCTCACCAAAAATGCGCCAGACGAAAATTCTCTAGAAAAAAGAAATTTTTTAACTAGAGACTTTTTGTCTGTCAAAATCGCTCTGAGACTAAAAATTAATGCAAAAGGTAAGTCTCACCATAAATGCGCCAGACGAAAATTCTCTAGAAAAAATAAATTTTTAACTAGAGACTTTTTGTCTGTCAAAATCGCTCTGAGACTAAAAATTAATGCAAAAGGTAAGTCTCACCATAAATGCGCCAGACAAAAATTCTCTAGAAAAAATAAATTTTTTTACTAGAGACTTTTTGTCTGTCAAAATCGCTCTGAGACAAAAAAATTAATGCAAAGGGTAAGTCTCACCATAAATGCAAACGACGAAAATTCTCTAGAAAAAAATTGTTTAACTAGAGACTTTTTGTCTGCCGCAATTGCTCTGAGACTAAATATTAATGCAAAAGCAAGTTTCACCAAAAATGCGCCAGACGAAAATTCTCTAGAAAAAAGAAATTTTTTAACTAGAGACTTTTTGTCTGTCAAAATCGCTCTGAGACTAAAAATTAATGCAAAAGGTAAGTCTCACCAAAAATGCGCCAGACAAAAATTCTCTAGAAAAAAGAAATTTTTTAACTAGAGATCTTTTGTCTGTCAAAATCGCTCTGAGACAAAAAATTAATGCAAAGGGTAAGTCTCACCATAAATGCGAACGACGAAAATTCTATAGAAAAAAATTGTTTAACTAGAGACTTTTTGTCTGCCGCAATTGCTCTGAGACTAAAAATTAATGCAAAAGGCAAGTTTCACCAAAAATGCGCCAGACGAAAATTCTCTAGAAAAAAGAAATTTTTTAACTAGAGACTTTTTGTCTGCCGCAATCGCTCTGAGACTAAAAATTAATGCAAAAGGTAAGTCTCACCAAAAAATGTGCCAGACGAAAATTCTCTAGAAAAAAGAATTTTTTAACTAGAGACTTTTGTCTGTCAAAATCGCTCTGAGACTAAAAATTAATGCAAAAGATAAGTCTCACAATAAATGCGCCAGACAAAAATTCTCTAGAAAAAAGAAATTTTTTAACTAGAGACTTTTGTCTGTCAAAATCGCTCTGAGACTAAAAATTAATGCAAAAGGTAAGTATCACCAAAAATGTGCCAGACAAAAATTCTCCAGAAAAAAGAAATTTTTTAACTAGAGACTTTTTGTCTGTCAAAATCGCTCTGAGACAAAAAATTAATGCAAAGGGTAAGTCTCACTAAAAATGCGACAGACGAAAATTCTCTAGAAAAAAAATTAATAATAATAATAATTCTTTATTTCTGCTAAATATGATAAATCATTTACAGACGTCAGCTTGTTGATATAAATTGAAAAACTATTTAAAAACTATGTTTACAATTCAAAATTCATCTAAAGAATAAAAGGCATGCTTTAATAAATACCTACAATTTTAATTTAAGTTCTAAATTATTTGAACTAAGTTTCCTAGTTTCTATGGGTATAGAACTTAATATTTGTCAAGCTGTATATACAAAACTATTGCGCGTTTTGCTTAAACGATAGTAATTTTAAAACTAAATCGTCATTTTGACGGGTATAATGTTTATGTATATCCGACCTTACTAGAAGTTGTTGGTCTATTTTTTTACAAAGATTATACAATTAAGAATAAATATACAGGGTACAGTTAAGATTTTAAATTTAATGAAAAGATTTCTACAATCGTCTCTATAACCAAGACCACCTTTACGTTGTAGAGCAAAAATCTTTTTTGTAGATGCTGAATTTCCCCATACTAAATTACAATAATTAAAGTGAACCTGTTTATAGCAAAATACACTGATTTTAAAACATCCTCAAACACATTATCGGCTAAACGACGTAGTATAAAAATATTGCGATTGATTTTTTTTTGGATATGTTATTGGTATGTTGTATAAAATTTAGTTTTGAGTCGATCGTAATTCCTAGAAAATTGACATCGCTAATTGCATTCGATTGAATATTTTTAAGTGAAAGAAACGTTTTAGTTGTTTTGTTTTTATTTAGGTCTAGTTTGTTGATATTGCACCACTCCTTTACAGATAATATTAACTGTTCGGAAACGTTTAAAAGTCTTCCTTCATCTTCACCATATATTATGATAGTTACATCATCGGCATATAAAATGATATTTACGTTATTTGGAAGGCTTAATGGCAAATCATTAATAAAAACCAAAAACAGTAGTGGTCCTAGAATTGAACCTTGTGGTATTCCTTTATCTACAATTAATTGTGATGATGTGACATTTTTAACACGTACCACTTGAGTTCTATTAGATAGGTAAGATTTTATCATATTCAAACTGATCTGATCAAAGTTATATAACTTTTATAATTTGGTAAGTTAGATTTGATGCGATACACAGTCAAAAGCACGACTTAAATCTAAAAATACAGCTAATGAGTGCTCGCCTCTTTCAAAACAATTTAAAGTACGCTCAACAAAAGCAGTGACTGCATCACAAGTATTTTTCTTTTGTCTAAACCGATACTGATTAACATGAAATATATTCTGACTTTCAAAATATGAATTAATTTGATTGTATATAACACGTTCAAAAATTTTTGACAGTATAGGAAGTATAGAAATTGGTCTATAGTTTTGGCAATTAAATTTATCACCTTTTTTATACAAAGGAAGTACTAATGCTTTTTTTAACTTATCGGGAAATATTCCGTTTATAATTGATAAATTAATTAATTTGGGCAATGGTGCAACAAACAGACTAACATTTTTCTTTATTACCTTAGTGCATATCCCAAATATATCTCTTGTTTGACTATTAGAAAGTGAACATATTACTTGTCTGACTTCCACTTCAGAAACAAGCTTGAAAGAAAATTTACAATTTAAATTATTTTTAACAAGAAAATTTTGTTGAACTGTTTTTTGACTTGAGTGTCTCATTGTTTGTATTGTTTCCTATAAAATATTGAATAGATACGTTAACGTCAATATTAATTTCGTTATTTTTATTTTGCGCTTCTGATCTATGAGAATTAACAATTTGCCACATAGTTTTAATGTTGTTATTTGATGTTTTTATATATCTCTCGTTAGCTGAACGTTTAGCTGTTACAACACTGAAAAAAAAATTCTGTTGTAGCTATCGAATTATGGTTGCCCCTAGCAGTGAATTATTGTTGGCTCAGTGACAGCAGGAATTTTTGTAGCCTCTACAAATCAATTACTGTGATTTGTAAATGGTTGGCTTTAGATAATTAATGTTACCATAGCAGAACAATATGTTGTAAAGACAACATAATGAAGAGTTTGGTTTACAAACTGTATTGCTAAATTTACCACGATATGAAAAATGCCACTGTAGACATAGCTAATAAGTTTTGTTGTTATACCAGATCTGTTTAGTACATTTAGCCAGTTTTCATGTTGATTTTAACAGAACTGTTTTGCTGAAATTATGAAGAATTCGGTGGAGTCTACTTAACCGCCTTGCTAAAGTAATTGGCAAACGTTACAAAAATATTGTGAGCGTAACTAAATTGTTTGTTAAATTACTCAACTGGTTTGCTATATTTATCACGACAAGAAGGTGTCACCCGTAGACATAGCTAGTAGGTTTTGTTAGTATACCAGATTTGTTTAGCAGATGTAGCAAGTTTTCACGTTACTTTTAACAGAATTTGTTTTGTTAAATTAATCAACTGTTTTGTTGTATCATTTTTTCTCCCATGTAATTTTATCTCAAAATCACAAGATAAACTTTTGTAGAGAAAAACAAATGATTCCAAAAATACTACTGAATATTTTTTGATATTTTCACTTGACAAATACCGTTAAATATGAGTTTCCTTGAAAAAATATCCATCGCAAGTATTTTGATGCAGTTGACGTTTATTACTAAACATGCAAAACCCATGACTATTTTTTCAAGGCAAATCATATTTTTGCAAAAGTAGGTAACGATTTTAAATTTTGAAAAAATATTACACATCTTTATAATCAATTTTTTTCTCCACAAAAATTTGTCTTGTAATTTTGAAATAAAATAACACGGGGAGAAAATAAATGAGAACTAAGAAATTTTCATTAAAATTCCTATGATGCGCGATCAATTCTAGACCCTGTAAACGAATGGTTTTCTGTTGAAAAGTGTAACTACCTAAACCTACTAGGCTCATAAAACCTCTGTTTCGTGATTATATGTAAATGATGTTTCCACACATTACCTGATTGAACTACGTAAGAAAAATACTACAGAACGTACGTATACCTATCGGTGTTCATTTAAAAAACAAAGAGAGTCTTTCCTAATAAAACTCTGTAAATCCTGAAAATCATCCACCACGTGCTATACTAAGCGTAAAATTTTTGTAAAAACAAACAGTATAAAACGTCACTTTCAAGATCTTTCATTTGTTAATAATCGAAAGGAGGCTAATAATTCTATGTAAATCAAGAAAAAAACCTTATGTTCAAAAATATTTATTAATAGATATATATATATATATATAGCTACATACCTACTATACTTAAATCTATGTATATTTTACATATTGTACCTAAGCCTATATTAATATTCCAAGTTATTATTGTTTATGTACTTAATAAAGTAACACATTCGTGCAATAATGTAGCTACATAACAAACAAATACTACTAATATTTTATACGTTTATAAGTACAGGGAACAATACGTATTATTTTTCAAATGCTCTCTGTAACTACTTCTATAAAGGACTTCTAACTGTCACATATCTTTTGCCGTTAGGGGCAACAGTAAGGTGATTAGGGATCGGACACATTAAAGAATCATGAAAAATATAAATACTACTATCTTCTTTGGCAATTTGAACTTCGTAACAGAAATAATGGTCATCAAATCCCACGGTTGATAGTACAGAACACTCGAAGATAAATCGTTCCGTTTCGTAAAGAAAAATATTTTTAATAGAAACAAATGTGCTCTCAAAATTATCTAAAATATCTTGGGTTAATATTGTATTAGTTTTATAACGTATACCCTTGACAATTGCCCATGGAACCCGAACAAGGTGTTCCACCGAAGTCAAATTTAGTGCTGCCACAATTTTTTCAAACGTTGCAGGATAAAGAGTCTTTTGTGGACCTGTTAGAACTGTACTGTTAAATTTACCTCTCAAGAAAACTTCATTTAATTGAAGTTGATGTTTAACCGCCAAACTTAAAGTAAGGTTTCTCCTATTAAACGTGGCTCTAGCAGCAATTTTGAATTTCTATGTTTAGCTTCATATCTCATCGACCAAATGTTAACCAGCGGACCAAATTTCTTTATCATAGAATGATAGTGAAGTAGAAAGTGAAATTTTGGTTTAAGTGTATCTTTAGTTAATGTCAAGTACAATTGATTTAGCTCGCCCACCAAAGTGCTCAATAACGTACAAGCGTCATTCTCAACTGCCGTAGACAGCATAATATCAAGAACTCTACGCATCGCGATATACAATTCCCATACAGGTTCATTTGAAGGTACAAAATCACCGATAAGTAACCCAAAATATCTAACCAATGTCAGCATTTCTGAAGCTGAAAGTCTTATATTACCTTTAGTAAGATGGTCCATGGATAATGAACAAGGTTTGCTACTATGATCAGGACCGAAATCAAAACCAAATATTCTTTGATTAAGCACTTGTAACGAAAACAATTTTAACTCACGTACGTACTGTAATATAATAAATCCTAAAATGTACTTAGCGCAACCCTCAAGCATATCGTGCATAATATCCACTCCAATTTGATCAAATAAACTGAAATTTTTAACATCCAACCAAACACATTTTTCTTTTACACCACTCGTGGAAAATTTATTTTCTAACAATTGCCTTTGATATTGTTCATTGTCTCTGAGAAGAGTTGTATCTTCGTAACACTGACTTTTAACTCTTCCTTAGTAACGTTGCAAATACGGCAAGGGAAATTTGCAGAAAAACTTTCGGTGAAACCAATAATAGAATGTATTCCCAGATTGTCTCCTATTATGACAGCTAACTCAAAGTACAATGTGTCTGTAAACTCTGGGATATTAATGTGAACACCAGTTTCGCATAGGAAGTTAAATTCGTCAATGACAGGTTTAAAAATAGTTCTATTGCCAAAAGTTGTCCTATCAGAAGAGTGAAAAGTAGGGCCAAAAATATATTTGATAAAGAAGAAGAACGATGAGGTGGAAGACACGCAATCGAGACGTAAACTGCTCCTAATTTGTGTACGCCCGAGTGACTACCAAGAACGTTCCCACTTTCATAGTCGTCAAAAACATTAAAAGAGGAATTACTATACGGCCATTGTGAGTTTTCATTCGATTGCGCCATGTAGTACCCTGCATAATATTACGTACAACGCCATCGTCAAGAGATAAACTTTTCATATATTGAAGAGTTTCCAAAAGAACATTTTTGAGTGAGAAAACTGTTGTAAAACACTACGGAGAGGTATAAATTGTTCTAAACATGCGCAAGGTACTATTGAAGAAGCACCTTTTATTTTAATTTCGCTCAATCTTTGACCTACTACTATTTGTTTTGGAGCTATATAAGAACCTTTTGCTGAGAAGTATTTTATTCTTTTATGTTCTGTGTCAAACTTTTCCAGAGGAAACTGGACAAAACTAAGCATTTTATTTTTGAAATCATCTAAACTGTTTGCTGGAATTAAACCATCTGAAAGCATTTCCTTTGCACAACTATTAACGCAAATTGAGAGACTATGTTGTAGAAACATTTCCATGCCTTCAACAACAAATTGAACCACATTTCTAGGCAATAAAGGGTTTCCGTATAATGAGGCTAAAAAGAAACCAAATGACTGGTGAAGAACTTCGCCTGTGCTACCTGACTGCTCACTGTCGTCCACTAAAATTTCATCAAGGATGCCACAACTACTTGCCGAGACGGCATTATCATTAACTGCCACCAAGGGTTTACAAGTTTCTTCTTGAAGACTTTGAACAGATGAATGATGGCGCTTGATGTGTTTTCTAAAAGAATTTAGTAAATTGAAGGACCTTGAGCAACCTTGTTCAATGCAATGGTATGAATCAAAAGAATGTTCAAAATGACTAAAATTAAAATGTTGGAAGAGACCTTTTACGTTCTTAAAAACCTGCATGCATAAGAAACAAGTCGGCATTATTGTTAAGTAAAGTTAGGTTAAGTTAAAAATCAAAACTAGAAGTTAAAAGTTTAAAACCCTAAATAATATTTGAAATAGATTAACTTTAAAATTTAATTCAAATTTCTTGGTTATATGGCACACCAATATCAGACAACAAAGCGTTTACTGCAGTGTAGCTTTTGTCCCATGGGGTTTTCAAATTGTATAGGGCTCTTTGTATGAAATACCAAACCGCAACGGATTCCGCTGGGTACTGAGCATTAAGAATAATCAAAATTTTAAAGCAACAGTTCACAGCAGCTACAATGGATGTAACCCTATAAAATGTATCATCTACAACTACTATATAACCTGTTATCTCGGAAAGAGAAGGCCCTATGATGATTATGAATGGTTGAAGTGTTAATCCCAGAGAAGAAATTTTGTCTCGCCTTCTTGTAACCGTTTCTTCGAGTTCTGATTCGCTTTTTATGTGAGTAATGAACCCATCTCGCGATTCCAATTTTGATGGCCGCCACTGAACTTTGTTTTAGTTTTCTTTATAGTGTTTGTATTTACCAAGTATGGTATACATAGTAGCGCGGCTATGTTGGAACTTTCTTCTCCATCTGTTAGAAAATAATAAAATTCATATAAAAGAAATACAAACTACACAGAATTACTCACTTTCAACGCAGTCTAGGTATTCTTTCAGGCTGTTTTTTACAGCAAGCTCTTTAGAACTGTTTAAACGTTTAGCAGCTAGCTCTATAATTCTGTTTTTATAAATAGGTAAAGTTTCAAACAGCTTTCCTGCAGCGTCGGGATATGAAATGTTAAAATCTTTTTCAATCTGCAGAAACAAGTTGAAATTATAAAACCTAATGATTTCCTAAAATGCTGACTTACCAACATGTAACCCAAAGGCTTCTTTAAAGCAGGAAACTCCGACAAATACTGAGAAATCGATGGCCCCTCCGATGATAAAAGTTTTCCGACCCTTGCGTGAATTGTTAAATGCCAGTTAACTTCAACATTCTGCCAAGGTTCAGTTGAATTTCTCAGCCATTGAAGATTTTCTTCCACCGACAAGTTAGGCTGTTCTCCTTCAATATATTTTACCAAACCTTGTGGTAAAAGAGTAACAGTAGTGGCGCTTCCTGTAGAACTAGTAGAACTTCGTCTTGAAGAGTTTATTATTCCAGATTTCCTATATTCTCTTCTTTTATTGTTCAGACAGTCTAAAAGTTTACCTTTAGCAGCCCTTTTAAGTCCAGGCCCATAAGAGATATAAGGAATGAAATACGTTGCCGCGTGTTCTTTTTTAAATATTGTTGTAATTTCATGTGCTAAATGATGCAAACGAGTTGAAGTTACTCGTACATGCACATCATTAGTCAACTCATTATTTATAATTAAACTGCACAATCTCCTTCTTGCTGTATTATCCAAAAGGCCCGTAGATTGATAAGCAGTCAATAGATGCTTTCCCTCGTTAGTTTTATTAAGGAACCGCAGCAGGTCCTGTATAAAAGAGTTGTGATTATGGTAGATGTACAAATATTTCGGGTGGATCTTTTCTAACTCCAGAAAAGATCCATCACGAGATCTTTGTATATACTATAAAGCCAAAATAATGAAATAAAAGTTTAATAATGCAAAATTAACAATGAACTCGTGTTTGTCAGTGCATCTCTACCTACCCCTCCTATACTTATTTCACTACTTGCTCCTGAGATATTTTCGATATCTGAATTTATACACAGAGGTTCTTCATGCAATATTTGTTGTTCCTGATTTGATGGAATTTCCTCTTGCGGGATCAAATAGTTATTAGATTCCTGTAATAAATCGTTTTCTAGTTATATTTGTTGCACTGTGATCGCTGACCTGCTAAGACAATTTGTATGTAAATCGGAAAATTGGTTAAGAATATTTAATCCGCATAAGGAAGCAAAAAAAAGAGAAACTTGGCTTTAGTATTTAGAAACAGACAATACCTACGAAGCGGCGGGTTATCTAGGTACTTTAAATGTATGAACAAAATTGTTAAAGGTATAGATTAAATAATATACTAACCATCACAGTTGGTGACAATGTTATGCCGTTTAATATATTTCTCCATTCATCAAGATTAGATTTGAACCTAGCCCGGTGTCCAATACTTGGAATTAACTCTTTTATCATACTTTCGGTTAATAAAGGAAGAGTTTTATGTCGACATCGTTATCTATTGGAAAAAGCACAACTACAGTTATCATCACGACTTTGCTTTTTTTATTTATTTAATAGATTCAAGTATTGATTGAATGAAAATACGAATTGGCTCAACATTTATTGGGGTTCTTACACTACTGAAAACCTGGAAAATCATTGAATCCAAAATTTTTGTCATACGGATATTTAATGAGTCATGAAATTTTTAATTTTCACTTAACAAATTAATAAATACATATCATGATGATTTTACATAATTAATTGTCGAATAGTTTGAGGTAAGTCGTGGAAAATTAAAATCTTTGTCATAGAAAATCCGGAAAAGCCATGGAAATTAACATACAAATGCGACCAACTATGATTTAAATTTTAAAAGTGCATGAAAATAACTGTTAAAATTATTCTACTCATAATAGTACCTTTAAAGGATGTGCAAATAACTACCTCAAACAATAAACGAACTATACGAAATTCAAAAATTGTAATTCATTAGAATAGGCGATAACCAATCGCCAAAATCGATTGACATAGGTTTATTTGTTGTATAATACTATATATCTGCCCGCTCTGAACATGTTATTTTATTTGAAAACTGGAATAGATAATAGTATTGCTTTTAAACATAAGAGCCAAAGTTCTCAACAAATATTTTTATACCCAATTAAATGGGCAGGTACTAGATTATACATTTTCTATTTTATAGTAGAAATTATGTTTTAGTTAAGTAATATAGTATAAGATGGTCATGTTATACAAATTTGGAAACTAGCATTTTTTACGCATTTTTTGATACAAAAATGGCTATGTTTCGTAGAGAATATTGTACTGATTCCATTTAGAAACATGCGGTTCTTATTGATAAGTATACGTATCATCAGTGTAAACAAATTTACTGTCTCGATGAATAGAAATATGGGAATCACATATTATCATCATGCAGAGCTGGGCGCTACAACGACTAGACGGGAGCATTATAATAATTACATATAAATTGATAATAAATCTGTTATATACGTACCTCTAAATATTTCACTATATTGTTGAAGACCCCACACTGTCAAAAAATCAACAACGTCTTTGTCAGCCATTCACTTTTATATATAAATATTAATAGAACTTGAGCAGCCGAAGTTGACAAGGAACAACTTAATAACGCAATGGCCGTACGGCGTGCATTAATTAATTTAATGATGAACTGCAAAACTGTTTGGTAACGTCAACCAAAATTCTGTTATGAGTATCAGTTGCTCTGTGATTACAGCATAATATAATTCTACCGATAACATTTCTTTTAGCTGAAATCGCAAAAAGCCTTGCTTGCGTCAGTATGTTGCTTAGTTATGTTTAAATAAGAGTAACATAGAAGTAATCAAATATGACTGCTAAGCTTAAAGAATTTCTTTAAGATGTAACCAAAAATACTGTTAATATTTTATTTTGTTGTTTATAAAGAATGAATGATAATCTCTACAAAAAACTTTGTGGACTCTACAACAAACCACTTAGCAATAATTAACTTGTATTTGTAACTAAACACTTTGTTATTACAACCGTATCTTTATGCAGACACACCTGTAGTTTGGCTAGGGCTACTAGTTATCTATTAGCAAGACAGTTTTGTTAACAGATTTTTTTCAGTGAATTGACTTTTTATAAAGAGCTCTTAACTGATTTCTAGTTTTGAACAAAAAAGGACATTCATTGGTACGACACAGAGTACTAATATTTGCTAGTTTGATCCTAAGTTTATTTCATTCAGGATTGAACCATTTAATGGTATTGTCGGTAACACGAGTTCTTAATATTTTCTGCGGGAAAGCAATAAGAAAAGCATCCATAAAATTTGAAAAATAAATGTTGAATTTAGTCTCAAAATCAAGGTTTTCTAAATTTAGATAATCCCAATTGCAATTATTAAGTATATAAAATAATGAACAACATCCTCTAGTTGTAATAGGTCTAACAATTTTGTTTATAAATTTTTAGTACTGGGAGTTTTAGCAAAATTTCCTGATACAGTCAGTATTTGTCCAAAATCATCCGAAAGATTAGTGTCATGTACTGCGCATTCGAAAGATTGAAAAAAAATTTATAAAAATATTATCCAAACAATTTGTTTTTCTAGTAGCTGAAAATACAGTTTGGCAATAGCCATGAAGTAAACAATTCACATAAGTCTACGGCATTGTTGTCATTTGGATTATTGAATTTTACATTGAAATCGCCTACAATTATGATTCTATTAAGTTTTGAAAGTTTAATTAACATGTTATTTATTATATCAGAAAATCGTTGAAATCACCACTTTGGGGACGATATATCGTCACAATAGTAATGTTGAAGTTAGTACACTTTGTAGCCGAAATTTCACATTGCGTCTCTACTGATAAATTATTCACGTCATCTAATTGTTTAAATGACATACCTGATTTACACAAAATTAACACACCGCCATGACCATTGAGTTTACGAGTATAATATGAAGACAAAAAGAAGTTATCAAGCTTTAAACCACCGCTCAATTCGGTGTTCGTTAACTAATGTTCAGAAATGCATATTACATCTAAATTTATGGATTGAATATAAGATTTGAGTTCAATTATCTTAGATCGGAGACACTGTATGTTTATGTGAAACACAGAAAATTTATTGATTATATTTGCGGTTTTGTTTAACTAGAGACTTTTTGTCTGTCAAAATCGCTCTGAGACAAAAAAATTAATGCAGAGGGTAAGTCTCACCAAAAATGCGACAGACGAAAATTCTCTAGAATTAAGAAATTGTTTAACTAGAGATTTTTTGTCTGCCGCAATCGCTCTGAACTAAAAATTTAACGCAGAGGGTAAGTCTCACCAAAATGCGATAGACGAAAATTCTCTAGAATAAAAGAAATTGTTTAACTAGAGACTTCTTATCTGCCGCAATCGCTCTGAGACCAAAAATTAATACAAAAGGTAAGTCTCACCAAAACTGCGACAGACGAAAATTCTCTAGAATAAAGAAATTGTATAACTAGAGATTTATTGTCTGCCGCAATCGCTCTGAGACTAAAAATTAATGCGAAAGGTAAAAGTCTCACCAAAAATGCGACAGACAAAAAATCTCTAGAATAAAAAAATTGTTTAACTAGAGACTTTTTTGTCTGCCGAATCGCTCTGAACTAAAAATTAATGCAGAGGGTAAGTCTCACCAAAAATGCGACAGACGAAAATTCTCTAAAATAAAGAAATTGTTTAACTAGAGACTTCTTGTCTACCGCAATCGCTCTGAGACCAAAAATTAATTCAAAAGGTAAGTCTCATCAAAAATGAGACAGACGAAAATTCTCTAGAATAAAGAAATTTTTTAACTAGAAACTTTTTGTCTGCCGCAATCGCTCTGAGACCTGAAATTAATGCAAAAGGTAAAAGTCTCACCAAAAATGCGACAGACAAAAATTCTCTAGAATAAAGAAATTGTTTAACTAGAGATTTTTTGTCTGCCGCAATCGCTCTGAGACTAAAAATTAACGCGGAGGGTAAGTCTCACCAAAAATGCGACAGACGAAAATTCTCTAAAATAAAGAAATTGTTTAACTAGAGATTTTTGTCTGCCGCAATCGCTCTGAGACTAAAAAATTAACGCAGAGGGTAAGTCTCACCAAAAATGCGCCAGACGAAAATTCTCTAGGAAAAATAAATTTTTTAACTAGAGATTTTTTATCTGTCAAAATCGCTCTGAGACAAAATCTAAAGCTACATTAAAACCTAAAGCTAAATCATCAACTAAAGCTACGAACAACGAAAATAACACAGCAAATGCGGATAAGGAAAACTGGTATTGTGCAGTGTGCCAGATGAATGAAATTTCTGATATGCGCCTGTGTATTGTCTGTCAAAAATATGTCCATGAAGATTGTGTGGGCTTAACCAAAGAAATGAAAGACAGTTTTATTTGCCCAATATGCGAATAATATAATTTTTTTAGTACCCTATAGTAGGTTGAAAATAAATATTTCTCTTAAAAGCATCGCTTTTTTCGTGCATGGCCATATTAACAACACGTGTTGGCAATATGCCCATTTACACATTTTTTTTAAATTGGTAAAACAGTTCAACAGTAATTTTTCACGACAACCATTTTTTTTTGGAATCTAAAGATGTTGAACTTTATCATGGAATAATTGTTATTGGTTATTACCCAACATTACCTTATTTACAAAAAAATCACTTAGGGTGGGCATATTGAATTCACTTACCTTATATATCAAGCTTTTGTTCATGTTGACGGACCACGATGTAAACCAATACTTTGATCACTACAACTTGTTATTTGTTTGAATTTCTTGAAATTAATGCACTAACTACGTTTTTCCTATTAGAACCTTTTTTTCCCGAAGACTTTAAATGTGCGCCATGATTCTAAACTTAAATTTTGAAAACAACAGGCTTGTTTTTTTATTTTAAACATCAATATTAATGTATTCACCAATTTTCAATAAAATCTGAAACAAAAATTTTTTTAGCCATCTTTTTTTATTAAAAAATTTTTAAAAATTTTGTTAAATTTTTAGACGGAATACGATATAAATCAATATACTTAGTAACTAGTGACTGTACAATTTGTTGTGTCTTCCAATTTTCCGAAATTAATAATAATAATAATAATAATAATAATAATAATGTTTATTTTCCAACGGGTTTGCCCCAATTACAGAAAAAAAATAAATAAATAAATATAAAAAAAAAAAATAATAATAAGAAAAAATGAGAATTACTAATAGGAACAAGAATATTTAAGATCAAATTAAAACTAAATTGCCAAATGTCTAACTGAAACATATTCTATTACAAATAATAATAATATTATCTACATTAATGTCGACTACTTGATCAGTTATATTGTTATACGCGTTGCACATTACTGAAATCGGTGCACTAGCTAGTATATTCGTTCTATGGCTGCTAATATAAAAGGTGGTAGTTTGTCGTGCATTGATTCTCGGTACCAAGAAATTAATTCTCGATAGCAACCATGGGCAGTCTACTCTGTTATTAAGAAGACTATACAAAAAAACTTGATAGCTATTACAGTCCTGCGATTTTGTAGCGACGTAAAGTTGTGTCAATGACCATTTTCCCGGATAATTTGTCGAAGCAGCACCGATTTTGCTAAAAATTTGGATGTAGGTTCTACTTACTCTTTACTTCAAAGTTGACACTGTGCCGTCAATGATTTTCGAGTTATTCGCAAGTGAAAGTATACCATGTTTTCAAACTTTTTTTCGTGAATAACTTAAAAAATATGCACTTTGAAAAAAAAATCATTATAATCGAAAATGTAGCTTATAAAAAACAAAAAAAAATGTAGGTTTATGATTTTTGTAGAGCCAATACAAACGGAATTTTTTGGCAAACATTTATAGAAACCATTTTAAAGTGTTTGAAAAATCTTTTAATTTGGTTTAAAGTACGTCGTTTTGAAAAAAGTCGAGCTTGAAGATAAAACTATATTTTTGTAATTTTGTAATTTTCTGTATTCTACACCTTAATATTAGTGTATTTACCAATTTTAAGTCCAATTGGAGGGTGTCTATGCAGGGTGATTGATTTCGTCTTAATCATTAGACGTTATAGGAGAATTATCAAGATCTGGATATTGACACTTTGCATGGTAGGGTTTTCGAATAAATATTTAAAACCTTGTAGCACTTCCGATTATACCGGAAATAGAACTCAACTTCGTTATTTTAAATGGAACTATGTATTTTTCTAAAACCTTTGGAGTATTCGCTTAATTTGTTATATTTTTGTCTATATTTTTGTCTAAGTTTACTTAGTTGCTATGTTTACTGAGATATTACAAATTTTATGAAAAAAATGGTCACTGACGAAGGTTTTTAGAAAATCATAACCTCTAAACTACTAGCAATAAAAATATAAAAAATAACCAATAATAGCAACAAGAATCCCCTTTAAATCAAATGGTTGCAAATTTATGACTCTTTTGTAAATGCCACAATAAATTTACTTACCTTTTGCATTAATTTTTAGTCTCAGAGCGATTGCGGCAGACAAAAAGTCTCTAGCTAAACAATTTCTTTATTCTAGAGAATTTTCGCCTGTCGCATTTTTGGTGAGACTTACCTTTTGCATTAATTTTTTTTGTCTCAGAGCGATTGCGGCAGACAAAAAATCTCTAGTTAAAGAATTTCTTTATTCTAGAAAATTTTTGTCTGTCGCATTTTTGGTGAGACGTTTACCTTTTGCATTAATTTTTAGTCTCAGAGCGATTGCGGTAGACAAAAAGTCTCTAGTTAAACAATTTCTTTATTCTAGAGAATGTTAGTCTGTCGCATTTTTTGGTGAGACTTACCCTCTGGATTAATTTTTAATTCAGAGGATTGCGGCAGACAAAAGAATCTCTAGTTGAACAATTTCTTTATTCTAGAGAATTTTTGTCTGTCGGCATTACTGTGAACTTACCCTCCGCGTTAATTTTTAGTCTCAAGCGAATTGCGGCAGACAAAAATCTCTAGTTAAACAATTTCTTTATTCTAGAGAATTTTTGTCTGTCGCATTTTTTAAGTGAACTTTTACCTTTTGCATGTAATTTTAGTCTCAGAGCGATTGCGGCAGACAAAAGTTTCTAGTTAAAAATTTCTTTATTCTACAGAATTTTGTCTGTCTCATTTTTGATGAGACTTACCTTTTACATTAATTTTTAGTCTCAGAGCGATTGCGGCAGACAAAAGTTTCTAGTTAAACAAAATTAATTTTTTTGTCTCAGAGCGATTTTGACAGATAAAAAATCTCTAGTTAAAAAATAAATTTTTTAACTAGAGGATAAAATCTCATTCCAAATGCGACAGACAAAAATCTCTAGAATATAAGAGACGTTCAACTAGAGATTCTTTGATGCTGCCGCAATCCACTGAAAGCCAACGCAGGGGTAAGTCTCACCAAAAACTACGAACGAAAATTCTTCTAGGAATACAAAGTGACTGGCTTAAGAAGGCTTTATCTACCTGCAATCGCTCTGGTGACACTAAAATAATGCAAGGTAAACGTCTCACAAAAATGCGACAGAAGACAAAAACTTTCAGCAAATAAGAAGTATAACTAACTAGAGATTTTGTCTGCCTGTCACTCTGAGGCAATGATGCAAAGGCAAGTCTCTCAAAAATGCGACAGGCGAAAATTCTCTAGAATAAAGAAATTTGTTAAACGTAGAGCTCTTGACTACCGCAATCGCTCTGAATAAATGTGCAGTAAATTTAATTGTAGCATTTACAAAAGAGTCATAAATTTGCAACCATTTGATTTAAAGGATTCTTGTTGCTATTATTGGTTATTTTTTATATTTTTTATTGCTAGTAGTTTAGAGGTTATGATTTTTCTAAAAACCTTCGTCAGTGACCATTTTTTCATAAAATTTGTAATATCTCAGTAAGCATAGCAACTAAGTAAACTTAGACAAAAATATAGACAAAAAATATAACTGAAATTAAGCGAATACTCCAAAGGTTTTAGAAAAAATACATAGTTCCATTTAAAATAACGAGAGTTGAGTTCTATTTCCGGTATAATCGGAAGTGCTACAAGGTTTTAAATATTTATTCGAAAATCCTACCATGCAAAGTGTCAATATCCAGATCTTGATAATTCTCCTATAAAAGTCTATGATTAAGACAAAATCACCCATTCCTGCATAGACACCCTCCAATTGGACTTAAATTGGTAAATACACTAATATTAAGGTGTAGAATACAGAAAATTACAAAACTACAAAAAAATAATAGTTTTATCTTTCAAGCTCGACTTTTTCAAAACGACGTACTTTAAACCAAATTAAAAGATTTTTTTCAAACACTTTAAAATGGTTTCTATAAATGTTTGCCAAAAATTCTGTTTGTATTGGCTCTACAAAAATCATAAACCTACATTTTTTTTTTTTTTATAAGCTACCATTTTCTTATAATGATTTTTTTTCAAAGTGCATATTTAAGTTATTCACGAAAAAAAAAGTTTGAAAACATGGTATACTTCACTTGCGAATAACTCGGAAAATCATTGACGGCACAGTGTCAAATTTGAAGTTAAGAGTAAGTAGAACTCTACATCCAAATTTTAGCAAAAAATCGGTGCTGCTTCGACAAATTATACGGGAAAATGGTCATTGACACAACTTTACGTCGCTACAAAATCGCAGGACTGTAATAGCGCTATCGAAGTTTTTGTATAGTCTTCTTAATACCAGAGTAGACTGCCCATGGTTGCTATCGAGAGAATAACTCTGGTTCCGAAGAGAATCAATGCACGACAAACTACCACCTTAGCAGCCATAAGAACGAATATGCTTGAGCTTAGTGCACCGATTTCAGTAATGTGCAACGCGTATAACAATATAACTGATCAAGTAGTCGACATTAATGTAGATAATATTATTATTATTTGTAATAGAATATGTTTCAGTTAGACATTTGGCAATTTAGTTTTAATTTTGATCTTAAATATTTTATGTTCCTAATGGTAATTCTCATTTTTCTTATTATTACTTTTTTTTTTTTATATTATTTAGTTTTTTTTCTGTACTGGGGCAAACCCGATGGAAAATAAACATTATTATTATTATTATTATTATTATTATTATTAATTTCGTGAGAAAATTTATAGACACAACAAAATTGTACAGTCACTAGTTACTTCTTCAAGTATATTGATTTATATCGTATTCCGTCTTGAAATTTAACACAAAATTTTTAAAAAATTTTTAATGAAAAAAGATGGCTAAAAATTTTGTTTGTAGATTTTATTGAAAATTGGTGGAATACATTAAATATTGATGTTTAAAATAAAAAAACAAGCCTGTTGTTTTCTAAAATTTAAGTTTAGAATCATGGCGCACATTTAAAGATTTCTAGGAAAAAAAGGTTCTAATAGGAAAAAACGTCAGTTAGGCATTAATTTCAAGAAATTCAAACAAATAACAAGTTGTAGTGATCAAAGTATTGGTTTATATCGTGGTCCGTCATCAGCATGAACAAAAGCATTATATAAAGTGTAAAGTGAATTCAACTATGCCCCACCCTAAGTGATTTTTTTGTAATAAGGTAATGTTGGGTAATAACCAATAACTTATTCCATGATAAAAAGTTCTAGCATCTTTAGATTCAAAAAAAATGGTTGTCGTGAAAAATTACTGTTGAACTGTTTTACCAATTTAAAAAAAAATGTAAATGGGCATTTGTCGCCAACACGTGTTGTTATATGGCCATGCACGAAAGCGAAGCTTTTCAGAGAAATATTTATTTTAACCTACTATAGGGTATAAAAAAATCCTATATTATTGCATATTGGGCAAATAACTAAACTGTCTTTCATTTCTGTTGGTTAAGCCCACACAATCTTCATGGACATATGCTTTTTGACAGACAATACACAGGCGCATATCAGAAATTTCATTCATCTGGCACACCTTGCACAATACCAGTTTTCACTTATCCGCATTTGCTGTGTTATTTTCGTTGTTCGTAACTTTAGTTGATGATTTAGCTTAGTTTTAATGTAACTTTGATCTTGCAACTTTAGGTGTCGTTGTAGCTTTGGATGTTGTCGTAACTGTAGATGTAGCTTTGAGTGTTGATGTAACTGTAGATCTTGTGACTTTGGGTGTTGACGTAATTGTGAAAGTTGTAGCTATCTCGTTTTTTGTCAAAAACTGCTTTTTACTACAAAACCACGAATGTTTATGGCCCTCTGCCTAACATTTGTTACAAATTTGACAATCCTTTTTCCGGAGTCTCTAACATTCTTGTTATTGACGTGGCTTAATGTTCGGTGATAGTACGTATGAATGCTATGTTGTGAGTTACCACGCGTGTTAAAGTTTGGCCTTTAGTAAAAAAATGTTCTATATGTCATTTTAATCCATTTTGGCCTAGGGCCAACCTGGTGGTCGCCATCTTGGCCGCCATGACGTCATCAAGATGGCGCACGCACCTACCGCTTTAAACCTGTACAGTTTCGTTAATATTAATCGTAGAAACTTGTGGTTGGGCTCATTCGAAAGATAAATAAGATAGCTAAAATTTATTCCAGAATATTTATTTTGAAATTTTTGACACAGAGGAGCTGTAGTGCAAAATAACGAAACCTTCAAGTTTTCGCGAGGGGTTCCTTGCTTTTTTCATGCGCAAAACATAAAAATTTTCCAAAAACACCATAAACATGTTTGTAGGTCTTCATTTTATCTATCGAATGACCTCAAGCACAAAGCGATATCTCAAATATTAACGGAAATATGGCGAAAAAACCTAACTACAATGTATTAAAAATTAGTGCAATCATAAGGAAAAATAAGAAAAAATCATGACGGATAATATTTACACGGATATGTTGTATAGATCTCCCGAGTCACCTCACAAAGATCTCGAGATTCTCATTGGAGAAACATGCCGCCATCTTGGAAAATGGCCGAAAACTTATTTTGATCAATATCTCTGGAGCCAGTCGTCCAAATTGAACGTGCGTGATCTCAAAATTCTCAGAAAAATATTACCCACATATTTACTTATGTGCTGGAAGTAGCTAAACCCTCCGATTTAAAGTTATTTGCCTTTAATTAGGAAAAAGGCAAATTAAATGCACATTTCGACCAATATTTTTCCAACCGCATGTGAGAATATTACTTACCTATCCACAATTGTTTTCGCATACATCAAAACTGCCTAAGACACACAGATGTGATGCTACCGGGCTTAAATGGGGCGAATATGCAATATGAAAACAGGAGCACATTTTGTCTCTCGGGAAATACGAGCAGATACGTGCATACTGCATACCTCCGTATATAAAATAGCTTCGTTTTAAAGTGTAAGTAACACTAAGCGCTTTATTGCACTAATAACTATTAATAACTATTTCCTACCATCGTGTATATAATTTAATATAATAATATAATTTCAAGAAAAATTTTATTAATGCATGCAGATTAATTTAAGTATACAGCCATAAAATTCTGAGAACAATTGTTTGAATTTCTCTCTGAGAAAACTGATGCGCGCATGTTCCATGGTTCTGCCGCTCTTGTTTCACCTCTTGATAGAACAACCAGTGCGCTTGACATAAGGACGCGTAAATCAGGTCCTTGATCAACGATACAATGGACTACGAATTATGCATCATTTGCCAGAAGTCTGGAGATCTCCATTGTCCCCTTTCACGCGCAACATCTGATGCTTCTGAGGTCTACAAAGCGTTTCTAGACGACTGGGAGAAATTTCGGGCTAATGGGATTCCAATTAGTGTAAGTCTGCCATTATCAGAAGCTACTGTTAACAATTTAATAACACTCCGGGCAAAGTGGCATAAAATTGTCGACGTGAATTTCGTCGGGACAAATTCGAGCGAAGACTGAAGAATTTGCGTGAAAGTGATGTAGAAGCTGAGAGTACTACTGTTTCCAGTTCATCTCGAAGTAGCAGCACGAGAACAAGTGGAAAATATGCTCAGGATACCTGTTTGTTTTGCGGAAAATCCGCAGATCTACATAACGTTCTGCATTCATTCCAGAAGGTAGAACTCACCAAACAAATTCGAGATAAAGCGCTCGCCCTTCACGATGACAATGTGTTTACGCAAGTTTCAGTTGGAGATGTCGTAGCAAATGAGTTAAAGTACCATACGAAATGTTACGCTACTTTCAACCGACGTTTTGAAAATTATTGGCAGAATGCTGAAAAGCCTGGTGACGAAATGAACCCAACCTCTAGTAAGATTCTGGATGAAATTTTAGGTATGGTGGAAGAAGACTTAGCAGCTGGGATGAGATATTTCACATTAAAATCTGTATGAGGAAATGACAATCAGGGCTGAATTCTCACAGGTGCCCATCATGAACCGAACCAGGTTGAAAAATGCTATAAATGAAAGGTTTCATTCTGTGCTGAAAGAAGAGCGCGGTTTCAGGAACGAAGTCGTTTTTGTCTGTTCGACAGAGATGAAAGAGATGGTCAAATCTAGTTTAGGGTCTGGGCCCACGTCTGATGACTATCGTATTCTTTCCAAAGCAGCTTTGATATGTCGACGTGAGATGTTGAACGGAAACAGGTTCAACATTATAAGAGATGGGATTAAGCCAGACTGTCAGAAGACTTCTGTTGGTTGTTTTCTAAAGTATCTTATCGGCCTCATTATAAAGGTCCAGCATACAGAAACGACTTTGAAAATGATCAAGCTACGCTAAGTATTGCGCAGCTTATATGCCACAACGCAGACAAAAATCACGGTCAGGAAACTCCTTTGGCCGTATACCTTGGACTTCTCATCCACTCCAAGTTCCGGAGCGCTTTACTCGTGAACGAGTTGAACCGTTTAGGTTTGTCGATCAATTACAATCGGGCAAAGTATATTGAACGGAAGATGGGTAGCGCAGTTCTGCATAATTTTAACGCAGAACAACTTGTCTCTCCAATCGAAATGCGTTTCAATCTTTTTACTGTAGCGGCCGTCGACAATTTTGATCATGACCCCTCCGCAAGAACCTCTAAGGATTCATTCCATGGTACAGCTATTTCTCTCTTTCAAGGAAGGAAGGGAGTGGATGATGGTCTGCAAAGGACTTTTACTATTCCACCTGGTGCACCTGGTAAACAAAAGCTTCCAGACGATTTCACAACATTGCCTGAGCTGGACACCGCAGCTTTGAAGAGGGCAGGTCCACCCATTCCTAAGATTATAACAATTACCACGGCAGACGGTCACCTAGAAAAGAGATTTCGAAGGAGGAAGAATGGGCACAAACAGTTTCTTCTCTAATCACTGATGGCTCTCCTGAAACTGTTGAAGACGTTAAAGCCACTTGGTCAGCACATCACGGAAAAGACGAGAAAGAAGCGGTGCCTTGTATCAGCGGCCTTTTCCCTCTATTCAAGGAATCATCCAGCGATCCTAGAATGATCTTGCACGCAATGGCACTAATCCGGAAGTGTGTCAATCACCTCAATCCGCATCAGGTACCCGTCATCACAGGAGATCAACCAGTATACGCCATCATGAAAAATGTCAGTGGACAAACGAATCCGTTAGCAATGTTGTGGTTATGTTAGGAGGCTTTCACACCGAGAAACACAGCATGATAGCAATTGGAGATATTTTGCAAGGATCTGGATTGACTGAAGCGCTTGTAAAGGCTGGTGTAGCAACTTCTGGCACAGCTGACGGGATACTGAAAGCTGTTCATGTTACAAAAGCGAGATATGCCCATCAGGTTACATACGTTGCATTGCGAAAACTGCTACACGAAGCTTACGAAGAGTCATCGCCTACAACAACCCTTAACGATTGGCTGTTGACGCAGTATGAAAGTCCGACATTTTTATACTGGGTGCTTGTTATGAAATGTCAATCCCTTGTTATGACTTTCGTGCGTGCTCATCGTCAGAAAAACTTTGATCTATATGTTAATAGCTTAAAAAGCCTCGGAGAACTTTTCTTTGCTTGTGACCACTACAACTATGCCAGATGGGTTCCATTTCACGTTGAGGACATGAAGAGATTGCCGACTTCCGTTCTGGAGGAGTTCAGAGGCGGTAATTTTGTTGTAAGTAGATCGAGACACCGTTATTCGTCCATTGCAATTGATCAAAGTCATGAGCAGCTTAACAAGATATTGAAAGGTAGCGGAGGTATTATTGGCTTGACAGAAGATTCTTCATCCCTCTTAAACTGGTCCGTCTCCGGCCCTGAAGTTAACAAGCGGATCGAAGAGTTCAGGATAGCATCACAATCGGTGAACCAGATGAAGATGTTGATTATCTTCATCATGACGAAAGAGTAAAGCATCAGGAAGACTTCTTATCAGATGTTCAGAGCTTGGTGGATGTGATTCGAGCCCAAGGTAATCCATTTCTGGAACTAGGACAGCAATTAATCAATCTTGAGGGTCAAATCAGCGAGGACAGTCAATCGGTTTTACGCTGGAAAAACTGGAAAAGAGCAGTACGCAAACTATGTAAAGGATGTCGTAATTGAGAGAACAAAGCCTATCGAGACTCCAATTAAGAAGAACAACTTCCTTTTGTTCAAAGCCCGAAAGCAAAGACGAGAACAGCCTAAGAAAATGCGGATGTATAAAGATAACGCGTCTGTTCTGGGCAAGATGTACATAGCTTTGCAATCGAGGAAGGGCGATATTGATGAGTTTTTCGCATGAAGTCATGCCGTTTCCGCCATCAATCGCAGATTACATCGATAAAATGTATCATTCAAACAAGTCGGATGTGCTCGTGTGTCTGCAGCAAGAGGTCGATGCATACAATCAGCTCCACAATGAGATTGCCGAAGCAGATCCTTCAAATTTCGATGTTGCTATCTGGGATGGTGGAGCTCTCATACACTCTTTGATTCCGCAAAAGAACCTAAAAACTTTTCAAAACTACTTTGAGGACTGTTTCTTGAAGTTTATCGAAATGGAACTCAGGAAGATTGCAAGATTGGACATAGTTTGGGATTCATATTGGGATTCGTCCATCAAAGAGGAGACAAGAAGTGACAGGGGTAGTGGTGAACGAATAAAGGTTGGGCCGAACGCACGTCTGCCAAAAACTGGTCAAGTTTCCTACGCCATCCAGCAAATAAAACTGACCTTTTCACGTACCTCTCTGGCTCTAGTGTTTCAACCCTTCACCTCACAAACTGCGATTTCTACGTTACTAACGGAGACTTCGTCAGTCACGTTGGTCCTGGGAAACAGATGACAGAAAAAATAGATCACGAGGAAGCAGACACAAAAATCGTTCTGCACATTCTTCATGCTCTTAGAGAAGGGGCTATGAAGGTACAAGTTAGAACTGTAGATTCTGATGTTGTTTGTATTTTGATACATCATTTCAACCGGTTTATTGGAATTTCACCAGAATGTGAGATTATCGTAAAGTTTGGAACAGGGAAGAATATAAGGTTACTTGACATTGGACAGATGACTAAGGTTCTTGGACTACAACGAAGTCTTGCCCTACCACTGTGGGTTGCAATCACAGGATGTGATTCAACATCTTCGATAAGAGGTCGCTCTAAGAAGACCTCGTTTCTTGCTTGGAAGAAAAGTCCAGTAACCATAACCCTGGCTATGATACGATTAATGGAAAATCCGTTCACATTACTTGATTCAGAATCCAATGAATTTAATGCATTGGAGACATTTTTCATTAACCTGTATGGGGGTGGAGCTGAATCTATCAACAAGCAACGTAAACAAATTTTTGCTATAAAATCAAAACCCTGAAATGATGCCTCCTACGCAAGACGCTCTACTTCAGCACTGCAGAAGAGCTGTGTACCAAGCCAGCATTTGGGCCTCTGCACACAAGCCGCAAATAAAGGCCCCAGATCCCACTAATAATGGCTGGGTGAAAGATGGCCCGAGTCAGAGATTACTTCCGGTTTGGATGTCCATTCCACAGGTCAGCGGAGCTTGTCAAGAATTGATTCGTTGCGGCTGCAAGAAAAAATGCGGAAACTCGTGCAGCTGCAAAAGGAGTGATTTAAACTGCACGCCTCTCTGCAAGTGCCCCTGCGGAGAGAAATCACACTTCTGTTAACCTGCTAAAACAAAGTACTTTCATGTAATACTGTTGTATTAATCATTAAAAGGAATTTTATTAGTAAAAGTTGTTTTTTTCTTTTAGTAATCCATTTTAAATTTAATTATTTACTTATTTCCCCATAACATCAAATCTATTTGTCTTAGGCACTTTCAATGTATGCGAAAATATATTGTGAATAGGCTCGGAGTATTAAGATCCCAGGTAAGTAATATTCTCACATGCGGTTGGAAAATATTGGTCGAAATGTGCATTTAATTTGCCTTTTTCCTAATTAAAGGCAAATAACTTTAAATCGGAGGGGTTTAGCTACTTCCAGCACATGAGTAAATATGTGGGTAATATTTTTCTGAGAATTTTGAGATCACGCACGTTCAATTTGGACGACTGGCTCCAGAGATATTGATCAAAATAAGTTTTCGGCCATTTTCCAAGATGGCGGCATGTTTCTCCAATGAGAATCTCGAGATCTTTGTGAGGTGACTCGGGAGATCTATACAACATATCCGTGTAAATATTATCCGTCAATGATTTTTTCTTATTTTTCCTTATGATTGCACTAATTTTTAATACATTGTAGTTAGGTTTTTTCGCCATATTTCCGTTAATATTTGAGATATCGCTTTGTGCTTGAGGTCATTCGATAGATAAAATGAAGACCTACAAAACATGTTTATGGTGTTTTGGAAAATTTTTATGTTTTGCGCATGAAAAAAGCAAGGAACCCCTCGCGAAAACTTGAAGGTTTCGTTATTTTGCACTACAGCTCCCTCTGTGTCAAAAATTTCAAAATAAATATTCTGGAATAAATTTTAGCTATCTTATTTATCTTTCGAATGAGCCCAACCACAAGTTTCTACGATTAATATTAACGAAACTGTACAGGTTTAAAGCGGTAGGTGCGTGCGCCATCTTGATGACGTCATGGCGGCCAAGATGGCGACCACCCAGGTTGGCCCTTAGGCCAAAATGGATTAAAATGACATATAGAACATTTTTTTACTAAAGGCCAAACTTTAACACGCGTGGTAACTCACACTACACTTTTGGATAGCTATTCATACGTACTAATTTATTTAAAAATTTTTTTAAAAATATTTTAAAAAAAAAAATTTTAATAATTTTTAAAAAATTAAAAAATTTTTATTTTTTTATTTTTTAAAATTTTTTATTTTTTATTTTAAAAAAATTAAATTATTTTTTTTTTTTTTATGGGAAAAATCATAATTGTAGGATTTTTTTCCGGGGCTCAGAACTGCAAGGAGTGGTGCTGTATGGACTTCACGATGGTTGTCTTTCGAACCCCTGGGCAAATCCAATTCCGGTAATGCTTCGGGATTGAATGGAAAAAATACCGGTTACAGCAAAACCAGCCTTTATATTTGCTGGTGTTACGCTTTTATCCCAGACAACACTAAAAATTTCTCCAAATCCTTGTATCTTGTCCAGTATTGGAGTACCTGATCATCCCAGTGGTATTCGAACGAACGAAATACCGATTTATCTATGTGTTGGAGTTCATGCGTAGTGTTACTTGGTAAGCAGAAAAGCGCAATATTATGTCTTTCTGCAACATCAACGATAAGTATGGTCTATATGGCATTTGGCACCATCATCAAATTAAAAGACATTTGCCTGGTGGTTTGTATTTAGCCAAATGCTCAATCCAGGTGCAAAATGTGGTAATGTTCATACTACGTTTAGGGGTCATGAGCACCAGTGATCCCGGAGGTAATGAATCCCCTCATTTAGGTTTCATTCTTTTTCCTTTAAAAATAATTGTTGGCGGGATGGGAATTACCGCAAGCATTGCCACAAGAGACAATTGTGACGTTTTCTCCATGCTCTGGTGCTACCAAGTGTACACGTTTCGCGCCTTTTTTTGCGAGCACTTTGTTGATGATGTAAATTTAATCGACAGCCTTTTTCATCGACGTTGAAAATCCTTCCTGGGCTATCCATGAGATCAGTTGAAAGAATTTCTTTCAGTTTTACGAAGTAGTCATTTACGATGAATCGGTTTAGTTTATGGGCACGCGTGGGGTTCATACTTTGTGCTTTTCTTTGACTTATTGCAGGATTACGTTTAAAAAAACCATTAAGCCAATACCGGCCAGCTATTTTGGACATGGTAGAAAATTTATTTTGGATACCATTTTCGGTGCAGAAATTGAAAACACACCTTCGAACTGTCCTTGATGTTAGTGGGTAACGAACTTCTGCCAATCGGATTATTCTTGCAGACAGTTCTCTTTCTTGAGCAGCAGTTAGTACTGGTTTCCGCCCCATTTTTGCTTTACAGGTTAGGTTACTATCAACATATCTGGATAAAGTTCTTCTCGGTATTGAAAATGTTTTTGAAGCACCTTGACGAGACATTCGACCTTCCTGCAAAGCTGAGACCGCATTTTCTAAGTCTTCTCGTGTCCACTTACTCCTAATGCCTCGATTTCTCACTTTACCAGTCATATCTGTAATAATGTACACTAATAAATTGTATGAAAGCAAAAAGCTGATAATGCGTGCATCTGCTAGCAATATGCTCATGTGCATATTACCAACTCAGCATGGTGGGCATATTGCTATACAGGAAATAAAATTAGGTTAAGTAATAATTTGTGCCTAAGGCGATCGCTTTTCACCACAATCTAAGCTTCAGTACTCTTCTATAGAACACAGGATAGTTCAGTTTAATACCACTTTGTTTTACAACTCTATAATAAAAAACTTGACGAATAAATATTACAATGGCGTCTTATAAAAATAATACGTAACGGTTCCACTCGTGTCGCGCGGGCTACTGACCATATTGTTGGTCAACACAAGAGAGTAGGTGTGTAGACACACTATGCGATGATACGTATAGTCGGATTCACCGGGTTTTAGGTATGACTCATTACAGTAAAGTATCATAATCGACGTGACATAGTTTTCTGTTTCTGTAAACAAAAGATCAGTAAAATGCAATTGAGAAACGTATGTCATTCCGTTTATTTCATGTGCAAGCAATGAAACGTATGTCGAATAATTTTATTTGTTTACATTGACATAACCCTACATTCGTGGTTCAAGTTGCCACACTGTTTTTTGAATTTTTTCAACTTTTCTTTATTCAAATCAGTTTATTCACTTATTCATCGAAGCAGATTAAGTAAGTGCATGATATAACGCAAAAATTAAATAATGCATAGCATATGAATAGCTGCGATGCCAAAGAAATTGGAAGCCGGGCAAAGTATAAAAGTAATGGACTATTTTAATGTGACAACATTGCTGTATTGTTGCCTTTCACACCAGTTATGCAAGTATTTAATGAATTAAAGTAACTATTTTATCTTACAGCTTAATTTATTATAGTGAACTATAGAAGCATATGGCGTTAACTTAAATACTGTACCTTCGAATGAGAAAAGATATGAAGTGAAAGAGAACGAAGAGCCTGCAGTGCCAAAACAAAAACCTAGGAAAGTCAAAGTCTTGTGGATGTTGATAATTTTTGTGAAAGATGTTAAAATGAACAATTTACACGAGTGCATACAACTTGGATATTTAGTTGAGGTTCACCAAAAGGAATTGGCACGATGCTTCTAAACAAAGCATCAAAAACCACTTGAGAAGGCAAAAAGTTTGTACTAAATTTTATAACTTACAAGTAATAAATTAAAATCTGTTTTTAGGTTTATTGTTGTACATGTAGGAAGTTACAGCAAAGGTTTATTCTACTGTAAATTTAACGAAACCTCGTTTAATTAGATTAGACAACGCCAATTACCATTCAACACTAAAAGAAGAATACCCAATGCTTCAACGACGAAACAAGATTTGTGTACATTTTATTAAAAGTACTTATAATGTGATGCATAATCAGAAAATGTTAAAACTGAACTTTTACAATTAGTTAACAAAATCTAAACCCAAAATTTATAGAAAAAGATGAGCTTGCACTCACGAACATGTATAAGACGTATGGAAACAATCGCTCCAAAGAATAAATTGTACATATTGGATGAAATGCACCTCAACATGCTGAAAAGAAATGAAGAAGTCAAGGGATATTGAGCAGCGGTGTTTGAACTTGAGGAATTATATAGGATGCTTTTTAATTTTTATGGTAGTATGATTCATTTTGGATTACAACCAGTAACAACTGGTGGATGAATGTACATTCGATAAAGTGGTATTTAAATCAAACAATTGTTCATAACTCATTAAACAAATACTATCAAAACTAAACGTTGAATTTAACACTAGTAAAAAATTTTAGGAAGTTATACGTGGACGATCTGGGTCATAAACATTAATTTATCATAATATTATGTTTTGCAACTTTACAATATATAAATAAATTATAATTAAAATAAGTCTCCCACCAATCTTTATTCAATGACAATTTAAAAAATGAACAGAAAACGATAAATAAAAAAACCATTGTTGCATTTTTAATTAGTTTGAAACATTTTACCTACTGGTTAACAGTTGCACAAAAATTGTACATAGGAATTATTTATTGGATTACGACATACGAACTGGATTCATGGCTACGATTTGTAATCGATGACTCATACCCAGAACCCGGTGAATCCGACTCTACCGTCTCATCGTACAATAATTAAACTACAGCTAGTGAGCATAATGCCAAATTTGCATATTGTATTAACCACCTATAATTGAAAAAAAATTGTCCTAACATTTTATTAATGAAAACTTTTAAATAATATTAAAATTAATCTCTAGAAAAAGGAAATCAATGCTGTTGCTCTCAAACTCTAAGTCATTGGTACATTTTATACACACACCAAAAATTTTTATGTAAAAACTTGTAGCTAATGTAAATTTTGCTTTAAAATTCAAAATAACAAGTTATACCTCGTGAAAGTTTCATTTTCATTTTATTCGGTCAAAAAATAAACACAAATTTGTTTAATTATTTTTTATAAAAAGAACAAAGGTAGTCTTCGGCGACATCGCTTGACAAAAAAGTGTTGTATCAGATTTTAATGAAAATTAGTGAACTATTATATAAGATATATATTTACATCGTATTTCGTCACATTTTTGGCGTTTTGCCATAAAAAGAACAAAGAACGGTTCCTCACCATACAAAGAAGCAAACATAACCGTTTAGGAGATATAGACCTTTAAAGTTTACTCATAATTTTTAAACATTTTAAGATTTAAAAAAAAACTTTATGTACCTCGTAAAATTGTCGTTAAAGCACATTGTCTCGTTTAGGTGCGCCGTTTTAAAGAGAAAACTCTAAATTTATGCTCTAGGCTTTTTTGATATATAATAAAAATTTAAAAAAATTAACGCCGTCAGATACCACTTCTTCTAGCCCGCGTACGAGCGTTTCGAACCGACGCTACAGCGAACCGTAAAATTGTTAAAACTCCAGTTGTCTTTGCATCTGCTCCCCAAGTTGTTCCAGCTATTTTATGAATGACATTATTTCTTGTTTTCATTTTTGGTTTAACTTTTTCTAAATAACCTTTGTTAATTAAAAATGTGTCTAAAGTTACTCCCATATAAACTGGGTTAAAATTATATGGTTTAACTTTGTATCGCGCATGCACTCGGGTTAACTGAAGTGGCATTCTTCCTCAGTGTTTGACATTTCCTAATGCAAAGATTTAGTGCGGCACAGCGCCTGAAGCTTGTGGAAAAATCGGTCCATATTTAATTCCAAACATAGACCAACCAGAATGTTACTAACAATGTAAATCGTTATTGTGCGCCATGAAACAGACTATTTGATACCTAAAATTTAAACCCGTGATCTCGACGAGAAATTTGGTTCATGGTTTACTGAGAGAAAAAAATTTGGTGAACAAATCATTTCATGCTTTGGGACCACTGAATTAGCCGGCTTAGGGGACCATGATGCTGAGTTTTTCCTTTGGAGCTTTGTAAACTCTAAACTAAAGTATACATCCAAAAGCCGACTATGATTGATGCACATTGAGGTTTAATATTATTCGAGTACATTGGCCAAATACCACTCGAAATACTCAAAATGAGTTATTGAAAATTGGAACTTCGAATGGACCGTGTTAACCACCATAACGGCCAACATTTAAAAGTTCAATTAGCTTTAAGAAATAATTATGTAAAATGTTTCTTTTGATAATAAAAAATTATCGAATAAAATTGTTTTTTATTCCATTTTTTTTTAAAAAATACTTCTAAATGAATGGCCCATTATTAATCAAAGATAACATTAAAGTTTACAACTTTTTCTTTATTACTTAAAATGAATAACTTAATAAACTTGGGTTTTTTAAATTTAAAGACATAATCGCCATTTTTTAAATTAAAACTATCGTACATAATTCGAGCAGTAAACATTTTCTCATTCTCGCGCGTGAACGTTTACTGTTCTCATCTTTTAAAATACTAAATATGCATTACAAATTTTACCACAAATATATTGTTTGTTTTTCAGTGGTACTTAATTTTAAAGCAATTAATTCGATACAAAACCCCACTTTACCGGAAATTTTAAGACGTATACATTGTATTTGTTTTAACTCTTTAACTGTTTTAACGGGTTTTCCGACGACGTCTATTTTTTGGAAATTTCGAACGCAAAACGGCCTGAATGTCCGTTGGAACGCGAAAAAACGGGAAAATTTCGCATTTTTTGGTTCCCAATTCCAAAATATTTTTCTCTTTCTCTCTCTCGACATTTTTTCTTGATTGCGATTTTTCAATTTGTCTCCACTAAATTGTGTGTTGAATATGCAGTCAATAACGTTGTTAACCTGTAATTATTCACTTAGTTTTTGAATTTTTTTTTCGCCAAGTTGTATAGATAAGACTCCTAATATTTAATAATACCTACATATTGTTTATTGATGATTAAATTATAATTAAAGTTGCTATTGTACGTCCTAAGCCTTTTTCTAGAACAGAATTTAACTTCTCGACTATGACTTAATTACAACAAAGGAAACGTAATATCGACTCAGATTGCGTAGTTGCTTTTAATTATCAAACGATAAGATTAATAAACAGCAATAAATATGTCATAAAAACATTTCGTTTTGTAACAACAATATGGGTACGGTGTCAAGTTTACCTGGTAATATACCTGAAACTTTATTAGAAGACTACCTCGAATTGACTTACCTAAATCGCAATGAAATCCTACGGTATGCTGTCAACAATTTTGATTTATTCCTTATTATAACTAAAATTGTTGCAGTTTATTGAAAAAAATCATATCTCTTAGTCCAGAAAATAACACAATTGATCCGAATTTCAGGTATCCGTTTTATTTGATATTGGAAATATTTCCTCAAATAAAGGTAAATGTTATAATCGAATATTAAAATAATTTCTACAAATTATATGATTCATTAGTGCAATCCTTTTCGCGATAGAATTCTTAAAGTGTTTTCCAGCTTAAACGACGAGTGTCTTTCTTTTGAGGATTTGTTAGATTTGTGCTCGGTCATGTCTGAGAACTGTCCTGACGGGGTTAAAGCAAAATGGGCTTTTCAGATATTCGGTGAGTTTGTTTCACAGCGAAATCTTTATTTTAGAAAAATGACGTATTAGATTTCAACAACGATGGTTTTATTGATGAGGAAGATATGAAGATGATAATTGATCGATTGACGCAAGGGAATGACACCAACAGAATTATCAACGATGAAGATAAAACTCGTATAGTAAAACTCGTAAGTCTTATTCAAAACTTATCTTTGTTTATTCGTTGCCTTTTTTTGTAACTTACAATTTTCTTATCTTCGTGCGTTTTCTGTTTTTTTATCTGTTTATATGGGAGTCTTAGGTTTGTGTCACTTTTTCTTCGAGTTTTTGGAGCGTTAAACCTACAATTTAATTATTTCAGTTACTAAACGCCATTAATATTCAACAAAATGGTAATGTCAATCAACTAGAATTCGAGCACGCAATTGGAAAGATGCCAGACTTTAAGAGTACCTTTTCATTCAGGCTTTGATGTGTATGTTTATAATTAAAAAATATTTAAATAAATTTGCATACAATACCGCGTTATCTTTCATAACGTCTATCACTAATGGGGCTGTATACGCCGGTAAGAGCTCTCGCTGGTAGGCTGGGACTACGTTTCGTTCTTTCCAGAGTGACCGGTAGCACCGGTGGACTTTTATACTGGACGTAGTATTCGGGAAATCTCAAATAAGTTCTAAAAACAAAAGTAAAACTTACCTAATTGTTATTGAATTATTATGTGTGCTTTATGGTCATGCATTTACGGTAAAACATTGAGCAAGTAAGTGGGTTCGTCAGACAGTGTCTCCTTAATGCATATGTAGTACTGAAAGTAAACCAAAGCCCTGCGAAAACAAAGCTGGTAGAAGTGCAAAATTGGTATGTCTGAGCACCATAGGTAGGTACCATGAGAACAACACTCACAGCCGCAATGGAGGTCCTGCTTGGTTTTGATCCCCTACCGATGGTAATCAAGAAGAAAGTAGTCAAAGAGGTACTCAAACTGCTCGATTGATTCAATTTTAAAGAAGTAAACTTCAAAGGGCATCTCGAAATCCTATTGGGCACCAATTGGGCATGGCAGCAGTAAGAGACCGGTAGAACTCAATGGTAATTGACCACAAACACAAAGTTTTCTTTCCATGTACAGAGGAATGGAAGGAGGGAAAAACTCACAAAGATGGTTTACGGATGCATCAAAAATAGGAAAAGGTGTAGGATTGAGATTTAAAAGACACGTGTCGCTTTATAATATTGCCACCATTTTCCAAGCAGAAGTACATGCCATTAACATGACATGAACACCTGTTTACCAAGAACCGATTCGGACAGAGAATAAGCATCGTTGTCGGGCAGCCAAGCGGCATTAAAAGCTATGCAAAGCAATGCCTGAAATCAAAAAGCTTCACAGTGCAATCAATAAAAGAATAACAGGCAAGAAGAAAGTCGACGCAGCTACATCTTTTCTAGAACCCTCTTTCTCGTACTGCAGTGACGAAAGAAACAAAAGGAATTAACGTAAGTTGAAATACAACGGGTCTCAAATACTCAAAGAAATTCTCAAACACCAATAAAAAAGGTGAAGGGAGATAATGGATTTGAGGAAAAGTGATCTAAAAACTTGACCCACCAACAGGACACATGCAATGCAAATATCAGCTGTGACATACAGGACTGTCGGATGATGACACTTGTAGGTATTGCGGTGAAGAGACTGAAATGATGGCACCCATCATGATGAAGTGTCCGGCCTGGTGTTGACAGAAAATGAGATGTCTAGGAGAGATATCCTCATCAGGAAAGAGAATTACTACAACTATCAATCAGGAGACTGATCGACTTCATCAAGAATATAGATCTCTTCTGAGTTGAACAAGAGCACCAAAGATTAGGTCTGGTCGCCGTGCAGGGGGCATATCGAGCACTCACCCTAATCTTAATAATAATAAAGTACCTCGTCATATTCGGAGCACATTGATGTTGATATTCTCCCATCTTGAAATAACTGAGGGGATGCAAACGTCCAGTATGATCTCGATATTGATCTCGGTGAAGTTGGCATAACTAAAAATAAGTTTATTTCAAAATAATTTGATGCAAAATAGAAATACTTTATAAAAGTTGTCAATTTCTTGTTGTCTTCCAACATCTTGATATGTTACTGGATTCTTGGGCATGCGTAAAATTTTATCCCAACAAACACCTCTCCCGTTGACAGCGATGTCAGGTCTAGGTGTGTATGGTGCTGTCACCATCCCCATTCGTACGGCGGCATCTGCAAAAGTACCAATTAGAGACGGCAAAACAGCATACCAAAAGTGGTTTTACCTGCATTTTACATAGATTTTCATTTCTATAGTTTTGAAAATAATTAATGTGGTGAGAGTCAGAAAGTGAACCGTAACCTTCTTTTATAGGTGGATGAGCCCCATAAAACCTGGTTGAATCGATGGAGGGTAGTATGTTGCTTTCATGTCTGATAATTGTATGTCTCCTCCCATTTTTACTGATAATTTTGTATTTAAGTTTTTTTATTAAAGATTTTTTGTTACTAAAATTTTGGCATTTTTTTGAAGTTTTACAAATTACGATTTTACATACTCTGCATATGTTTTGTTCAATTATTTTTTTTTTGTGTGAGATCTACTCTGATCTGATCCGAATTTTATCTTTCCCCCGACCCCTCCCGAACTCTTTGTGACGTGGAGTAGCAATACTGTCAATACTCATCTGTGATACGCTTTTTCGTGTCCAATGTTGTTATGTAATATTCTGTCAGCATCAATCACCAAACTAGTTCAAGCTAAAATGGACGTACCTAGATGTAAACATAAAAGTAACTAATTTGTAAATTTTTAAACAACATAAAAGAGGACAATGTTGAACGTTAAATGATTACACAGGTAAGTGACTTTATGTGACAGAACTGACGAGCTTTGACAGTTTAAGTCATGTTCGTCCCCCAAATTTTGACATTTAACTTCCACTAGCTTTGTTGGCTGGAGTTACTCCAGAGCCACCCTAAGTGAACTGATCCGATCAAAGTGATCCGTTGCCACTATAGTTGGAACAAATTCCACTTTTTATAAGTTTTAACTTTTTACATAAACGACCAAAAAATGTAATATTGAATTTAAGGTTCACTAATACTACATAAAAAATCTGATGTTAAGGCTCTGCGTAAAGTGCTAGCCAAAGCTCGCACACAAGGTCAGGAATTTGGTGTAAACCAGCGTCTGACAGCACGTTATACTCCACAGCAAAATGGAGCAGTAGAAATGGCTCGCACTTTTAAATATTCGAATACTGAAGTTGATTTTCCCGCAGCCATATGGGCGGAACTTGTTATAACTGCAGGCTATGTTCTCAACCGAGTCGGAAAATTGTCTTTACGTGAAAAGACGCCTTATAAGCTCTGGTGTGGTCAGTGCCCAGGATAAAACATTTGCGCGTCGTGAACTCAAATTGCTAAGTTCATCTTACTACGCGCAAAAGACGCAAAATGGATCGGAAAGCGGTTGTTGGCTACCTTGTTGGATATGACGCAGATGAATGTTACCGGATCTATATTCCTGAGAATCTCGTGACGTCATCTTTCTGAACAATTAGAATAGTGACGGTGAGTTGTCTTGCAATAAAATAGAAACAAAATTCCTCTGGATTCATCAGCGACGACTCGGAAGATGACAGCGATCCTGTTGACCAATCTGTGCACCTACCGAGAATTTCTAGTCGGGAAAGGAAACTTCCTACATGGATGAATAACTACGAGACCACCTATTTTGCAGAAAAGTGTTGTTTACGGAAGACGAACTTATAAATTTCAATGAAGCTATCCAATCTCAAAATAGTAATGATTGGAAATTAGCCATGAACATTGAAATTAAATCTATGCATGGGAATTGATTGGACTTTCTCCAGGAAAGAAAGCCATCAATAATAAATGGGTCTATCGTGTAAAGTGTAACCCTGTCGGAAGTATTGACAAATTTCCAGCAAGATTAGTCATCAAGAGATGAGCTCAACGGCCAGGTATTGACTACACAGATACTTTTAGTCAAGTTTCTCGCTTGTAAGTAATTCGAACTTTGATATCCATTGCAGCTGTTAAAAAGATGGTTCTTCGGTAGTTCGACGTATCGACTGCGTTCTTGTATGGTGACGTTGAGGAGGAAATGTTCATGAAGCAGCCTGAGGCATATACTGATGGCACAAGTCGTGTATATCGTCTCAAGCAAAGCTTATACGGTCTCCAGCAAGCCCCTCGTTGTTGGAATAAAAACAATTTGGAATTCCATGAAATTCAAAATCATCTAAATGTATTCCCACAAAATATCAAGAAATAATTTGCGCTCCAGCACATTATGCCCTTCCAGTTAGGGATTGTTAAATAATCGATACCAGAACCGTTAGATTGGTCGTGAAGGACCAGTTGGTTGGCCACCTATGTCACCTGATATGACACCACTAGACTTTTTTTCTCTGGGTGTATGTAAAATTCCAGGTCTACATCATCGAACCAACAACTATTGAGAATATGCAAAAGAAAATTCTTACTTGCATAAACAAAATTTTTCCGAAAATTGTCTTTCGATCTATTGGCTCAATCGGACGACATTTCAATTTATGTATTGATAAAGAAGGAAAACATAACGGGCCTTTTTTGTAATACCTATTTTTTGTTCGATGTAAAATTTTAATTTTGAGTTTCAAAAGTAGATGTTTATTATAAAATAAAGTTTATAATTGTTTCTTTTGTGCTTTTACCGCTACTTGATATTTGACAAAAATAACATAGAGTCCCAGTTGTACAATCTCCGTAGTAAAAGAAAAGAAAAGGAAAAAAAAAAAAAAAAAAAAAAGGAAAAAAAAAGGAAAAAAAACATCGTGTCGAGAATGTCCTGAAACACATTACTACCAAATATTATGAAAGTGGTACCCATATAGTGAGGTTAAAAAATAAGGCGCTTATTCGGAAACTGTAGGTATATTATTAAAGGTCTAAATGATTAATTTGTTTATGTACAAATGTAACTATGTGAACTGAGCTGCAGGAAATCGTCTACTCTTAAAGAAGGCCCAATTTATTATTCATTTAGGAATCAATTCAAGTATATTAAAAGAGATGTATTAAATGTATTTTTCTGTTCGTGTTATTTGTCACTATCTGAATTTTTAAACATGACGTAATTAACAGATCATTTACCTTAGTATAATTTAAATAAGTAGGTATTGTTATTGAACATTTTCTGAAATAAACAGTTTAAAATAACTCATTGTAAACATGGTATAATAATTTTAGAAGGTATAATATATCGAGGACTCATTTTCGTTGTAGTTGCGCATGTGCTTGTGATGACGCGTTTGGAGAGTTCCTTCCCTATCATTTTTTTATGCTTCTTTGTAATTTACATTAAAATTAAGGTGAAATAAAGTTGACGTTCGCAGTATACGAATTAATTACACCAAATGCAGCAA
The DNA here is from genome assembly GCA_030710515.1 of Abscondita cerata. NCBI lineage: Eukaryota > Metazoa > Arthropoda > Insecta > Coleoptera > Lampyridae > Abscondita > Abscondita cerata. The sequence goes on from JALBCR010004258.1 coordinate 188,932, forward strand.
AGGAAAATTTAAATGAGAAAAATGTTTATAAAACGACATAGTTCAGGTAACGCTCCACTCACACTCTACTCAAGCCTTTTTGGCGTTTCGCTCACGGTACGTTCACCATCTTTGACCGCTATATTTCTTCCTGCGGATAATTGGAAAGAAACGTGAGCGAATCGTCGCGTCACTGTGTACAAACACCAGTCAGACAGCGTTCAATTATCATTTTTGTGTTTACATGAGTTTGCAAGATGGATGAACAATTAATCGAATTAGTTCAAAATAACGACAAATTATACTTTGACACGGCATTAAAAAATAGAAGATGGCGGAAAATTGCAGAGAAATTAAATAAAATAGGTAAGTATATTTAAACGTAAGAATTGAGGCTTCCACGGCCGAGTCATTATTGAAACAAAAACGTCTTCCGGGATTAATTATACGGATGTATTGGTCGACAGTTGATTACCTGATTTTTAGTTGTCTACCTTGAAGACGTTTTTGTGTCAATAATCACTCCTGATATGGAAGCCTCAATTCTTACATTAATAATCTCAACGGGAGAATATTTAATCTAAAACCTTCGTATTTTCAAAACTTCGTCAAAAGCTTTATCTACTTTAGTTTTCCTTACTCCTTGCTGATATCACAATATTATTTCATCATTTCTTCATATTCAAACCTTGTTTCAATACGTAAACGTATTAAACAGACCAGACGTGATTTAGATAGCATTTCTACCCAACTTTTCCGTCTACATTTAGAACTAGCTAATACACTTTCACCCGATGACTGGTTTTTCTTTGACAAAATTACTTTCTACCAATAATAAAAATTATCTTCGGAAGTCCATCAAGAAATTTCAATCACTTTCGTCCAAGTCACTCAGACCTACCACATTTTCAACTGTTCCACCTCAAAAAACTGTTATCAATTTATCTAATCACAAACCCAACTTCGAACAACAATATGTCCTTTCCAAAGGATTAAATTTTCCTATCGCATCTAAACATATTTCTCAAAAATGAAATCATTTGTGCTATAGAATCCTCAATTAGAACTCATCATATTGCTGATCCCATTTGAACTCGACAAAAAGTTTCCAAACCTCTAAAGTTTCCAAGTCAGAAAAAATAACTTTACAAGATCTTCGAAAGAACCTCAAAATCACTATTCATCCAGCAGATAAAGGTAACGCTACTGCCATCCTGGATATGGCCACCTACTTATAGGCGTTTACCACGTGATCCTACTCCTAGGATCGAACGCGAAGCTATTCAAATCATCAAATCTTCTAATCTACCTCTCGAGACCCATCGACGACTTGTACCTTCTACTTCTAAACCTCCTGGTCTATATAGTCTTCCTAAAATTCACAAAGAAGGTGTACCTCTTCGGCCCATTGTCAGTACAATTCAATCTCCTACTTACAAATTAGCCAAATTTCCATCAAAAATCCTTAACAAATTTGTAGGTAAAACATCTTCACACATTTTAAACTCACGCCATTTCATTCAACGTATAGATGATTTGAAGATAAATCCTGATGATCTCCTTGTTAGTTTCGATGTTATTTCATTCACATCAATCATCATGCTCAAAAAATGTCTGTTGTTGTATCTCTAGTTTTTCGAACATTTTCTATATGCCAACCCGACAATCTCAATTTGGAACTGCGTAAACTAACTAATACTCTCATTGCAAACGGTTATAGCAAACAAGTTATCCAAAAAGTCATTAAACATTACTCCCATCCTCGCACTCAAAGTTTAAAAGAGATTTCTTCTACCACTCCAGAAACAATTCCAGCATTTCTGCCTTACATTCACAAGGTTACTAATCGAATAAACAAGCTTCTTCAAAAAAACGGCATTAAACCTATTTTTCTTCTAACAAAATCTCACAAGTTTTACCCTCCCCTAAGGATAAGTTTCCGACTCTTTCTTCTCAAAGTGTGTATTGTATTCCTTGTTCATGTGGTTTGGTGTACATAGGTGAAACTGGTCGCTCTATTAGTACACGTATTTCGGAACATGACCCTTGTGTTAGGTTAAAACACGGTTTTAAGTCTGCTGTGCATCATTTCGATACTGGTCACAAAATAGATATTGATAATTCCGCTTTGATTTCCAAATCTTCTTTCTTTTTCAATAGGAGAGTATAGAAATCATTAAGCACCCGAACAATTTCAATCGCGACCGTGGTTTCAAACTTTCACCTTTGTAGATTCCCATCGTTTACCCCATCCCCTCTCTCCTATTTCGAACTAATCAAGCGTCGAGGTTAACGACACGCGACGCTTTCTCTTATATATACGAAGGTATTTTCCTAATTACTCAGGCTTCTTTTAGTCTAGAATTTGGCTTGGTCGACAAGTTCATTACCTGACTTTTATACTTGTCTACCTTGAACATTCTTTTCTTTGTTTCAAGATTTTCGCCCTGATAAAGCCCCTTACGATAGGTGGTGAAACATTGGCAACTATTGGTTACGTTTTCGACACGGTCTAATCCCGGAAGAGGTTTTTGTTTCAATATTCAAACGTGTTCAATTTTCAAATTGTTATTGTATACGTACAAGTAAAAGAAATTATATTTTATTCATATTTGCCATGGAACTTTGTCTGCATCTCTTCATCAGCCTTACCTCCTTGGTTTGGTAAGAGAAACAATTCAGAATGTTCTCTGCTATTGTCAGATATTTCTGTTGAGCCACAGTTAGATAAAGAACAATCCCGCAATAAATTATGTAAAATGAATGCAGTTAATATCATTTCCTGACTACATTTCCGGCTTTGACTTCAATTTTCTAAAATAAATAATTAAAAATACGTTTTCCTATATTGACATTACTTTGTGGTTCTGATGGGTATTGCCTCATAATATACCTTTTCAATTTTTTAAAAGGGTGTTGTTAAAGTTGTTGTTAAAATGTATAAAAGTAAAAAAGAAAAAAAAAAAAAAGAAAGGGAGAAAAGAAACAACAACACCACCGAGAAGGTGCGTTTGTAATTGAAGAAATTTGATCTACTATTTGGGGGGGCGACTATTTCTGAATGTTTACCGACCAGTGTCCCTAATTAGGGAAATTCCACAAGCTCCACAAGTTATTTGTAATCGTTTTCCATTTCTCTTTGTTTGGTGTAGGTATGCATTCTTGAAGTAGGTTTGATTTTAGAGCAGCAAAACATCCGCCCTACAATTTCTTGAACAATGAAGTGGCCAAGCCGATAACTAAAGGCATAGCTTGAAATGACTCTCCTGTTGCTAAAAATTTGAAACATATAAACAGGTTGTTTAAAATTTTTAACAAAGTAAAAATAAATTGATTAAAAAAATTTTAAATTTTAATTTTTATAAACAGAATAGAAATTTAATATTTTTTTCTATATGACATTTTATTTTCCGAACATTGTAGGTATTAACATGTATTTTTATTTCTTGCAGTTGATAACTGCAAGCAAAGATGGGAATCACTTCGATCCCAGAGTATAGAAAAATGTGTAAGTTACGAGAAACTTCAACTGGCCAAGTAGCTAAAAAAAAGAAGAAATGGAGATATGAAGATGAGATGGCATTTTTGTTGCCTCACATTAGGGATAAATTGTGTGTATCTTCCCTACAAATTGATAATGAGGCCGATAAAGATGTAGGTGAAAGACAAGGTGAAGATGAGCTTGATGGTACTGAGGAAGATATTACCACGAAGAAATCTCCCAACAGAGTCTGCGAGTGCGACACTTATGAATTACATTCTTAGTCAAAAAGATCTTAAACAATCAAAACCGGTATCAAAAGAAAAAGACAGCGTGCGTTTGTTTTTTGACAGTATTAAGACCACTATGTGCACAAGAATGTTTAATATAGTTACAGAAATTGAAAGCAAATGTATATTTGATGCTAATGTTAATAATCAGACCTCTGGAAATCAATATCAGCATTTGGAAATGTCAGGCTACAATAATGTTCGTTCTGCTTCTGGCAACATTTAATCTCACTCTTCATATAACCAAACGCATGTTTCCTGAAACTATACCTACACCTCTATCCTCTGCGTCATCTTATTATACTGCTAGTCAGTATGATGTGCTGGCCTTGACTGGCTCTATGATGGAATATATGATTGTGAACTCTTTGATAAGCGATACTCCATCTGGAAAGCGGACAGGCCTGGTGATGGGCATGGCCTCTACCATGCTCTTACAGCCATCAACTCCTCTCTCAGGCCTAGACTGATCACAACTCACTCAGATAATGAAATCAATATTGTGATTTGTACATTTATTTTTAATTGTAATAATTTTGTTGCTTGTTCGGTCTATTTTAAACCGAACTGTAATAGGTCAATTTATCTAAAATTTTTTGAAATCTTTGAAAAATCACTTATTGGCAAATCTTATGACAATATTATAATATATTATAATTATAGGTGACTTTAATGTTCCTGAATTTAGTAGTTATTATTTTTCAAGTATTAATAATCGTAATTCAATTGTTTAGTATAAAACAATTTATGTCCTTGCATAATCTTCATTCTGAAAATAATGTTCTAAACTCAAAAGGGAAAACTTTAGATCTGGTTCTATCAAGTATTAAGAATGCGACGGTGAGTAGGGATACTCTTCCTCTGATTAAGGAGGATGAGTACCACCCGGCTCTTAATATCACTATCAGTGTACTTAGCAACCCTTACTCACATGCTGCAAAAGAAAATCAATTAAACAACATGACATACTATCAATATAGTAAAGTTGATCTTGATCTTTTAAAAAGTCGTTTAACTGATTTTAATTGGGACTCTTGTATAAATGTATAGATGTATTTGATAGAACTATACCTAAAAAAATAAAATTTGAAAATAAATTTCCAGTATGGTTTACTAAAGAAATTATTGCTCTGTTAAAACGAAGGAAAAAATTTGCTAAAAAGAGAAAATACTCAACATATTTTGAGAGTAAATTTAGGGAATTGCGACTAATTTTAAAGCAAAAAATACATGAATCGTATTCGTTATTTATAAATGATATTGAATTGTCAATAGAAAAAGATGTTCACAAATTTTGGTCTTATACGAAATTATTAAGATCTAAAACAAAAGTATTGGATGAGATGTATTTCAATGATTTAAAATTTCATGGTAAAGATATAGCTAATATTTTTGCAGAATATTTCAGCTCGGTTCACAGTAGGGTACCAGCTAAATATGATATTGATGAGATAGTAAAAGAAAGTAGTGCTCAGAATGAGTTATTGTTTTGACTTAGGGTCAGTGACATTGGAGGATGTATTGGAAGGATTCAATGATTTAAAACGAAAAAAAAGGTGTGGTCCTGACGGGATACCAACTTACATATTCAAAGAACTTAAACATGTTCTTGCTGAACAGTTACACTTCATTATTAACAACAGTTAATTGTAACGACATGTGTGCGTTTAAAGTGCATAGCGCTATCTAAGCGATAGCTCTAATGCTTGAAACACACGTGTGTCGATAAGACCAAGTAAAACTTGTACAGAAGCATAACACGCAACGAAAGAACACCTGATGCAGCATTTCGCTCTTATTATGAGCTCATCAGAGGTGTATACTTAAGTGCGGTATACAACTGTACAAGACGGCGGTTGGTCTTTTAAACTCTCGTGGAGCAATGAACATAAGTAAAATGTGTGTCTTACGACATCTCGTGTAAAACATTGACACATATGAATAGTCTAAACTAAGAAAAATGCCAACAGTTAATTGTAACGACATGTGTGCGTTTAAAGTGTATAGCGCTATTTAAGCGATAGCTTTAATGCTTGAAACACACGTGTATCGATAAGGCCAAGTAAAACTTGTACAGAAGCATAACACGCAACGAAAGAACACCTGATGCAGCATTTCGCTCTTATTATGAGCTCATCAGAGGTGTATACTTAAGTGCGGTATACAACTGTACAATGCACTTGCGGCATTAATTAAATGGTTTCAATTAATTTAATTTCATTTTCTACGTAAAATATGTAATAGATGTTGCATAGTCAGCGGTCAAACATTTGTTTTATAGATATCTTCGGCTTGAAAAAGATAGCATATTTTAACTGTGTAAAAAGATACATAGGTGCTATTTAAAAATCTCATGATAATGCGCAATAATTGTTGTAATGTTAAACAGCGCCCTCTAGCTATCACGTCAAAATTTATTCGGACTATCTCTTAAACGATACCTAGTTTGTTCAATTCCGTTAACTTATACCAGAGTGATTTGCATTTAAATAAAAACATGTTTGACGTTCCCCCACCACTACATTTTCTAAGACAGAGAAAATACCCTAAACAAAAAAAACAGAAATTTTGCAGTCTTTACTACGGCAACGTAGTCGAATTACTTATTAAATATTTTTTTCAATATTGTCAAGATTTATAATTCCCGAGATACAGCAGGCGTCCATTCTTAGTTGGCCACCCGGTACAATAAATTTCCCAATGAGATTGACATATTCCATAATAAAAAAATCAATTTAAAAGAGCAATTTGTAGAACAATTGAGGACTGAAAGTTTAGAATGAATTTTTATTCCTAATAGATTTATTTAGTGTTATAAGTTTAGAAAATTAAATGTAATTATTAATATGTGGGCCGTTTTAGGAGCAATCCTGTGGGCCTACTTATGTTATATTTGTAATCTGAACTTAAATTTAAATATAAATAAATAAATTATGAAAACTTCTCTCCCGATTCAACTACACTAATTAATCTGCTTATGATATTTCAAACGAAAGTTTTGGTAACAATTTTGTATTAATAAAATAAAACCGGCTAAGTCCTATTTTCTAAAATTTAAATTTGAAGCAAGAATAAAATACAATATGCCCAAATCTTCATATGATGGAAATAACTATTAATAAAATATAATAACTATTACTTACGACCTTTCAACTTACCTTATAAGCAAACGGCTAACTTCTCTAGTGGCTTCCGAAGTATTCTGTTTTGTCAAATCTAGTGAGATTTCATCCAAAATGTCGTAAACCCATATAATCCTGCTATTCTTGTTTTTCGTCTGCAGCTAAATCAATTATTGAAAATTTGTTCATCTTACAACGATGCGTTTTTCATGAAACTGATTAAAATGAACACCAGTCGAGTGTTAAAATGTGAATACTTTACCCCAAATTGTTGACTGTGAGTTTATCGTGCGAATCAGCATTAATCTTCAAGAGCGCATCAAGATAATCCCACCTACATGCGTAATGTCACACCTGCTAAAATTATTATACCATGCATTGTAAGTAAAGCTACAATATTAGAAAAGACACACTTAAGTTTTGTGTTTAGACTGTAACTGTTTGCGGATTGCGACCCAAACCTGATCATTTGTACATATTATTTATTTCCAGCAGAGATCTTCCTGGAGTAAACTCAACAGATGTGACTACCACTGCGGGAGATTCTACAATTAATTGTCCAATGACGAGAGAATTCACTTCCACTTCGGGAATATTTGGCATTAGTGGAAATTCTAATTGTAATGCAATTTAGTTCATTGAAATGTTATGAATAATATCATTTTATTCAATGATAATATTTTAGTTTAAACACGTTTGTCGTTCTTGAAATTTTTATTAATTTAAAATTCTGCAATAAACATTTGAGTATACAACACTATACAGAAATAGCATTAATGTGCATCAGTTCGAAACCGATAAAATTTAAGGCTAAAATACTATAAACATCAGTATAGGTACATAGACTTTATAAATCAATAACGACAAAAAATAAATACGCCATTTAAAAAGCGATCGCTCCCTAATAACAACTGTTTTCAACAATACACCTAATAATGGGTTTCATATAAACTGAAACTACTTATAATCGCACTTTCGATTGTAAATACACTATATTATGTATTGAAAAACATAATGCAGACATTTCGAGTCTAAGGTTTCATTATACATAAGTTTCCTTAAAATCTACTTTAGACATCCGAAGACCCTGTCACCAGCGTAAATACTGTATAAACACATACATACATACATCAATAAAATGTAATTTAGTATTTCATGTGCTGTTAGTAAAAATTTAATAAGTAAAAAGGCATCGATAATAAAGACAAAAACTATAAATATCTAAATTCTGTTCAGTTCCTTTTATTATTAGAATTAAGAATCAACGAAATACACAAAATTGTTAATTACGACTCTAAGTAATATGGTAAAAAAGTGAATACCCAAGCAAAAAATAATAAAATCCAATGTTTTATCGGATAATTAAAAACTAAATGTAGGTGGGAGAATTTGCTAAACTTTCCTTACACACTTCGCATTCTTTATTGTCCTTTGGATTAACGAGAGTACATTTTGGACACTGTGGCCCACCAATTACCATATTGTCTTGCACTTTGATTCTACTCTTACTACACATTTCGCAAATTTCTCGCGAAGATTCGTTGAGGAAAGTACAAAAACTGCAATGCCACTTTTTGGAAGTACCATTCAACGACACTTTTACATCTTGACACTTGTCTTTAGTTTTCAACCAGTCATTGTCCAAAACATGTTTAACCTTTCTCCCATCTATAGTGCTGCTATTAGTTAGTTTATTATTCACGACACTATTTACTGCACTAGTTTTATCGTGCGCCGATAAAGTATTACTTTTACCGATGCCCGTCATGCCTTGCCTCAAATACTGTTTCTTAGCGTTTAAATCGTCTTCGTTCGACTTACTTATATCCGAATTTAACCGAGTACGTTCTTTAAAGAATTTTTGTGGCACTTCGCTGGACTTAGACGCCTTATCGTTCACGTGTAAGTTGTTGAGGCAGTTCTCTAAATTTGATAACGATTTTTTCCCGTCCTTCGACGATTTTTTATTATCAACAGATTGACTAAGTAAATCGCCTCTTTCTCCTAAATCTTTCGAATAACCTTTGCTTTCTAAGTTTTTATAAACGTAATCCCAACTTCCCATCTGATCTGATTGTAAATCGTCTTTCTCCGATGTACTTTTATCTTCATGCTTAGAAGGTTCTGAAGCTTGACATTTACTCGATCTAGAATGACTGGGACCATCTACTGTATCGTAGTGATGAGGTGTAGCCGACTCCACTTCTATAAGTTGTCCAGTAGGAATTGAAGAGCAAACGTAAGGTGGAGGTAGTTGTGGAACTGCATAACCGTTAGGAAAACAATTAGGAGTGTGGTAGATTGGTTTTAGGGTTCTAGCGTACAAAGGGAGTGGATACTGCTGAGCTACTAATGGTGCATATGTAGCGAAATTATTTGGATAACATCCGGCCGTTCCGTATATACATTGTGGAGCTAAAGGTATGGAAGCAATAGATGTGTGAGAATGTAGAGGAGGAAATGAGTGATTTGTTGATAGTGTTGGTGATGTATGAATGTTGCTTGAATATCTAGAGCCATTTGCAAACGAATCTGTACCTTGCGAATAACTACGTGTATGTTGGCGATACTGACGTTCTTGAATGAGATAATTCAGAGCTTGGATGGATTGCTTAGTCCCGCATAAATGAGCTTCGCGAAACTCCAACACCTCCAACCATGTTATCTTAAAATTGGTAGACACTTCTTCCCATATTGCTTTTAATATCTACATTAAAACATCAGATTTAATACTATATTACAAATCATATATAGTAAAATTTATAGAGGGTCGATAATTCGGAGAAGACAAAAGTTTCTTAGTATTCTGAAAGTTTGGACAAATTTGTCTTACTCCAAGTAATCGACACTCTCATGGGGTTATAACTACAGTTAGTTGGCATAAATGTGTGCAATATTTGAAGTACCATAACAAGGTGAATTTGCAATCCAACATCAAGTGTTTGTTCAAAAAAGGCATTCAAATGGTTTAAACACCCACCCATTACAGGTAGAATAAGAGTATTTCAACCAATATTAACAAGAGGTGCTCTTCAAAATAGTCAATTACATCCATAATGACTACAGAATAACCAGTAACACAAAAAAATTGTCAAAAATGTTTCCTTTTACAACCACATAAAAGAAATTAGTACTCGACATCAAAGATCAATCTTTTCTGTAAAATGCAAAATTTTTGCGAACAGAATTTCATCAAAACATTTTTGACTTGTCCGAATGTATTTCAACAATTAAGTTTGATCTGAGAACTATCGGCAATTACCAAGGAAATTAAAAACAATTCTAAGCCAAAAAATAGGGTTTGTTATTGTAACTTGATTGCTTAACAAATGGTTGCTTCTATGGAAGCAGTAAATTGTTTACAATAATTGTTTCTTCCTATGTTTTTATTAAGAAATGATAGGGTTTAGAATAGTTGGACGCGAGGAAACTGTTATAGTTTTTTTTTAATAATGACGAATTCTATATTGATACTACGGTTTTGAGAACAAACCGTAAGGCGAACGATCACCCTCCAAACGACGGTTAAACGAGGTGTTGCGTAAAATTTGTTATCCGAATTAAATTAAGAGTCATGGTATATGTTGAGCTAAAACATTATGAACTCAAGTAATTTAAGACGGTTTATAACATATTTAAGAATGGCATAAGTCATTTTGGAGATAGTCATCGGCCACTTACTAGAAAAAAGAAGCATATTCTAAGACCGAAAAGAAATGTTTGGGGAACTGCTATGTCAACAAAATATCGAGAATTAAAACTAAATGAATGTAAGAATTGAGGCTTACACGGCCGGGGTCATTGACCGTTGGTGGTTAAAACACGATTCCAAGTCTGCCATGGCTGATACTGGTCACAAGATAGATTTTGATAATTTCACTTTGATTGATAAATCTGCTTTCTTTTACAATAGGAAAATCAGGGAGAATATAGAAATCATTAAGCATCCCAACAACTTCAATCGCAATCGCGATTTCGAACTTTCACCTTTGTGGATACCAATCATTAACCCCGCCCCCTCTCCTATTTCGAAGTAATCAGTGCCGAGGTTAACGACGCATGACTGTACATTCTGGTCAACAACTTTGACCACCAGTCTCATGCAGTTCGCAAACACATAAAGGCCGAAACATTTTAAGTGATAAAGAAGACACTGAAAAGAAAACTTTTGATGATTATGCTTTGAATCGATGTAATGCAGATATTGCTCTCTTTGAGAGAGTATAGAAATGATCGATCACCTTTGTAGATTCTTATCGGTTCCCCACCCTCACTCCTTCAATCAGCGCCGAGACCTAACGATCTGTGAACATTTTTTTCCTAATCACTCAGATTTCTTTTAATCCAGGTTGACAAGTTGATTACATGACCTTTAACAGATTACTTTGAACTTTTGTTTGTTTCAAGTTTCTCGCCCTGACGAAGCCTCTCACAAAACGTTATAACTGCGGTTACCACTGCGACACGGTCAATTCGGAAAACTCTTTTGTTTTACAATAAGGTGGCAAAACTTGTTATAGACTGGAGACCATGTCTTTATAAACGCAGTGTTAGCAAACCACGACTACATTGGCTAGATGAGATCAGAAAAAGTATAGGGAAACTATGGAATAGTATGGCAGGAGGCCTATGTCGAGTGAACTGTGAAAGGCGAAAAAGAAGTTGTATTCTGTGCATTCTACTTGGTGGTATTTGAATGACCTGCGTAGTAAAAAACAAGAAATGCCAAGTTAAAATGAGCAATAAAGAAAAAAGATGACATCGACTTTCAACATTGATGATCTTAAAGACAATTGACAATAACATACTATCATTCAGATTTAATTAACTTAAGACGTCAAATAAATTGGTGTAGAAACCTTAGACTAAACATACCTACCTAAACGAGTAACGCTATATTCGCTTTATATCGAAACATGAAGTCGGAATACTAGAAAGAGAGCACTGAAGGACGACACTAAAATATCACGTGATGAGTGGAAGTTTGTGAGTGTAATGTATTTTAGGTTAACAGTGACAGTTGTCATGTATTTTAGGTTAAGAAAGACAACCACGAGTATGAATTTAACCTTTTCATATGCTGAATTCATAGCTGAATTGAAGTACTTTTTATTTTTCCACAGTTGTAGCTCCGTCCTTGCACCTCTCCTTCTATTACGGCGACTTCAAAACAAAAGTGCGCGTTACTTGTCTATAGGTACTTACATTTGGTCTGAGGTAGAAACCCATAATAATTAAACAATAGAAAATCTAAACCGTTCTCTACAATGTAGAAGAAAGGGCTATAGATCGGAAGCGTAAAACAATGAAATTTGAACAGTGCATTTTCTTAAACAACAGAAAAACAGAATTACTTTTCTCATGTGTCCAATTTTGCAAACCTCCAGTATGCTAAAGAATAATTTTCCGAAGTAAGAAATAATTTACAGCAATTGATTGTGGGGGGCTCGATTGCTGAAAATAGGTGTGGGATGCGTTTGTGATGAGAAGTTATCTGCAGACTTGGATGCAGTTGATGATAATAAAATTTAGCATCAAACTTACAAACGGCAACCGGGATATAAAATAAACATAATAAAGAGTAACTATTATGTTTTCGGAATATACAAAGTTCCTTGAATGTTAATTTGAAAATCTACAAATCCGAATGCTTTACCAGTATACAGCGTGTCACAACAACTTTTTTAGTAAAACTTTTAAGTTAGAAAATAGTTACACCAAAATGGCACCACAAAGTTAAAAATTCAATTAATGGCCCTTTTCACGGTTCTAACACTATTGAAATGTTATCAAAAGTATTATAATGGTATGTTTTTAAGTACCTATGCCCGATTCAAATTTGACAAAATTGTTGATCTGTCAAAATTCAAAATGTGGTTCAAATACTATGAAATTTTGCAGGAATAAGCTCTCCTAAATACACATTAAATGTCAAAATTAAAGTTTATTTAATTTGTAAGCTAAAAATTTAGCAATGATTGAATCAATATCTCAAATAAGCAACCTTAAACAATAAGACTTACAAAGGTGACCACGATGTAGTTGTAATTTGCACAAATAATTGCTTATTCCGTAGATATTAATTTACCCATGTTTAAAATATTTAATTTAAAAAAACTACACATAATTCTATGTTCATGTTCACATCCCTGTCGAACAGATTTGTGATAACTTGAAAAATAAAAATTTTATACAACAAAAATTTAAATATTTATTAAATTTTTACTGTAAATAAGTCATTCTTTATTTGAGATGTAGTTCAGAAATAAAACAAGAAAAATTCAATTTTGGTCCCTGCATCAAAAATGAAAAAAGATAGCAAATTTTTGTTTTTGCTGTTTAATTTGTTTCAAAAAGTTGGCCTAATCCTACGTGAACAGTTCTGCAATCCCATCGAAATCGGTCCACCCCGTACAGTAACATATCGGGTGACCCAACCAAACTACAAAGTTGGATTGGTCCGTTATTAAACACGATATCGATCTCTGGTTTTTTTAATTTAGTAGATATTCATTAGTTGAACTTTTTAAAAATATTCTTCCCAAAAACAGGTGGTCCTAAACTAGGTAACTAGACCAAAGTTGGGTTTTTTTAAGTGGAACATCCTATATATCTACGCATATTTGAATTCTCTGTTAAAAAATAACTTAAGTTTGTGTACATGATTAGATGTCTAGCATAGCAGCAACTGTTATTGCGTTAACTGACATTTACTGTGAAAAAAGTCCCATCCTTGACAAATCACAGCATTTACACTCTTTGTTATTTCTTTTCCATATTTCTGCAATTTGTCGCCCATCATATTCAACAATTCTGAGACCTGATCCCTGGTGACGTTTTTTTTAAATACTGTACAGGGTGGTCGAAAACACAAAATTATCTTTTTTTCTCTTAATTTTTTTAAATGAAACACCCTATACAGGATCATTGATAAGTCGATGGTAGGTTAGACGTTTATGGAAAACGGGGGCATAGGAGTAATCTGAAAATTTTGCTACTGCCATAAAGACATGATCTATCTTCCTAAAATATTTTCATTTTGGCGGTGTTGCCGCTTCTACTCAAAAGTAGTAACAACTTAGTAATTTTTAATGAAACACCCTGTATATTATTCAATTTTTAGAATTGCAATTTCTCACTGATATTTTTTTCGGAATCTACCGGTTTTCAAGATAATAATTATTTTAGGTTACTTTCTTCAAAATATGATCCCACCAAAATTTAAATTTAGCTGCTATTTGAACTCATATAAGGATGAAATTTTAAATACAGTTTGCAAAAGTCTTGTGTTTAACAGCTACCTAAATAAATTTATTTTATCTTACACAAGGCGGTTTAAAATTAATGATTTTGACGTGACATACAAAAAAGGTCAACACTTTATTTTTTCAAATGGAAGACCCTGTATATTACTTGAAATTCTGATAGACAATTAAAATGCCTTCAAGTTGATATAGCATAGTGGTATAGCTAACTCATCAAATTTTCGAAATAATCGCAACAATTATTAAAAATCACATTGTTTTAGCCATGTGATTTGACAATTGCTCAATTACTCACTATGTTTGACAGATGTCGAAGTTTTGAGATTGTGATTTACTACTTAATACTTATTCAAAAAACAAATTGCAATGGAGCGAAATAATTACTCGCATGAAGTTTTGATGAATCTAATTTATTCTTCATGGACAATGTGACAAAATTGTGGCAAGAACATGTAGCAAATTCAATGAAATGTATCCTGATCTGCAGACAATGAACGAACGAAAGTTTCTGCTTTAAGCTTAGAACCATAATTGATAAAGTTCTCCTGTATTCGCATAAGGTGGTGAACTTAGGCTATTTACATGTTGACCTGACCTTTGACCTCTTAGGCTGGTGAGGTCAAATTTTGAAAAATTGAAGGAAATATAGACACATTTCAACGCTCTTATCTCAATCCGAGTTATTCTAGGCCCATTCTCTGGTCTGGGCTTGGTTCACTAGTTTATTGATAACTTTCAAAACAACAAAAATACCAACATTCAACTTCGCTCTAGTTCAGTAAGTGTTCAAAAACATTTCCTTGTTGTTCTAAGCACATTTCCAAACGTCGGACGAACGAAAGCTTAACGCGCCTGAGAACAAGTGGAGAAATTGAACGGAAAACATCGGTTATTCTTATTTTCATTTCTTCTGCCGTTGTCGGTCGATTTCTGTAAACTTGATCTTTAACGAAACGCCAAAGAAAAAAGTCGATTGGAGTTAAATCCGGCGAACGAGTTGGCCATGAAATACTACCTCCACGTCCGATCCAACGTCCTTCTCTATGGAAATGCACTGGAGCACCACCTTGTTGAAATCACATGCTTTGCTGAGTAGTAAAATCCACTTCTTCTAAGAGAATGGGAAGCTCATTTTGAAGAAAATGTAGGTATCTTTGTTCGGTTAGGTTTCCATTAAAGAAATATGGCCCTATTACATGTGTCCCGACGATGCCACCCCATACATTCAGTGTCCAACGGTTTTGGTTATCGACAGTTCTCATTCATTTCGGATTCTCCATTGCATAGAAGTGCATATTATGCCGATTCACCGCCTCAGTACTTTTGAAAGTAGCTTCGTCGCTGAACGAAACTTTGTCTTGAAATGTGTTGTACCCATGTATCAACCTAACATGTATTCGCAGAATTCAACCCGTTTGCCAAAATCATCTCCGTACAATCCTGTTGCAGTTCAAGGTGATATGGATGAAATCTATTTTCAAAATCATTCTATTAACACTACTCTGAGATATCCCTAATTCTCTCGCCGTCTCCCGTGTGCTCACATGTGGATTTTCTTCCAACATCAATAGTATATCCATTTGTTGATTATTGTCGATTCTATTTGCATTTTTCCTCTTCTTATAAAGCACACTTCCACTTTCCTCGAATCTGTCCATAGCACTTTGAAAACTTCGGTTAAATGGTGTTCTTTCTTCCGGATATTTTGCATGGTAAATTCGTGTTGCCAATAAAACATTGCGATCGGCTTCTCCAAGTAATCATTCTCACTAGTTCTTCCTTTGAATGATTAATGGCGATATTAGTAGTGATACAGCAATGTTGTGGATACAGTATTGACTTATGCCAGGTAGTGACATTTCTTGTTCAGTTGTTTAATTTTTTTTTTTTTTGATACCAAGCTACTAGTTACATCAATTAAGCTGCCGTTCGCTCGACGTCTCAAAATATGCTTAGAACAACAAGAAAATGTGTTTGAACACTTACTGAACTAAGGAAAAGTTGAATGTTGGTCTTTTTGTTTTTTGAAAGTTATCAATAAATTATTAAAATTAGCATTTGAAGTTGTTAAATGATATTAAAAACCTGAATGCCCCAATAACTTTTTGTAAAAAATTATTACCAAAAACAGATCCTGTCTTACTCAAAATGTGTGTATACCAATTTTAGTGCTACTCCTATTTTGAGTGAAAGTTCCGCAAAAAATAACAATTGTGGAATATCTCAAAATCCCTAAACCGTTTTTATATCGCTAGAAAGCTCTTAAAAATCTCACTCGAATGATGCATTGGTATATAGGGTGTTCCATTTGAAAAAATTGAGAAAATGATAATTTTTGTCCACCGTGTATAGAATTTAAAAAACGTCAGCAAGAATCAGGTTTCAAAATTTTTGACTATAATACGGGACCAATTGCGAAAAGATGGACAAAAAATAACAAAGGGTGTAAGCGCTGTGATTTTTCAAAGATGGTACTTTTTTCGTAGTCAGTTAACGCTGTAACAGTTGCTGCTAAACCCCGAATCGTGTATACAAACTCAAGCTATTTTTCAACAGAAAATCCAAATATGTGTAGATATACAGGATGTTCCATTCAAAAAAACCCAACTTTGGTCCAGTTACCTAGTTCAGGACTACCTGAATAAGGAAAAAATATTTTTAAAAAGTGCAACTAATAGATATCTATTAAATAAAAAAAAACTGAAATCTATATCCTGTTCAATAACGGAGCAATCGGACTTTGTAGTTTGGTTGGGTCACCCGGTATATGACGGTAACTTACGTGATGGTAGCTTATGTGACATTCGACCGTTAAAAACGTCGCCAAAGACAGACACTTATACAATCAACTTTGTTTGTATTTAAGACTGATACTGTTGAGTACTCCAATGATACTAACACAAATTTAATGTCAAACTTAACTCTATTGTTTAGTTGATTAAACAGTGACAGTTACTTTTTCAACAGGTATTATGCTGATATATTATATTGATTGATGTTAGGATATTGCAGTTGGTGACCGGTAACTTATGTGACATTTGCTATACCGGGTAATTCAGCTAACCCGTTCATTTCATTCTATTTAATTAAAATATTTCATCTCTTCTACCACTTCCGGTTAACCGGAAGTTGCAACCAACTTTCTTATTTTAAATGGAATGATATATTTTTTGTATATTTGGATTCTACGCTAAAATCTGAGTTACTTTTATGTAGCACAACCTATATGAAAAATAAATAGTTTTTGAGATATTCTCATTTTTTGAGAAAAATTGGTTTTGTAGTATTGTTTTCAAACGCTTGTCAATGATTGAAAAAGAAAGTTATAGTAACAAAATTTGGGCTATACTTAGGAGGACTGTTAAGTTTTTAAATGATGTGTAATTTGACATCTCATTATTTACAGGGTGTTTAAAATGTTTGGCTAAATCTGACTAACTTCAACTGCCCAAAAGTTGGAACACTGTATTTGTTGCTATGTGATGGAAGATTAAGTGGTCTTTCAATCTTCATAAGGGTTCCCTATACCTATCTGTTACCATTTTCCTGCTATCGATGTATTTACATTCGACACACAATATTTCTCTATTTTATTAAATAATTTCTGACTAGTGGCCTGTGGAAATTAAAACAATGTGCCTTATTTATCAAACTTGTAAACGTCGACGTGACACATTATACACGATATGGAAATGCAACAAGAATATTCGAATGAAGATATACTAAATTTATATTTTATTCATGGAGATAGTTACACGATTATTGAAAGAACTTGCCGTTTGCTTAACGAGAGATATCGACATTTATGGCCTCTAAATAAAATTACATTGCAAAAATAGAAGCAAATTAATTTAATTATTAATTTAGCAACTGTTCGATATGTCGTCCGTGGTTTTCTAAGCACAATAAAACTCTTCTGTTAACTTCAGCTATTGTGGATTTTTGAACCATTTGAACATCTACTTCAGCGAAGGCAGTTCGAACCAGATGTAATAAGCCATTTCTGTTATGGACTGGCCTTGAATAGACTTTAGTCTTGACATAAAAAAAATCCAGAGGTGTTAGGTCAGGTGATCTGGGAGGCCATAGAGATGGACCATTGCGTCCAAACCAACGATCTTTGAACATATGGGATAATTCTTGATAAACCTCATGTCACCACACTGTGCAGGTTTATACTGATCTTCTGGGGCACCATACATAACACTTACATCACAATACAATATTTAAAATGTACCATAACATTAAATAAAATAAATGGGTTGAATGGGCTGGAGCACCATCCATTTGGTACCAACATAAATTTAGAAGATTTAGGGATAAATTTTCCAAAAATTTGAAACCACTCTAAGCATTACTAAATTTTTGCGAGAATTTAAATTTTCGTCATACACTTCAAAACAACACGATTATCCATAATTAAACAAAAACATTAAAACTAAATGTGTCTTGAAAGTTACCTTCGCGCACCATCCGAGGATTTTGTTCTGCCCAATAATGCCAATTTTTCCTATTAATGATTCCTTCTCTACTAAATTTTGACTCATCGGTCCAAATAATTTTTCAAAAATTTGGGTCTTCCTGCGTTTTCAATAAAATGCTTTCACAAAATGCTACACGACGTATTTCGTCACCTGGGCGGAAAGCTTGTAGTTTTATAATAGAAAAGCATGCATTTTACGTTGTGCCAAAATTTCTGTATCGACGAGTAGGACGTCCCAAATCTTCAGACGCAGCTCTGATCGATGCATGTGGATTTGCATTAAAATATGCCAATACATTTATTTCGTTGTTTTCATCACCGGTGACTACCTTGGGGCGTGTTCTAGTACATTGAATTCCAAATTGTTTAAAATTTGCTTCTATTCTCTTAAACGTAGTTTATTTAGAGTCGCAAGTGTGGATATCTCTCGTTAAACAAACGGCAAGTTCTTTCAATAATTTTGTAACATTCTCCATGAATAAAAAATAAATTTAGTATGTCTTCATTCGAATATTCTTGGTGGATTTCCATATCGTGTATAATGTGTCACGTCGACGTTTACAAGTTTGATAAATAAGGCACATTGTTTTAATTTCCACAGGCCACTAGTCAGAAATTATTTAATAAAATAGAGAAATATTGTGTGTCGAATGTAAATACATCGATAGCAGGAAAATGGTAACAGATAGGTATAGGAAACCCTTATGAATATGGAAAGACCACTTAATCTTCCATCACATAGAGCAACAAGATACAGGGTGTTCCATTTAAAAAAATTGACTTTTGGGCAGTTGAAGTTAGTCAGATTTAGCCAAACATTTTAAACACCCTGTAAATAATGAGATGTCAAATTACACATCATTTAAAAACTTAACAGTCCTCCTAAGTATAGCCCAAATTTTGTTACTATAACTTTCTTTTCAATCATTGACAAGCGTTTGAAAACAATACTAAAACCAATTTTTCTCAAAAAAATGAGAATATCTCAAAAACTATTTATTTTTCATATAGGTTGTGCTACATAAAAGTAACTCAGATTTTAGCGTAGAATCCAAATATACAAAAAAATATATCATTCCATTTAAAATAAGAAAGTTGGTTGCAACTTCCGGTGTAACCGGAAGTGGTAGAAAAGATGAAATATTTTAATTAAATAGAACTTTTCGAGCAATTCCCTATTCCAAATTTTTAAACAAATATTTCAACGGGAAGTCCATAAACTTCTAATGAACGGGTTAGCTGAATCACCCTGTATAAACTTATATTTTCGGAAAAAATAACAGATTTAGATTTTCATTGTTAGAGTTTCCACTACTTCGCCACCTTATACATTATCCTTACATTGCATATTTTTTTTTTAATTTTCAAAAACCAACTGCACCATCTTTTTTTTGTATTGAGCATGGTGAAAAACGTACCATAAGATACTTTTGATAACATTTCAATAGTTGTAGAACAGTGAAAAAGGCCACTGAAAATTTTGAATTTTTTACTTTGATACGCCATTTTGTCATAACTATTTGTCTCAGATAAAAGTTTCACTAAAAAAAGTTGTTTATAAACCCTTTAAGCCTGGAACACATATTTTGTGACGTGTCTCAATAAGATTTTCACAAATTCTGGTGGCTCGGTGGGTATAAAAACGATTTTTTTCAGTGAACTGTAAATAAAAATTGTGAAAGAGTAGCTCCAGAATGCCCTCAAGCTATTGCTGATTACAATAAATTTGTGGGGGAGTTGATCTGTCCGGTCAGGCAAATGGTGGCGTAAGGAGTTTTCCAAGGTACTTATGATTTCCATTATAAATGCTTGCATTCACGATAATAAGAAATCTATACTCACATTTCTATTTGGAGGAGAAATTGGTTGCAAAGGTAGATAAAACGCAAAAGCTATTAGAAAGAGAGGAATAGGACGACCTTCTGCTACAGCTAGACAAGTTCGAAATGTCCGTGACTCGGCGACCATCTGCCAATGCAAGGAGCTTCTGTACCATACACAATATATTGTTATGCAAACATTGTTTCACTCTGTTCCATACATGACATTTTGTTAGTAACATTTTGTTTTTGAATAAAGGTTTTGAAACTGTTGGAACTATTAAAACACTGGTGGGGCAATATGTCCCAGCGTCATTATGACAGAAATAGGTAAATAAAAAAAAATCGAGAAACCTTTGGAGACCCTTAATATACAATATTCAGCCCATTTATTCCTTGAAACCTGACATCAAGGACAAACAGTCAGCGTGAATAATTAAACCATTATTTGCAATATAAGGAATTTCAATCCCATAAATATTTACAGTAATTTTCATTATTGTTATTATAAATGATACATGGTTATTATAATTACTACAATCAGTTATGATTCTTAGCTTTTCTGAAGATGACTGTACATATTTATTTAAACAGTAGCTAATATATATTCCAATCAAAAAATAGAAAACAAAAAAATTGTAGTTGCCAAAAGCTTACACCTCGGAAATAATGTATGTTATAAATTAATTATTAATAAAATCGTTAACATGCAATCTGTTTAAAAATAAGTACTTGCCTGACATTCTACATAAGCTATTAACGAATCCTGAGAAACTGTTATAACCCTATCAGGACAAATGGGGCCGTCAATAGTTAAAATGCCATCTCCGTCATGCTTATATCCCATCACTTCAAATATAACTTCTGCACCAACAAGATTTGAATCGATCTGATGCTTATAAAATCCAGAATACAACTGCAAACAACAAGCTAAATTTGACACTCATAATTTTATTGAAAAGCACCTGTATCTGTTTATACTCCTTGCGCCAAGGCTGATTGACAAGATTAGCTGCGTACATTGCAATAGCATTCCATCCCAAAGCTGCCTTGTATCCACTAAAATCTTTCTTGGTACTAGCAGATCTATGTAATACATCCGCAGTTTCCCGAAAAACAAATTTCTGATTGTGAGGAGCCAAGCACAAAAATTCGTGTATAAAATCTACAAAATATTTATGTAGAAAAAAATGTACAAACTTGATAAAGTCACCTTCGAGTTTGTTGCGCTGCTGCAGCTTTTGAGGGCTTTCTTCCATTTCCAAGTAACTTAAATGTAACGCGGCAATTTGCTGCCACAGTTCTTGTAATCTATCGTGCCCATAATAATTATCCATTGTAAAATTGGTATAGTACTTCATCAAACAATAGTGACCACTATCGAATAAATGTACAAAATTAAAATCGCAAAGGAATTTAGTATAACCTCAATTGAAAGTGTTAAGTATTAAAATACAACTTATGCATTAGATGTGGATAAAAATAACACAATATAGTTTGCCAAAACTAATTTAGGACATAGAAACTTAGGAGGAAGTTAAAAACAACAATTTTGTCAAAATAACCACTAAAGTGAGATAGGATTTGGCATAAATTCTGACTAACAATAAAAGCTCAATTTTCGTACTCACGGCTATGTTTGTTTTCACTTAATAAGTTTCAAAACAAGAGCTGCATAATTACGATTAGAATCCCACTCATTAGAAACATTACTCATGTTTAAATCTATCAAATATTTGGTCAGTTGTCAAATGTCAAAAGAAACATGGAGGTAACAATTATGAACAAGAAGGTGGCAAGTGTTTTGGAATTAAATGAGGTAACTTAATAAATAGGGAGGGAAGATAACGTTCAAAACATGTAGTACTAGAAACAATCCTTCAGGAAACATTTTTATCGCTACTTTATTGATAGAATCATTGCCGTCTTGAACTCCAGGCCGTCAGGTTACTCGGTTTTGTTTATTGTGACGTTATCGTAAGTCTTAAGATTCCCGCGCATCGTTGAAGAATTTTGTATTTTTCTTGGCATTTTAGTTAAATTTGGTATTTTGTTGAATTTACGTGTTGGTTTGTTGTTTTATAGTTGTATATTTGTAAAAATTAGTTTGTGTTGTGTTGCGCTAGTGTGTGATGTGTTTTTTAACTATTGTAGGTTAGGACATTTTTTCATAATTATTATAATAAATTCCGTTTTACTTTTTTTAATTATTAAATTTACAATACATAAGCAAGTAATGGTATAAATGCATTTTTTAAACTTAACATCCTTACCCTATTATGTTTCTCTACTTCTAGAAAATGCCTAATAAGTGTTGTGTGTCCCATGTATCCATGTTTTCCTTCCCTAATGAAGAATCCCTAAGTTCATTATCGTTAAGAAAAATACCTCAAAGTATC
The DNA here is from genome assembly GCA_030710515.1 of Abscondita cerata. Taxonomy (NCBI): domain Eukaryota; kingdom Metazoa; phylum Arthropoda; class Insecta; order Coleoptera; family Lampyridae; genus Abscondita; species Abscondita cerata. Next base: position 211,771 of record JALBCR010004258.1, read on the forward strand.
GTTTAGTACCTCAAACGTAGTACTCAACTTGAATAAAATTATAATATTTATGAAATTAAAGCATGTCGCGATAGCTGGGTTATGTTACTGTGACGTCATGATTTGAACCTGAGAGCCCACAGTGGGGTATTTGACCTGAAAAGTAGCGCAAAATACCTAAAAGTCGATTGTCATATTTATGTATTATCTCTTTGCTACTCGGCTGCTAAACAGGTTATTTAAATTCATGGTTACCAACTGGTTTATTGATCACAGTCATGCGTAGTGGAGGCCTAAACTTTGATAAGAATTTCAATCTTGATTGATAGCTGTCAATCAATCAAGACTGAATTGGTATTTGTAAATGCAGGTCAGTTGTGTGAGAGGTGTTTACAAATACATCTTCATTTTAAAGTTTTACGAAGTTTTTCAAGATTTTGAGTAGTGTGTAATAATGAAGTGAAGTATTGTGTATGAACTATGTACAAACAGTTTTTTGATACCGTAACTAGAAGCGCCCGCTTTTTATGCCTGAACTTGGATGTTTCTAGTCCAATTTTTTTCCATTTTTTTAAGTTTGTTGGACTAAAAGTTATAGATTTTTGTAATTTTCGGGTTCGGGTAAACAATATTGAACAGTCTAAACTGTGTACTAAGGACTGAGGGCGAAAAAACATTAACATTGAAAAACTTGCATAACTTTTAAACCGCTAAATAAATTTTCAAAAAAAATTAGTTTTAGATAGGTTATTTATTATATAAAAATTAAGAAAAACAAAAATCAATCAGACTTATCGTCATAAAAATTTTGAGCCTGTCGGGAATGGTCTCCATTATGGCCTTTATGGTAGTGCTCGACACTTTCTTGGTGGCTACGGTCCACATTTTTCTAAAACTCAATCGATTTTGTAGCCTTTTTTGTCTGCTTCAAGCTTCTTTTCACCAAAGCCCAGTACCGCTCGATTGGGCGAAGCTCAGGGCAATTTGGTGGGTTAGCCTCCCTGGGTACAAAATCGACATGATTCTCTTTGTACCATTTTTTTGTCTGCTTACTGTAATGGCACGAAGCTAAATCCGGCCAAAAAAATGTGGATACCTTATGTTTACTCAGAAAAGGCCGCAATCTTTTTTGGAGACACTCCTTCGTGTAAATATCGGAGTTAATTGTTCCATTTGTTATGAAAGGTTGGCTTCTTTCACCGCAGCTACAAATCGCCTGCCAAACGAGATATTTTTTTGGAAACTTGACTTTATTTTAGTTCTAAACTTCTTAGGAACATTTCCTCGTCCACAGGAAACATAAAACTCCTGACCAGGTAGTTGAGAAAAATCGGCGAGGACGTAAGTCTCATCGTCCATTACGCAACATTGACGTTTTTGGAAAAATCTGCTCTCAACTTTCTGGCTCGTTTCTTGGCTTCAATGTTTTTCTCCGCATTACGATCTGGAGTTGTTTGAACTTTGTAGGACTTAAATCCACTCTTTTTTTTTAATTTTTGAATTGTCTTTTCCGACAAGTCGACTTTTGCACTAATTTCCGGTTCGATATCAGCGGATTCTTAACCATCGCAGAAATTGCCTTTTGCACCTTTTTTGGTGAATGAAAACCCTCTAGTCGTCCACTTCCTGGTTTCCGTGTTATGGTAAAGTCTTCCTTGTACCGCTTGATGACTTTTGCTGCCACTTGCCTGCAAACTTTTGCCTCCTTTCCAATGCGAACGACTGACCATTGTGGATTCTCAACAAATTTTTTAATGATTAATCTATGCACTTCCACTACTTTTGCCATTGTGAACACAATAGGGGAAATTGCCGGCCATTTTGAGTAGGTGGCGCATGAATCGATGCGGTTGTAAACAAATAGTAAAATGACGGATATGTACGAGAGGTATACGGTGGATGAGCTAAAATCACTTTTAAAAAGAAGGGAATAAAATGTTCAGGAAGAAAGGCTTTACTTTATTGAAACTTCGAAACGTAAACACGACATAACTCATACACATTGAATGGATGGACAGGTGCGCGGGCGATCGCTATAACCCGCTTCGATTGAGACGCCCTCTATCGGGACAGCTTCGCCAAATTTCCCTATTTGACTCAAATAAAAATAAAAATTTGACGACATATTCTGACAACTATTTCAAAGCCTACTATATCAAAATTTTGTAAAAAATTATATGGTATAAAAGTTATGCAAGTTTTTCAATGTTAATGTTTTTTCGCTCTCAGTCCTTAGTAGCATCAAAAAGATATAAAGAAAAAACAAAAGCCCTTACATAATATTTTCATATTTACATTTTCATATTACGCAAGAGGAGAGAGATTCTTTGGAGTTGATTAGCAAGTGGGGGTGTGACGGCTCTCAACAAAATCAGTTTAAACAAACATTTGAAAATGAAGAAGGAAGTGATGCTAACATTTTCAAAATGCAATGGTACCTATTCGTCTTGTGAGTACAAGAACACAGAGAATCATATGGCAAAATCCTTCTCCATCCTTTCCCAGGTTCTGCAGATCAGTCAGAATTCAGTTTGTTCATGAGACTACAGATGTAAACAAAGAAAGAAGTTGCATACATTCAAAACCAAATTGAAAGTTTGAACTTGACCATTTTATCTGCTCCTGATCTAGGAAAGATAAAGCATACCCTGCTTCTTACTATGATCGATGCTAAGGTATGTAATGCCATCACAGATTCAGCCTCAACAATGCGCTGTTATTTATGCCAGCGCACTTCTAAAGATTCCAACGATTTAAAGTTGGCAAGAACAAAAAAAAATCGAGCCTAATGGTGCTAACTTTGGCCTTTCTGTACTCCATGCCTGCATACGTTTTTTTGAAACCATGTAACACTTATCCTACAAACTTCCACTAGGAAAGTAGCAGGTGAGATCCTCAGACGAAAAGAAAGCGGTTTCAGATAGAAAGAAAATAATTCAAGATAAATTCAAAAAAGAACTTGGATTACTCGTGGATATTCCCAAACAAGGCTTAGGAACGACTAACGATGGCAACACATCAAAAAGATTTTTCTCCAATCTTGAATTATCATCTCGCATCATAGGGTTAAATTACCTTCCCTTGTAAAATTTGAAAACCATTCTCGAAGTGATAGCAAGTGGCTTCGCAATCAATATCGAAAAGTTTGCTGATTACTGTCGTGAAACAGAGATAGGTATCAGAGGAAGCAGCGGAGGCGAGAAACAAATATTTTCGGAAATACAGGGAGATGTTTTCTAGGAAATCGTGAAGAGTTTCTTGCAACGAAGATGTGATAAAGAGGCTGCTATTGACATCTGATCCCTTCATCTCAAGCAATAGGAAAAAGCAAAGCAAGAAGAAGGCATTCAGTAAAGAAGCACTGAATCTGCTAAACAGCGAATCCAGAAACTCTTTTTCTTCATATTCCTCCTCCTCTTCTTCATCCGAATCAGATTTCTCCGACTCAAATTGAATGTAAGAAAGTATATTTCTCATTATAGTTTAAAACGCAAAACGAAAATATGTTAGACACTGGGTTTCGAACCCTGGTTTATTGGTTGTAAACTTTTTTTGTGAAATAATAAATTATAGGTATGTATAAATTAGTATACTTAGATAAAAATCAAAAGTAGAGTTGAAAAAAATGGAAAACGAATTTTGCGCAACTTTTCAGGTCAAATACCCCACTGTGCGGCCTGGAGTTCAAGATGGCAATGATAGAATCATCCACATAACCTTCCGCAATTACACCGAATGTCTATCCTCCCGCAGGTTCCAGTGTCAAAATATCTTCGTCTGCATCCACAATAATTGCTGCTGCTGATCGGCGAAAGGAGTGGCTTGTCTATAATTCAGGTTTTTTTAACCCTAAGTAGGTTACAATTTTTTTTGGTACACCGCTAATAGTGTGCTGGTCAGCGTTGAGAGAGATATATTTACATTATTTACCGTTACGGTAGAGTCCAATGAGAATCCATCCTTATTGACGTTTGATAATGTGGAGTCCTACGTTTCAATTCAAATAGTGGAGAAAGCGCGCACGTAGGTGTCATTGTTGTGACACTACCACTTCATAGTTGCAATATTCAAAGCAGCATATAAACGCTGCTTGTGACGTCTGGTTGCTGAATCATCTAGGAGTACCCTTAACAATACGTTACTGGACTAGTAAACAAAGCATTGCACGCAGCTTTCTTTACAAAGTATAGAAACTCTGGATTTTCTAGGACAACAATTAATCCTTGGAATGAGAACATGTTCACAAACGTCGACTTTATAGAATCATCCGACAGATAGACTTCTACTAATCTAAGAGGAAACTCTTGAACTAACCGCAGCCGCAGATAATGACAATGCAAACATCCATTAACCTATTACAACATCTTCGAACCACATCTATAAAAGAAGATTTGAAAAGGAAAAGAAAAAAATTACAAAAAAAGAAAGTGACCAGGAAAAAAGTGTTTGTTAATCCGGACTTAAAAATCTCTATGCAAGACGAGGAGAAGGTAAGATTTCTAACATGCTAGGTTTTAAATTAAAGCATAAAGACGAGAAGGGTTTCTTCAAAGCAGTTATCCTATTCCAACGCTTCACTCATGGGTTTTGGTGGAGTTTGAGAGCAAGAAGAACAAGATTTTCTACACAGGATAAGTAGTACAGTAACGGAAGAAGAAGTCTGAGAAACAATATGTTTTTCCCGTGATGAAGGATGGGACAACCAGACAAGAACCAGAATTCGAAGGTGTTAATGTTGCTGTTACAATCCCCGGCATCTTGAAAGATGACTGAGTGACTGAATTTAACTAATACAAGAACTGATTTGTAATATTTGCATTTTTATTTTAAAACACATGCATTCCACTACTAAAACTTACTGTCCCATAGTTGACCACCCCCATGTTCCGATGCAGACGCACAGTGGAACAGTTGCAGGCCTTTTTTAAAGATGTTACCACTTCTAACAGCAAAAAAGTAGAAAACTTAAAGTTCATTATATCAAATTAACACATAAACTCTATAAACTTAATAGGAGCAAACTGACGGAGTTTATTATTAATGACAGTTTTTTTTGTAAGAGAAAAATTTGCTCACGAGCGACAGAGGGAGTGATCAATCTCTCGAACAAGAAAACGAAATTCTACGAAATGAAAATGAATTAATGAAAATCAGAAAAATAATTTAAAAAATGTCAAAAATGTAGAAACATTTTAATGTTCTAGATGCCTCACAATGACACAAGAAAAATACATAAAATAAGAATTTTGAATTGAATATAACAACCAATATTTTACAGTCAATGAAAAAAATGGTATCTTTAATCTTATTGAATAAGTGACTGTGAAACAATATGGATAGTATCACCGTAAACAATTAGTTCTAATGAAGAGGAGCGATTATGTGCTGTAGGTTACAAAGAAACGTAATTGGTTTGCATGACGAGGACGAAGAGATTTTCTGTAAAACATCTTTTACGTCATTCATCGTGAAAGAAAGAAGCTCGTCTCACAGACAAGCACCAAAAATTGTACCGCTTCAACAAAAAATGTTTAAATTGCTCTTTAGTTAAAACAATTGTCATGTTAAAATATCGCTTTTTTATAACGTCTTGTGACCTTCGTTGGTATTTACCTTTTAAAATAATCAATAGGTCTTTTTGATACATAATTAAATTGCGTTGAATTTCCGTCGAACGGAAATTTTGTTTCTTTCGTTTTGTGCTTGTGACTTTTGCTCGATTTCCTTTCGCAAGATGCAGTCACTTCGTTGGTTTCACCTTGAGACAAAATTTCTGCTGTTTCATATTTTCTTGAAGTAATTCAAAGTTTTCGTCGTCTAACGTCTAACGTCTAAAAGTTCTGTTGGCAGATCGTGCAACAGCTTTATAAGCATTTGGCCCTTTGTCGTTTTTCCCTTAAGCTCTCGCAGAAAGTCACTTGTGCGTAATGTACCAGGGAAGTAAATAAATTTTGAGTTTTTAAATAACATACGGGTGTTTCTCCCCGCTTTGCAATTGCGGATAACAGATTTTCTTCATACCGAAATGGTCTTCAAAGTTTATTTTGGTAATTTAAGTTTTTGTATCGTGTAATGCGGTTTTATACAGCCCCCCGTACTACAAATGTTACTGAATAATATTCATCTAACGACCTGCCGATTTTGATGTTTATCAGAAAGAATGATATTGATTCGATTTGTCTTCGATTACATCATCCTCCGAAATACTCCTTTGTTTCCGTCGCATTCACGACCTTGAAGCTACAGTCCTGCTACTACCTACATCGGAAGCGAGACCTCCAGGTATGTATGTACTATATTTTAGTAAATGTGTGAACATTATTGAAATTAAGAATGGTTTGGAAATTCTTGTTCTAAAATTTTAAACTGCCGCCGTGTTTATGTTTTCATTATTTGTTTTAATACGAATTATTATTATTAACGTTCGGCGCAATTTCATTTATTAAGTGGACATTTTCTGAGTTTAAAATTAATATTTTTAATGCAAGACGTGCAAGGTCAGATTTATTACGTTTGATCGCATTTGTTTTAATTTGTAAGAATGTAATTAGTTAAATGTCTATCACTGAAAATTATCGATCACGTGATCAATCAGATTTCAGTTCCTAATGTTAAACACGTATGTATCCGGCTTAGTTGGTAGTTGTCTTTATGTTTTAAATGCAATAAATCTTTTTAATGTTACTTCGTAACTAGCCTTTTTAATTTACGTTTAATTTTGTTTTTGTCCGGTTAGTGTTAAGTTAACCGATTTGTGAGAGTACTTTCTTAAGGTAAGCCTATTAGAAAGTACCCTCCCGGACTTGCTTTTGGTGAACAAGGGCAGGAAGTTATATAACGTCGTGACGATTTTGCAACCATTTACTTTGACCTTTTTAATCACGAAGACAAATCATCTCGCGAATCACCCCTTCCCGCTGAGCAACGGTGCAATCCCTATTTATGTTACGTTTTTAATTCAAAATTGTCGTCAACTTCTTTTTGCATGAAACACTCTATAATAGTAAAACAAACCTGCGAAGTTCAGCATTTTCTTTAATTCTCAGACAGTTTTTTAACATGATCATTTCGACTAAATCTTCGGTTACACCAGTCACGTTATTGTTCTTCGGCAATTTTTAAATTCTTCAGTTTAGACCACTTCACAGCAACCTCGAAGAAAAAAACAAACAGCGGATAATGAATTATTTATTATAATTATGATTTTTTAGTAATAAAGCTTTTTCAAATTAATTGTTTTAAAATTATATTATGTATAATAATGTTTATATGATAGCCCAAAGAGCGACTAATAATGAGGTATTAAAACTAAATGCGACACTGCGAAGAACACTTTAGACATTATTTTAATTAATGCAACGGACACCTTATACGTTATTCTTTCACATAAAAAATTTGTTAGTTAAATTAGTTATTTATTATCGCTGTGTTGAATAAGTGTTATATAAAGTTTGGATTGAAATAAAAACGTAATTACTATCATCCATTTTATTAAAACCCAAATTTATACAGCTTCATTACATACTAAACATGAACGTGAAAAACCAAGCAAACATAATTTGAGTGATTACTTAAAATATTTACAATAACAATATTGTGTGGTCAAGTGGTCTCGGACCAATGCGCGATGATTTTGTTTAGATATAAGAAAATAGGGTTCTACAAAGCAGACCTCCAAAGACATACAACTAACCAAATAGAATGCAACTCTTTAGAAAAGAGTGCCCATCCACATCACCGGCACGGCATGCAAAGTTATTATATAGCACGAAACTATATACAAAAAACAATCGTAATAATGAAATGTCGAATAATAATAATTGCGATTAGTCATGTGTGTATTTGAGCACGACCTGTATTACACTTAACACGATATAACAACACAGTTACAACTCTAGCTAACCTAAGTGTTGAAGCCTAAATAATTCTACGTCGTTCACTCACATTGACACTATCTAAAGAGGCGGAAGAGCCCGGGCGGGCGCAGGCACAACAATAAACAGTGCGGCGTCCTCTCGGGCTCGCAGTAACAACGGACCGAACAGACTGACGACAGCACTAAGGCAACTGTTTTCAACTGGAATGTATGAAAACACTATTGCGACCACTAGACAGTGCATTTTGCTCGAGATTCAGACTGTCCCAAGGGGTAATTTAATGGCTAACGTATGCGCGAGAAATTATGTACCGTCGTGAATATAGATAAATGAAGAGACTCTTCAACAATGGAACAACAAACAAACGTCGACGGTACATCATTCCCCGCCTATATTATATACTTATATTAAAACTGCGTAAGCAGCAAATTTACTAGAATTAGCAACAGGATTTGTACAACGTATCGATAGAGAATGATATCGTTTAACTTTAGATTGTGCCTTATTGAACCATTATATGCTTAAAGAACGTAGTAAAGCGGCCAAAATGTGCAACGACGTGCACGCGAGATTATGGAACGAAATCTTTCCTATCGAAACAATAACTAATGTCAACTGCGTCGTGACCACGCAGTGGCCAAACAATGGCAGTGCGCACCATTCACATTTTAATAATAAGTTTCTTGTTCTAACCAGCCTCCTGGGTTGCGTCTCAAATAAAATCTTCGAGTTTCGTCATAGATGAAGATCGCCAATGAGAACGGTAGAGCTGGTAACCACCACAAAAATCTAAAAACAAAAAATAATCAAAACGGTTTTAACAATTAATAGATACGACATTGACTATAAAACAGCGGTTTTAATCATCACAACCATAATAGTGAATGGTAAAAAAAGCTTTTTTTCGCTGCCACAATGTGTTGTGGTCGTACAGCATGATAGCCACTACATAAACTTTGCTATGATCTTTCTATGAATGCGGCTTTTCATAAGAGTCATAACACTAATTTCGCAATGTGCCTTTATCTTTTCCAAATTTATGCTACAAATAACCAGTACCATTTAAAAAATTAAATATTACAACGTTTATCAACGTTAAATTTTTTTGCCTCCTCCAATTGAATATTTGACTGATGTTATAATAGTTCAATATTGATTATTTTCCTCTAAACGGCGGAGAAACTATTTATTATTAAATTGTATTATTGTTGATTAGTATTTTATTTTAATTTGTGAAATATTGGATCACTTGTAGTGATGTGATTCATTTATTATCTCTATGGTAACACAAGTAAATGGTAAATGACACGAACAAAGCTGTCTAAAGACCTTGAAAATATTGCAATGACCGTAAACGATTCAATAAAAAAATGTTTTCATAAAAATTCATGCGAAAGTTCAAACTAAACCTTTGTACGCGAAATGTTTTGCAATTCAATCTTCACTGGACCATTCGAGCTCGTATGTAAATGGTTTACAAGAATTATCACATAAATAATAATTATTTTTTAGTACTCAATGGTACATAAACGGTGTCATTTCTGACATTTAAAACCTTTATTTGTCTTTTTCATCGTATATTGAAGACGCAACTAACTTTTTACAAGTATATGTAAATTAACTTTGTATGTAGTGTTCCTTAAGGTTATTTAAGGGTAGAAAAACACACGTAAGTTTTCTTCAAATTTACAAAAGGTCTTCAAATGTGAAGAAAATAGGTATTTTACATCCACATCTCCTAAAATAAGGTAATCAACACTACGTTTAATGTACATCACTTTTAAGTTAATTTAAGGTTAGATATTGATTCTTAATAAAAATACTGCTATACCATCCCCGCATTGAGATTGCGTCAAAGACAACAAATTTTGAAATGAGATTGATAACTTCATATGAGTCACCCCTGTTAAAACACAATTTTTAAATAGAAGTTGTAGGTAATAAAATTTGGAACAACAAAAGATACTACCGACAATACATGTTCTAAAAGACAAGTCAAATGTTGTTACACGTAATTCGCCTGGAGTCAGCTTCAAGCAGTAGTTGAAGTAAACCCAAAAAGCATAAGAAATTTCAATTTCCAAAAAGAACCATTAAGGTTAAGTGCTACAGAGAGTAGTATCAAAGTACGCTAATTCAGCGGGATTCGAAAATTTAAAAAACAACGTTGCCATCTTGTTCATATCGAACACCGACCCATAATTACGTATATGAGTGCTTTTCAAGACTCTAGTTTGTTCATATGTAGTCTTACTATAATTTCAATCTTCAAATTAAAACCAAAACCGTTCTGAAAAAACGTCGGAAGATGGCGAAAGTCGCCGTGGTGAAAAACGTCTGTGGTAGCCATGAAAAAGTTGACGTTGTAAACATGTACAAAATACCCGTCGAATAAAAAGTGGCCATTGTAAGTACATATTAAAAGTGGTCGTTGTGAACATCGTGGACGTTATTAATTGGGAAAGATAGCTATCGCGATATGGACCTTAGTTTATTCTAGTGGTCGGTAAGAATGTTATAAACTTCTTCCTGATAAGCCGAACAAATTCTCAAAAAGTAAAAAAATAAAATTTATGAAAATATATTGAAAACAAATAGATGTTACCTATTGAGCATTTTAAATATTACGAATGTTAAAAATAATATCCTTCTAAATACGATTTATTGTAGGCTTTAATGGTCACACCTTAAGGTATTCACCACTAACATAGCTATGTCACAGCATAGCACCACACAGCACTGTATCTTGGTCTACTGTAGTAATTATGCAAATGGTCGTTACTTCAGTTTAAAACTGGTGGGGAAACGATATGAATCCGCCCTCCATAACCGGTAATATATAATTGAAAACAAATAATATTGATTATTTTAAATAAAGTAGATTTATCTTTATTTACATGGTTTGAACTCACGTAATATTTGTAAAGCAACAACTAGTTCAACTTTGTGATTTAAACTGAATAAAAGGGATGCAAGGTCATATTTTTCGAATTAATAATTTCAAAGGCGCTGTTAGAGAGATACCCTGCTGGGTGTGTATTATGCTGTGGTTATATTATTGTATAGGTAAAACTAAAAAAAATATTTTTGCATACTTACTTGAGTGGGAACATTCGCAATCCCTTGTCCATACCAGGAGTGTACGACAGGAAAGCAGCTAAAGCTGTTTCAAATACTAAACCAAAGTTCAATGCCCAATTACGCATTCCTTGATGTAAAATCGAATTTCGACGAGTTTTGCAAATAATCAAATCGGCCCATTGTACAATAACGATCGAAACGAAGAAAGCTGTGTGGCAGGTGTATTCGAGGGTTTTTCTGTCGCGGTACGTCTGCAACAAAAAAGGTGCACACTTTAGCAAACGTAAGAATTGAGGTTTCCACAGTCCGAGTACTTATCGAAATAAAAACATCTCCCGGAATTGGACTGTGTCGAAGTGGTAACCCCAGTTGCCTACTTTCGTAAGGGCGAGAAATAATCAAACTAGAATTCAAGTGGGTGAAACGTTGGTTACCATTTCGACGCGGCCTTGTTTTTGTTCCAATTTATGGAAGTCTAACCGCAATAATCTTACCCATTCTTGGCCATATGAATCAGTCAAATCGTTGACCGCTTTCGAATCCCACTGCTTTCTGATACCAAACAGTTCATTTGGTAGAAATCCGTTTTCGGCCATTATAACGAAATAGACGAAGAAACCAGCGGCAGCTTGAATCATGCCGATTTGTCCGTAAGCCATCGAGATCAATCTAGATTATGAGAAGATTATTTAGTCATTTTGTTCGTCTATAATAGCGGGTACAATCATTCTGAACAAATGAACGATATTTCATTTTTAAGAAGAAAAGACAAAGTTGTAAAATTACAAGCTTTTATCGTTTATTTATGTATCAATTTGAAATTATTACTTGATTTAATTTTCATTTCCGATCGTTCAGAACGATTGTTTATACTTACAACAGTTAAATCATCCTTCATTCCACCCATGCGTTTTGTTAACACTACAAAATTGCATGCAACAATTGCCCTGTACATAAATTGCGCAACCTACAATGTGTCAAATTACGTTTGAAATTAAAAACCAAGCAATACTTAGTAGAAAACCTTACTTTACTTGCAACTAAAAATTTGACACAATGTAACATACAAATTCTGCTTCAACACAAAAAGCGTATTACTTCTGCTGAGGGGCCTTGGACATTATTGGGATTAATTTTTTTTTTTTTTTGAGACAGTCTTAGAGAAAAAAATTGTCGAAGCTTAACCCGTTTTAAAGTGGCAATTAATTTATATTGAGTAATTGCAAGTTTAAATCGGTTTATTAAGTAATGGACTAAATTAAAAAGAGGAAATAACGAAATTATCTACTCTAATTAAAAAGGTTCATACAAAAGCATCTACTTGTAAGTTATCATTGTTAGTAATTGTCGCATCGAGTTAAGAATATTAATCGCGAAGCGTTAGTAATTTATTTTGCGTCACATACCTTAACGGTTACTGACAAAAAATTCAAATACGCAGCCATAAAAACAAATATTGAATTTTCTGTCAAAAAATTGACTTAGTTCGCTTTTTAAAAAATTACTCCAGCTATTCTGGAATTTAAGATGCAAAAGAATATAAGTAAAGAAAACTAAACAATTCTAGTTTCCAGGCTTCAGGCAGCAATTTTCCTGTGCGGTAACATAATTAAAGAGCTGCAAGAAAAGGTCAACGAAACTGCAGTGTGGCTGCTAGTGCTACTACTGTGCACTACAATATCACACCAAACTACGCCTCGGTTAACAAATTTTTTCGCCTCTTCATAAGTACCATAGCGATAAAAAATTTTCATTCGATCAAATTTAAGCGAAATTAATAACAACCATTATTATCACAATTTTACAAATTGCATTGTGCTTGGTCAACTAAAGTGCATGATCAATCAACACACGTGAAACAACAAATATTTGTTTGTATCAATTTAGAAAACTGACGTAAATAAAAATAAAATAAAAACATTTAAATACGAAAAGGAAACACAATCTGCCGAGGTAGAAAGTAGTGTGGTGCGATAGCCGTCACGACACCACTGCAGTGACCCACCTGCGGTTAACCAGGTTGTCCCTATAGGGTCGCGCGGCTGGCGTTTCATAATGTCGGACTCCGGGGCCTCATAAGCCAGAGAAATAGCAGGCACCTATACAGTGGCCGCGCCAATACATACAGTTAGTAGTGAAAATTACATGCATCAATTAAAATAACCTGTTAAATAGAAAGTAGTGTGTGGTTTTTAGGAGAAAAAGGCGCTGACAAGCTGGAGAGTAAAATGAATGACAGTGATAGGGCTGCAGTTACTTACCTATACATCTAATACGTTTATACATAACTACTCAAGTTGAAAGAAATAGTAAAAAATAAATCAAGCGAAAGACATGTACAAGTTCAAAGTCAAAGCGAGTTTGTTTATGTATAAACATTTTAAAAATACGGAAAACAAGCTTTTAATGCAAAAAAATGAAAGATGCAGGAGTGGGAGAGCAGAAGTTCGCGTACGGCTGATTCACGGACACATCGACAATGTGGCCGTTCAACCTAAACATCCGATCCACCAACAAAAGATAAACACGAGACATGGCATACCTTTCGTTGACTAGTTTATCTGTGAATGGATTTCTAGGACGTCGCTTCATGATATCTGACTCTGCCTCCTCGTATGCCAGGGATATGGCGGGGACCTGAGCGCGGCCAAACAAACACACATCAAAACAAAACATGATAGGATTTAAGGGACCTTTATAGGGGACACACTTACATGCCGGCACTGCTTTTGACTTTTCAAATATCTAACTAATATTCATAATCAAGGTGTGCTTAATATTACCTTTTATCTACGCAATCTTATTAATTCCACTTTATACTTACTAAACAACATCTCGTTGTTCTTACACGTAGGGTATTTCCAAAATTAAACTACTCTCTAAATTCTACTATTAGTGCTTTGATAGAAACAATTAGATTTCATGCAGCTTATTAATACGAAATAAATGTAAGATTATCAGTAAAACATTAAATGATTGCAACGCATCGTTAAGAGCAACAAAATGTATGCTTCAGTAATAATTTAGTGTGATCGCCCAGCTCAATGAATATACTAACCAAAGTTTTTCTTTTTTTACAATGAATGATAATCAGATAATCATTCGGAAACTGCATAACACTAATGATTGAGAAGAGAAAGTAATGTGGGTAATAATTCGACAGCCGCACATTTGTACAATAGTGAACTTACACTCGAATTCTCTCAGTCCTGGGTGTTTGTTTGCTATTGTACAATCTCTTGCGATTCGAGATTGTTCACTTAGTCGAAGAATCGAATTATGTAACTACTTACACATATATCGACAAAGTTTCTTAATTGCGAGAAAATACAGAATTTACGGTATTTTGTTGTCATTAAAATGTTTATGATATTTGACATTAGAGAAAAATACATTCTAGCTCATATTTTATATTATTCTAAAAGGATAATGCTAATGTTGTTGCTCTCTGTTTTTTCAATGTTTCAAAAACTTTCACTATATTTAAACAAAAACGTTAAATAATAGTAACTGCAGTTGCCTACCTTTTTGCCCACTATCGTTAAGGGGCGATTCAACTTTGGGATATTTACTCTTTCGATGACGCGATTAACATTCTTATATCCTAATTCTCCATTTAAATCTTCACTAGTACTAGGTTTGTTATAAAATTCGAGTTTAATTCTAACCCACTTTGCTGGAGGTGTGCAAATGGATGATAATTTAATTACTCTTCGTATATTGAGATTCTTTTTATTTGATAAAGTGTAACCTTGACTGACTTAAGGGTTTATCTTTGTAACTTTCTTTTCTTCATATACTTCACCCGTTATATTGGCGTTCGTGTAAAGGTTATCTATAGTTTAGTTTAGTGTATCTGTATGAGAGCGATACAACTTCTCTCCTGGCATTCATAATGCTTTCGATGTTTTAAAAAGCTTTACGAAAATCAATAAAGATTGTAACGGTAACTTTTAGTAGCGTCTTTCATACTGACTTAAGCGTTAGATTTTCTGCTAATTGTAGCGCTGTTTGCTACTAGCAACCAACTTACTTTTAACTTTGTAACACGAATACGGTATAAAGTACGTTACTTCCGTCCAAGAAATTGTTGTGCACAGACTTACGACAGCGAACTCAGTTAGAGAATTAAATTATTTCTTCTGAATATTAGCTAAATGTGGTCATTCATTGTTAGATATGTGTTCATGAGTTTATACCACAAATTTTCTAGGACTAGTTACTTCTGTACGTTTTATGAACGCCGTAAGTGATTATCATTCCAAATTCGGCATGCGGCTATATCGCCATTTTGTCAATTTTTAGAATTACTACCCGAAGGATCAAAAACAACATTCTCTTTACTAGATTGCTAGGTCGCAGGGTGAAAATATTTGTCGATTACCGAGTGATGTAGCCCGATACTTTTTTTAAATAAAAATTTTACCTTGAGGTGCATGCTATATAGGCCTTTGACATGGTGTCTCTTTCAACACCGACACCTGGGTCCATTACTAGAGGGAGGCTGTCCGATATCACAATCAAGTATTAACCAAACGTCGGCTTTACCTTTTGTGAATTTAAACGTTGAATTTATGCATGATACTCGAAGTTAGGTCATTTAATTTGGGCGAAATATTATCAACTTATGCGTATATCGTTACGTATATTCGTTTAACTTTGCGTCCGACGCTTAAATACATTCGTGGTGTTTATTATAAATTTGAAAATTCATAATATCAGACTGTGATTATTTGTAGACTGTTGTGTGGATCTAGTCAGAACATATTCTCTAGTCCTTCTAGAAGTATCTTTGTTTTACTTTCCTTAAGACCTAAGACTTAAGGATAATCACTAGGTCTCTGTAGGTGGTGTTAGAAGCTTCAACGACTTATTTTGTTTATATTTGAATACCTAATCAACAAACCTGTAACAATATTGCATTCTATACTTTCTTCCGTAGAGTACCGAGATGCTGGAGGTTGTCATTTATGGCAAAACCTTGCCTAACTCCAGCTGTACATTTGAATAGTAGAAATCCTGTTCTTCTATTGAAATGCTTATGGATATTGTTCAACCCCATTCTTGTGAATTAGTGCAGTTACTGTATTATCCAGTTTAGTGCGTACGATACACTTACATAAGCATTAGTTAAATCGTTTTCTCATAGATGTCCTGTGGCTTTTATAACGTCTATCATAATATCTATTGGTCTTAGAGTTATGTTCTTTTTCATTCTAATTATTGCCCATTCTATTTCTAATACCGGAATATCTGCTTTCAGATCTTTAGTTGGCCACGTGTTCCCTCTTCATTCTCCTACAATCTTCTCGCGGTTTCTCCGTACATCTATTTCTGTTCCTGCTCATCAATGTTATTACTTCCCGTCTTCTATGTGTAAGTTTTTTTCGTTTGTCTACCTCTACATAATTTAGAATGCCGTTTTTTTCAACTTAACTCCAGTCATAAAATTGTAAGTTTTCAGTTTTAAAAAATATCAAAAAAGGAGAACGTCTTATTACATAGAAATCGTGGAATTTTTTGGCGAAATTATGGGGAAATTGTCAAGAATGCAAAAATAATAAGTACCAAAATTAGTCAGATTCCTATTCCTTAGACATTTGTGGGCAGGGTCTGCGTTAGAATGGCCTCTCACGATGCTGAAGTGAACAGCTTCAAGGTAGTGTCTTCACTAATCTAAGGCCCAAATTACTGCAAACATTCGCATTCGATCGTAGTATAGTTGCGTTCCTGTTTGGAAAGCACATTATCTTTTCGTCGTCCTTGAATTATTGTGTTAACATTGCCTCGAAACGATAAGCAGAAGTATCTGTTTGTAACACAAAAATTAGGTCACGTCATCACAGGTGAAGTGATCAGTTTCTCCTTGATTTTTTGAAAGACCTGCTCACACTCATTAGTCCACGACCAAGTGACGTTCTTTTTTGTGAGTTTGGTGATATAGCACCAAGTCAGCAAAATTTGGAACGAAATGTCGGTAATATGAAGCTATACCCAAGAATCTGCAGATTTCCTTCACATTCTTCGTTGTGGGAATGGATAGATATCTGTTACCTTTTCTAAATCAACTCGGGTCCCTTTCGATCAACCGACATACTTGAGAGATGGACGACAAAATTGACATTTGTGTCTATTGAAGGTTAATCCTGCCGACATCAAACGTTCCACTACCTTCTTAATGATTTCCAAATGCCTATCGAACTCTTTAGTAACTATTATTACATCGTCTAAATAAATTAATATGTTATTTTGTAGGGCAAATCCTACGACATTGTCAATTAATGGTTGCCACGTAGCTGGTTCGTTTGTAAGTCCATATGGCATTCTACAAAATTGGTACAAATCTCGGTCTGGATAGTAAAAACTGTGTACTCGCGCTAATCCTCAGCTACGGGAAGATGCCAATATGCGTTCTTAATATCTAAACTGTAAAGGAAATGAGTGTCGCGCAATTGTTTTAGAATTGCGTCCTTCTTTGTTGCTATATTTAGTTGTCTGTAATCGACAACAAAACGGCGTCTTCCAACTTTCTTTGTTAAGAGAAGGATATGACTAGACCAAGGGTTCAACTATTCCATCATTGATCATCACATCTTGAGCTTCATTAATTTTTTTTGTTTTATAGTGAAACCGGATAATAACGTTGCTTCACCGGCGGAGATTCAACTATGATATGATACTTGGTTAGTCATTCCAACTTTGTTGGGTATCCTAGTGAATATAATAGAAACATAGTCACTAACAAAAGATGTTGCTCTTAGGTTAAGTCTAGCTCACTATTAATTCCGATTGTGTTCCATCTGGACCCAAAAATCAGTGCCTAAGACCAGTGCGTGTTCCATTACGTAACACAATCATATTCACGAGACACTGTCTGTTTTGGACTCAAACACGTGCAGATACTTTATCATGACTTGAACATTGTTGTCTATTTGCCATTCTACAGCTTGTGACGGTGTTGTCAGTCACTTTTAATCCCATTTTGATGAGTAATTATAGACTTTTCGCCCTAAAGATCACATTCAGGAGGTTTAAGACTAAGTCTTCCAAACAGATTATCCATCGGCGCTACATATATTACTATAGGCTCATCTGCTCCTTGTCGTCGATTGCGAATTTCCTCCCATACACGGTGTTCGTAGTCGTATGGTAGAAAATTAGCCTAAGTCTAGCTACTAAGTCATCCGAATCGGTGATACTGGATTTGTGAGAACGATACCAGAATAGAGTTCTTCCTTAAAAGCACATCGAGCTTCTCGAAGTTCTTCGACTCTTTTGAGAAATGAAAGTAAATTGTGTAGATTGTTGGTTGTTTTACAGTGTATTGGACGGCTTGGGTAAGTCGAGAAAGAGTTAGTGGTCGACGTCATGTACATAGCTATTTTCTGGATTTGGTCATACTCCGTCAATTGGTGCTGCTGGTATAAATACCGATGTTCGGTCACATTAATCAATGGTTCTACTGGCACATTCGGATTAGGTATATCAAGAGTGCATTCTCTCAGAGAAAGTGAAGGCAAATTCCCACTATACAATCTTTCTAGTCGGTGCATAGTATTTTCGGGCATCTTTTTCAGTTGATTTAGCTCAATTCCTTGCTCGGAATTTAGTGGCACTATTCTTCTCGCTCTACTTCTGAGAAGTAATAAACGGGTACATATACGTTTGTATTGGTTGTGTTTATTTTTGTAATCGAACTCATCATAAAATTTGTTAACAAATCTTCCAGTTTACTTGAGCATACTTGAAGTTTTACACTGGTTTCTCTTAGAGATACAGTATTTCTATCAGGATTAGTTACTCTTCTCCTAGTAATGTACGTTTTTCGTCACTGTTGTTATTGCACTAGAAACTACTCTTAAAAAGTTCGTAAGTCGGTTCGTCGCTAAGTAATCGGTTGACTTCCATTTTCGTAGTTTCTTAGATAATCGTCCTCGAGCCCCACGTTGGGCGCCAATTTCTGACATGACGGACGCGAGTTCGAATCTTGACCAATTTTTTTTCTATAATATTGTTAGCTGTCAGTTTAGAATATAGCTTAGTTGACAAACGGGTTACTTGTCTATGTAAAACTTTCGCTTGTTTGTTTCTTCTAGTTCTGATGAGGTGAAAGAAACGTTAGTTACCATTTAGACACCACGCAGTGCCGGAAGACGTTTTTCTTTCAATAGCATCTCGGTCGTGGAAGACTCAATTCTTACACTTTCACTATAGATATGACTGATATGAGAATTGCAAAATTACATACCTACCAATTAAGTTCAAGTTTAACTTCAAGTTTAAAAATAAAATTAAATAAACGAAAATATTTCTATATCAGTAAAGATCTAGACTTTGCCCAGTCAATAAAACTTTGTCACACTAGGTAGTTCCTATGTGTGTATTTGTTATAACAAACATCCGCATGAAAAAACTGTGATGCATCACAGAACTTGACATCTGAAGAATTCGGTTTTACAAAAGAAGAATAATTCTAGTAAATATATTTTACAACAGCTCTGATGTTAATGAAAACGAAGAAGCTTTTCTTAAGTGTCACTGAAAGCGTTTGATCAAAATGACAAAGGCAAAAACTTATGTTTAATGCTTGATCGAGAAAAATAAACAACTCCCCATATTTTAAACAATTATGAATTATTTGTACTTGCCTATCACTCAAAACTAATAATTGTAGGATGTGAAATATTGAAGAAACTGTCACTTACAAAATTAGTAATGAAAAACTTCGGTGTTTTTAAGCGTCAATAAAAATTGCAGCAATCAAATACTACGTAATTATACCAAACTTTGGTTGCAATTTGTTAAGCACACCTTCGTCTACTGCCTCTGCTATAAGAGAACAGCACTAAATCTACAAAACTAAGTCAGGCAGGCAGTGCTAAGCAGGGGCGCTACGCTTTCGCGTGATTGGAGATGATAAGGATAGTGTTTTGTGTTAATATGTAAAGATACTAACGTACTAAAACTATCTAAGTTATAAATATTACGACGTACCGGCATTAATTCTATATGAACTATATTGATTAGTTTCTAAATTTCTAATACACCTCGGAACTTTAAATTTATGTAAAGAAAAAATAACGATAAATTCAATACCCATATGCGTACTGTTAATCCAATTAGAGACTAAATTGTCGAGAAAACTGCCTCAAGGGTTAAGTTGGGGCAGTTTTGTAGTATACTGTTATTTGGTTTAGTTATACACACATTAAGCTAACACAAATTAGAATTGCCAAAACCCACAAATATATGTACACTGACCCAAACATATTAAAATTAGTATTAGTAATTAACTCCTTTTGTTAACCGTAATAAACCCCAAAATAAATTAAAAAAAAAGATATATAACCTATTATTGACTAGTTTGTCCTTCATTGGATTTCTCGGTGGTCTCTTCATAATATCGGCTTCTGCTTCTTCATAAGCCAAGGATATAGCCGGGACCTAAATTTTTATAGCCCATTTTATTTTATTTTTCAAATTTCGCATTGCTTTTTGTAGTACGTTTATTTTGATAATTATTACTGGGAGATTTTAAATAATAAAAGACTTCATGCTAATAAAAGCTGTTGGAAAATATTGAAATCGAAAATATTATAGAGATTTTGATTACTTATAATACATTCTATGAAAGAAAAATATGTAATTGGAATGAAAACGACTTGAATTAGTTTGATTTTTTCGATCATAAAATATACTATATTTATAAATCAAAAGCCATAAGAAGTAATTTAAGTAATAAAAAAAATAATATTTCGTAAGATTTTGTTTAGCATTTGTTCAAAGAAATTGAATGCAAAACAAACTACTGATGCTAAAACATAAACGAGCTAATCAATAAGAGAAAGGAAATAACATGACTCTTCTATTAGAGAAGCTTATGTGTATAAAAGAAGCGTATTTTCAAATATTTTAATACTTATCTGAACGACATACCTTTTATTGGGGTCTCTTACATATGGCAGTAAAAAGAAAATACTAGCTCAACTAAGATTTCAATTAACGTAATGCATTTCTATGTTCGACAAGAAACGCATAATTAAAAATAATTCTGAATCAACCTACTGTGCAAAAAATATATAACCCCCAAGTCTACATGCTATTTCTGAATCTTTAATTATTGTGTACCTTTCGTTTACTAATTTGTCTCCAAAAGGATCTCGAGGGCGTCGTTTCATTATATCAGATTCAGCTTTTTCGTATGCAAGCGAAATTGCTGGGACCTACGCATAACTAATCGATTATGATCTATTCTAATTCGCAACAGACATTTTTTTTGTTTTAAAATTTAACTCTGCCAATGGGGTCGTACAATTCAAATTTGGTTCAATAAACAGAATGTATTAAAAAGTAATCACTTACCATGTCTGTGCCAAGATCAATACAGAGAATTGTAACAGTTCCGAGCGGCAAAGGAATATCACACAAAATAAAGGCAAGAAAAGGTGAAATTTCTGGAATGTTTGAAGTCAAAGTGTAGGCGATAGATTTTTTCAAGTTATCAAAAATAAGACGTCCTTCTTCGACGCCTGTTACAATGGAAGCAAAATTATCATCTAACAGAATCATGTCCGCAGCTTGTTTAGATACATCAGAACCAGCTATGCCCATCGCAACTCCAATATCGGCTTTCTTCAAAGCTGGTGAATCGTTCACGCCATCACCTGCAACGTACAATCGTTAATACATGCACGTAGCTAAAGAAAACATTACCAGTGACAGCTACAATAGCACCCATACGTTGGCATCCTTCAACGATAATCAATTTTTGTTGCGGAGAAGTTCTAGCAAACACAATTTCAGTGTGATAACGCAAAACTTCGTCGAGTTGATCCGAAGACAAATCTCTCAAATCGCTACCATGAATAACAGCCGCTTTCGCTTCGCGGGGATTAACTTCGGAAACAGGAATATTCAATCTCTGAGCGATATCTTCGACAGTTTCGTTTCCTTCAGAAATAATGCCGACGGATTTAGCAATAGCTTTAGCGGTAATAGGATGATCTCCAGTAACCATAATGACTTTGATACCGGCACTTCTGCATTTTGCTACGGCGTCCGGTACGGCAGCGCGAGGTGGATCAATCATAGACATTAGTCCGACAAATCTTAAACCTTCTAATGGAAAGTTAGGGTCGTCGGCGTTGAATTTAAACCCAATGGGATATTTATCTGTTGGAAGCATAAAGTCGCAGAATCCTAATACACGTTCTCCCAAACCTCCCAATTCCAAGTAAGCATTATTAAAAGCTTCCTTCATTTCTTCGTCCAACACTTTTTCTTTTCCACCGATGAAAATTGTGGCGCATCTTTCCAAAATACGTTCGGGCGCTCCTTTCATCACTAAAACATGGCGAGGATCGTTGGGGTCTTCATTCTCGTGAATAGATATTTGGTATTTGTTGGTAGAATTGAATGGAATTTCACAAGCTTTTTTATTCTTGCGTCTTATGCTTAGTACGTCACCTAACGCCAATTCCATACATTTTAGAAGAGCTGCTTCTGATGCGTCGCCGTTAACTTCTTTCTTTAAAATGGAAACACCGTCTTGGCCACCTTTGAATTCGGCACGGTTACACAAAGTTGCGATGCGGGCTAATGCTTTAAATCCGGGACTGGTCCGATCGTATTGTACGCCGGATTGATCTTCGGTGGTATCGGCTTCAATAATTTGATTATCAAACCACATGTGCGCAACAGTCATACGATTTTGAGTTAGAGTGCCAGTCTTATCTGAGCAGATTGTGCTGGTAGAACCCAGCGTTTCGACAGCTTCCAAGTTTTTGACAAGGCAGTTCTTGGAAGCCATTCGTTTGGCCGTTAATGTTAAACATACAGTTACGGTAGCTAAAAGACCTTCTGGAACGTTCGCCACTATAATACCAATCAAAAATATAACCGCATCCAACCAGAAGTATTTAAGGATTAGAGCAATTACAAAGAAAGTTACACCTGCAAAAAAAAAATTATCAGCATTTATCAGTTAAGATGTTATAAGTCTTTACCTAAGAATACAGCTACTCCAGTGATAAGATGAATAAAATGATGAATTTCTTTAGCGATGGGGGTTTCACCTGTGTCTAGACCGGAAGCTAAACCGGCGATACGACCCATCACTGTATTGTCGCCACAACTAATAACGACACCTTTAGCAGTGCCTTCTACGGCATTGGTCGAGAAAAACGCCAAATTTTTTGTTTCTAATGGATTCTCGTGGGTAAATTCTGGGCTACGACTTTGAGGTTCTGATTCTCCGGTTAATGATGAGTTATCGACTTTTAAGCCGCGCGATTCAACAATTCGAATGTCCGCTGGAATTCGGTCTCCAAATTTCACTTCAACCACATCGCCTAATACCAAATCTTCGGCCCTTAACGTAAGTTTTTCGCCTTCTCTGATTACAGTAGCAAATTGAGGTACCATGTTTTTGAACGATTCCATAATTTTAGAACTTTTGCTTTCTTGGTAATACGAAAATATACCTGCACGTATTTACTTTAAAAAAAAAAGCGACGTCGTTGATGTTACGTTACCTGTTACGATAACCACAGCCGCTAAGACAATACCCAAATAAAGATTATCATCGACAGGTTCTTCCACACTACTTGCTTGGATGGAATAGGCAATAAAACATAAAATTGCACCGACCCATAAAAGTAAAGCGAAACCTCCAAATAAGTTTTTACAAAATTTCACCCATTCGGGAATTGTTTTGGGTGGTGTAAGTGCATTGGGTCCGTCCCTCTCCAAATTTTCTTTTGCTTTTGCGTGACTAAGACCCTAAAATTCAATCACAAATATACACGGTCACGTATCGATTTTAAATTACTCACATTTTCGGGATGCGTCTGAAACCGTTGGTATAATTCTTCTGGGGATATCTTGTGATAATCAATATCTAATTCTTGTTTCAAATCATCTAAGTCATCCGCTTTGCGCTGTTTTTGACGTTCTTCCTACGTGACTATAAATAATAAAAAGTAATTAATAAAAATTAAACGCTACGACCACCGTAACATTTTTATGTTATAAGCAGTTACTATAATCACTACTTTGATAATTAAACTAGCTTGTAAGCGTAGTAAACATACAATAATTACTCCGTTCTAGTTTAAACTTTAAACCATACACCAGAAGATTAATGAGCTCTAGAATATGAACGTAATTAATTAACCACAAAATACCTTAAAACGTTCGCAATTACTCCGATACCACGTAAGTTTTAAAATACCCTTGGTTGGAGATTTAGAGGTCAACTCCAAACATCCGATATTGATTTCACATTATTATTTAAAACTTGATGCGAGGAATAAACATGCAAACACTACTTAGTGCAACCAACAAAAAGTACTTACATCAAACAGGAGTAACGTTAATGTAATTAGCTCGTTTAATTTGTTTTTGACATAAATATTTCACTGATCTAATCTGCAATTCAAACACAGACATTCTCTGAGCTGTTATCTCAGAATTTGCATATATTGCTTCAGTACTAATACTAATTATTAAATACGCTCATAAATCAAAAACTTTATGAGCAAATAAAAGAAAATACGTCAAGAATGTCCAGTGATGAATTACAGTTAATAAACAAAAGGATGTGTCGCTTATTAATAGTTGTATAAAAATTG
Source organism: Abscondita cerata (assembly GCA_030710515.1). Classification (NCBI taxonomy): domain Eukaryota; kingdom Metazoa; phylum Arthropoda; class Insecta; order Coleoptera; family Lampyridae; genus Abscondita; species Abscondita cerata. Next base: position 236,339 of record JALBCR010004258.1, read on the forward strand.
AATAACAAACACAACTATTACAGCACAAAACAGATAACAATATAAGGAAGTTGCGGCAAAGGCCACTTCCTCGCACATATGTGTTCACATATATTTACAAAGCTTAGAAGTAGAGTTGATAGGTTTGGAAAAAGCTTAAGACAGTAACAGTACCTTCACCTCCAAATAGAAAAAAGTGCCAAGGGTTGAAAGTGCAGATAAGAAAAGTTTACAAAAATACCTTTGATCTGCCATCCGCCGTTTTGTTGTCATCATAGTTGTTGGGGATAGTCGCTACACGATATGAATCTGATCGGCCAAACTGGAACATTTAACAACTACTGCTAAAGACATTCTGCATGCCAAAAGTTACTTTCCCCAAAGAATGGTTTCATCAAAAACACACATTCAACACAACAAACTAAATTAAGTAGGGCAAACATTTAGTCGATACCAAATTATTTTGGTATCAATAAGTGGAGAAAAAGTTAACGTCAAAACATTTACGCGTCACACATGCATAACAACAAAATGCATTTAATTAAACTGGGAGAGTCTATTGTGGTGCCAGACCTGTTGGTTATTAAATAAAGTTATTCTAAGCAATACGATCGTTTTCATACATAGCGTGCCAAAATGTTTAAGTTTTGTAAGGTCACACAAGCTCCTGCATTTACAAAGTTGGTGATCTTTAAATAGTTTCGATTCATGTTTATATACCTACCACTTAATCTACAAAGAAACTTGATTGTCCAAGAACTAATTGATCGTAATGAAATAGTTCGAGCACGAAATTTTTAGCGTAACACTCCAGACAAATTCCAAAATAAAACTGATTTAATAAAATTATGCTTTAGAAACAAACTCTAATTTTAAATTGTCACAAACTATCCACAATTAAGCAGGTAACAACTCACTTCCAGTAATTATTTAATTATAAAAAGCAACAATTACATACGTTTTGATCGGTTTTGTGTTCGGACCATCCATCATAGTGTTTTTCACGAAAAATAATTGTTACGTAGTTTTCCCACGTGCAATTACAACAAACACATTGCATGCCGTTACTTATTAAAAAGTCACAATTAACAATGATTAATTCACTGGGTTTTCTGTTTAATATTTTTTTTTGTTTTTAACTTTGAAATTTGAATGAATGGAAATTTGAATTCTAATGAAAATGTAAATATTTTAATTTTTTGTACCGAAAAACATTCAGAAAACTCTGAAAGACCATTAATTAAAAACTTCGACAGAAGATTCGCACAATGCAATTAGTAGAAAAGTCAAAAAGCTCTAAATTCGATTAAGAAAGACTTAAGTTTTTCGATATCGAAATACGATTTAGTGTTTCGCACCAAATTAACTTTACGTAATTACTATTTATTTCAAATAAGCGAAGCCTTATAATAATTATTCTGAAATGTTTCACATACCAATAGTTACATTCTTATCAAGAAAAAATATGTACAATCGCGCGGTTATCTCATAAAACGTAAATCACAGGAATCGAACCGAATGCATTTTCGGAAAAATTACCGGTAACCAAATCTACGCCTAAAAAATGAATCCAAATACATTTTGATGTCACAATTTCACAATTTTTTGCAAACGCTATTTCAGGAAACGCCAAAGAACATATTTTTTTTTACCAACGTAAAACGGAAAATTCCGAGTATCGATTTATCATAAACAAATTGCGATATAATAGAAAATGTAGAATAATTCTGCGAAAAATTCTACGTCGACGTCCAGTATATTTTTGCACATATTATTTTACCTTATTGCACAACTATACACTTTTCGGGTGTATATTGATCGTGTTGAAGATATTTTAACAAATCGCGTATATTTACGTCCTTTTTCCTATGAAACAAGTTCCAGTTAAGTTTGCCAAAAGAGAAGTTTTTTTAAATCAATAGACCTCGACCGAATAGTTTCCTTGAACATCTGAGGAAACTTGGCCGAAGTAGGTCATCATTGATCGAGGCACCCTTTCAACGTCCATTAGAAAATCGTTTTTATCAATTAATTTGTTTCGCGTTTTAATAATGTAACATTTTAAATATAATTACAATACCTAATCTACCAAGAAGATGGACACTAGATGAGAGCACTAGCACAAGCATTTCTACTTCGTTCGTCAAAATTAGACAAACTACTAGTTCTTATTAACTGAAACTTTAACATACCTCCCCCATTGATAGTAGATTGTTAAAAAGATCCCGGGGTTGTGTTAAATGTAGAACAACTTCATGTAGTTTGGATACACACGGAGCGCACTCTGAATCAGACGACGGGCGCGGACCCACTGGTACCGGCAGGCTGCGCTGCCGCGGATCGTATTGAGCCCTGACGTCATACTGCGGACGACGCCGCGACGCAGGGGGACGCCAGACACAAGCCTTTGCTCGTGGTCCTAGGTTGAGTTCAGAAGCTTTTGGTAACCCATTTGTTGCAAATTGATTATTACGTCATATATGAGTATATACTTTAAACGTAGAGGCTTCGGACAGATCAGACTGCTAGTCTCTAAAATTATTACGTTGTCGTTGCGAATTCTCAATCAAAAAATAAGCGACGGCCCTCTTGTTCACGTTCATGTCGTCATCAAGTCAAAGAAATGTCAAGGATGCAAGAGCATGATACGAAATCACGCAACGATTTATCAGCCGCCAGTAGATTGTTTGACCCTTTCCAAGTTATTGAAAAGTGTAGTTTTTCCAAGCGAACATAGTAAACATATTAGATAAATACTATTAAGTGCAAAACTAGAAGTTTGTATTTCTGCCAAAAAGAGCGATTGTAGCAAAATTAGATTCTGAATTGAACAACTTGGGCGTGTCAAATGAAGTTCGATAAGCAAATTTATCAAAATGTATAAAAAAAAGACACCTGGTTTTATTTCATAATCTTTCAGATCGCAATGTTAAGAAGGGCGCAGCCACGAGATCTGTAATTGCATTTGCTTCAATTAATGTGAAAGAGTTCGTAGTTAGTGCTAACGTAAGGAAGGTCTGCCACATTAAAATTATAGTTTTTGTGTTGTTAATGTAAGTGTTCCTGACGATTAAACCATCTCGCAGATCCTACAGAACACTGAAAATGGAAGGTTGTCTAAATACCGTTACTATATATAACGCTCTTGGCCTATTACACTATGGTAGACAAATATTCTTTGAGGTAAAATGAAATAAACCCAACCATTATTTTTGAAAATCCTGAAACACTATTATTTTGTTTTACTCATCTGAATTTTTCTCATTTTTAAGCACAATGTAGCGTCCCTCGTCATTGATGCCTATTTAATTCATTCTCTAAATCCCTATATAAATTTTTAAAAAATTTGACTTAAAGGACATCTGAGCCAGAACGCCTCACCAACCTTCCTTTTACTGTCGTCCTAAATTTCGTTTAACCACTTCTACCAAGTCATCACATGTATTCCTTTATGTCAACGTTTCTCATACTAATTGCCTGTCCACATTGTCAAAAGCAGCTTTAATATCCAGAAACATAGCGTACATACCCAACCTTTTCCCTCTATTTCCTTATTTACAATTAGTTTATAAACAAGATCAGATAGGTACATACTTTTTTTCTCCATCTCCCCCTCCATTCTTTTTATCATTATTTCTCCATACAAAAAATCTTCTCTTGACTTTTGCTGGCTTCAGTGAACATACTAATGCACTTTGGGATAACAAGATGGATTCTATGCCATTGTTTGTAAAACCCTTGAACAGTTTTAGTTTTCCTTTCAAAGCAAGCTTTTTAATTCGAGAATCTTCATTAATCATTTAACAAGAATATTTGAACCTTTATTGTAATATATATTATATGTGAACATTTTGTTTGAAAATTAAATAAAAATTACGTTGGCAAAGAGTTGAACAATAAATGCGATACAAAAAAAGTACCAAATCAGTTAAACGTAAAATTGATAGCAAAAACATGAGTTACAAAGAAAGTTGGAAAAGTAATTACTTGATACAAGTTGTTGTAGTGCCTAGGGAAAATAATGTGAGAAGACATTGCTCAACAATGCATGAAAATAAGTATGCTACATACAATAGATGAAAGTCAGCGCATTTTAGTTGCAGATTTGAAGAAGATTAAACAACAAACTGGCACGTTTAGTAGAATTTTGCATTCCCAAACTCATTCTTTGTTTGCATCTTATGCCGTATCTCTTGAACTGACCAGGACAAAGAAACCTTTTACTAATGGCAGTTTAATTTAAAAAATTGCCACTGAAATGGAAAAAGCTTTTGAGGACGCCAAAATAGCTGAAAAATTTGAATCAGTGGCACTTTCAACAAACCATACACAGAAAGATTGTTGAAATGGGTCAGCAAATAGAAATACCTTTGTTTAGCATGATTGTTCACTTTGATCAAACAGATGTCACTCAGCTCTTAATATTCATACATTCTACCTCTGAAGACTTCTCTAGTAAGAAGGAACTATTTGAATTGTGTTCTCTTCATGGAATAACAAAAGGAAAAGACATTTATGAACCTTTAAAGAAATCAGTTGCCAGAATTGGGAAGTTTTGGTAAATGTTCTTCTATTGGTACAGATTCAGCAATGGCAGGTAAAAAGTTTGGAGTAGTAGATTTTGTTTAGGGAGAATGGAGTAACTTGTCCGACAATCGACTGTATTATTCACCAGGAAACTTATGTGGAAAATCCATCAAACAAAATCAAGTTATTAAACTCGTGACTATAAATTTGATCAGAGGTGGAAACCGAACCCTCTTACACAGACAACTTGCTATTTTATACACCATGTAACTGCAGGAAAGTGCATGCAACGATTCTTTGCAATAAGAAAGAACATCCCGCATTCCTCAATAAATATGTGTCTCTGATACCACCGAACTTGAAAAGAAGTTTTAAGATTTTAGAATTTTTAGTTTAATTAGCTTGGTCTTCAAGGAAAAAATCGAACAATATCAAATTGGTTATCGTCATCAATGGGTTTCGAAGCAAGCTTAAAGTGTTCAAACAAACTTTGGAAACCAAAACTTGATACACTTTCCAAGCTGTTTTCAGTTAGCTGAAGAATTCAAAGGTAACGATTTTTCAAGATGCAATTCTCAAATCCAAAATTTAATTGATGAGTTCGATATAAGATTCTATTAAATTGAAAATCTCAAAATAGTCTACTGGTTTATAATAATCATCTTAGAGGTAGAATCGAAGACCAACCACATAAACTACAACTCGAATTATGTGATAAGCAAGCTGATTTTAATGACAAAGCAAGAAAAGGGTCATGATTTTTTTAAATTGCTTCCTAAAGAGAAATTCCCTTGAGAGATTTTGGATAAAAATATCATCAATGTTTGGAAGTACCTATCAATGTGAAAGTAGTTTCTCATCTATGAAGTTTATAAAAAAACAAAATAGAAGCAAGCTTTCTGAGGTGTCTCTACTTCATTTCATCTGGGTATTCGTTCGTTAGTGGATGCAGCTGATAGCCCACAATGTTCACACTGAATAATATACATGTTAATTCTCATTGCAATATTTGTATTGACTGGTAAAATATTCTTTTGAATATAGCAATTCCATTGTCAATTCTTCAATTATTTACTGCCAACTAAGCATTGGCATAAAAACCATCTCGAATCGCCTGGTGTAAATTCGCAAGTACAACAGTAAACAAACACCGAAAATCACTCGACAACTGTTTCGTCCTTTTGGGAGAGAACTCGAGGGTAAGTTCATTAATGTACACTCATTAAAGAAAAAAAAAATGAGAAAGTAGGGTGTGGTTAAGTTAAATAACCACATTTATTTTAAGGATTAGGTTTACTTACATTTAAGAAATTGTTTAGTAAAAGAGTAACGTAGTTATAAAAGACAATTTAAATAAAATAATTCTAAAAAACTGTAACTAAATTCCTAAACTGTCTCATTTTCCTTTATTGAGTGTACAATATGCGCGGCTGTCGAGTTACAAGCCTACCGTGGGCACATCTTATGTGAAGAACAAGATGTTGCGACATCTAGTGTAGCTCGTGCTAACGTAGCACGTTCGAAAAGTAATCTGCACCAACACAACCTTGTCGGTAGATGTGTAAGCAGTTACATATGCTTACTATCAGGGTAACTGCTTATATATCTGCACGAGCTGCAATAGATGTCGCAACATCTCGTTATTAAATATGCTTTGCTTGGTAGAGTATAGGGGAGATTCAGTTACATATCAATCAAATCAAAAAAGAGAGAAACCAGTTGCAGCTCCAAAGATATTATATCTGAACCATTATCTATAAAAATACATTTTTGTTGCTTTAATTGCATCGTAAAAATGCTTGATCTGTAGAAGACGAACTTCATTTTTCATATCAAAAGCTCTTCTTTAGTAGTAAGTGACAGTAGTAAGTGTTTACTCATATTGCACAAAGTACAAAAAGCGGGTAGTTCTTGAGATAGGATTGAGTTAGTGGAGAAATATAGACTATTCGTTCGTTATCATATGAGTCGAAATTCTCAAGAGTTGCTCAATTCAATTGGATAAAAGAACAAACCTATAATTATAACCCGTGATTCAAAAAATTTTTCTTCAAAGTATGCCATGAAAAAATTCACGTACGTCTACTCTAAATGATTAAAACTGGATGTGTTGGACCTACCAAAGTACTATTAAGCTATTGAAGTCATCTGAATTATTAATCGGCAAATCGGAAAAGAAACAACTATAATTTAAAGGAATCTTTTTAATGCAACAAATGTAAATGATTTAAAAATAATCTAAAGATACTGCACTTGTCTATTAAATGGATCAAAGTGAACGATCACTTCAGAAAAGGTGTCTTGGAATTTTTGAAACGTAGCACGAGTAGAATAAACTCATTGCCCATCAATTCTTACACCGTTTCGAAAATAATTTTTAACATGCAGCGTTTATGGTGGTCGGTGAAAGCCATAATGTCAACACAATCATAAATTGAAATTAAATCTGTCAGAATTGACAAATGTACAAGCTAAGCTAAGATACACATGTTATATCTTGCTTGGTCGTTCATGGTAAAGTTTGATAAAAAATTTTTTGAATCACACGCATGTAAATCATTAGATTGTCATCTTTTGTTACTGGTTTTAATGATAGAAAAAGATTAAACAACAAAAAAACATGGACGTTCTGAAAAAAAAAACACCCTTTGAACATTGCAATATGTGTCTAAATGTAATGAGAAAAGATACAATTAATTGACAAGCAAATTTATAAACAATATTTTGCAAAAAACGGTATTTGCAACAACTGTTGCTCAATTTCTAAAGCAGAATTCGCTTCCGAATTCATAAATATAGTATATTAGAAAAGAAAAAATAATAAAATAAAGAAGAAATCAATAGCAGAATTAACCAGTGTTTCAATTATACCCCAGCACATTTTCACAAAAAAAAAATATCGACAAAAGAGCCCGAAACGATTTAATTAAAAAAATTATATGACAAAAACTATACCGACATGTTAATTCATAAAATTTTGAATATTGCGTGAACTAATTTATATTGAATAACTGCCACTTCACAATTCTCGATATGCTTTGGAAAGAATTGAATTTAAATGAAATTCCAGTTTAATATAAAATTTCATCGCGACCTGTATAATTTATAATAAATAGAATTTACAATACACACTGAAAATTTGTTTGTAATTAAATTATTGATTCTCCCTTTTCCATAATAATGAAGCAATAATGTGCAAAACAATTGTATTAATCTGTATTATACAAAAAAAGTGGCGTCGAAATGCATTGTTCCTTGATTATTTTAATAATTCTTATACATTTTCATTTATTTATGTCGTTTTCATGATCAATGTATAATCTCCTAGGATGGTGGACACGGAATGAATGTAATTTAGTAGTGCAAAAGAGACTGCATTCCTAGTCTAATAATTCCTAGTTTTGGGTGATATATAAAAACAAACATTTCACGCAGCACTTCACAGCGTCCTGGCAGTAATAGACGTATAAGATCGTAAGGGCGCACTGCCTTCCTCAACTCGTCGTATCAAAAAATATTTAAACAAAAGTAAGTTAATAAGCATTTGTTCTTTCCTTTTGGAAATTTGATCATGGTTTTTTAGATATCGTATTTACATACGGCTAACTCTAATTCGTTGGAAAAGTGACAAATAATGTTAAAATTTACGGTTCGCATAACTTCCTATCATATTTTTAAGATATGGAGTAAAAATAGAAAAAGTTCAATTTCCGTACAATTTTCGACAAACAGATAAAATAGATATAAATATAACGATTTGGTTATTCAACCCATTCTTTTCGAAGTTACACATATCCTCTAGCTGAAAAAGTCAATTACAGTGGAATTTGTGTTGATCGATCTGTACATTTCTAGGTTAAAAAACATGTTATTCCTTGGTGGCCACATTTTTTTGTACATTATGTTGATTCGTGTTCCCAATGTAACGAAATTTTACACCAATGTAATTGGTTTGTTTCGACTCCTAGTTTATATTGTTGAATTTAATATAGGTAGAAAAGGCAATCGATAAATACACACCTTAATTAATATAAAATTAAGTATCTAACGCTTAACACATTTTTGCATACACAGAGAACAAAGGTAAATGCCACGAATTAAATCTTAAGCTGCATTTTTTAATATACCAGCAGTACATCATGTGCAGTATAGTAATATATTTCGTTACAATTTTATTGATATATTTAATGCTTTTCATATTGAACTTAAAAAACTAAAAGAAAGTAAGTAAATGTACTTATTTTGCATGTTCCTCTAAATTATTCGATCGTTCTTTTCTGAGGTTAAAATCTAGATTGATGTTTTGCAGTTAATTCTGTCCTGCAAAGATGTTATAAAATTTATTATGTGGTAGCCGAGAACACAAATGTTAGTTAATGCCATAAAGGATACAAACAAAAATTAATTACAATGACTTCGTTCCAAACTAACAAAGCTAAACACTTAAATTTATTTATTTAATGAAAACTGTGCCTCCTAGACGATGGTTTATTTTTAATTACAGTGATACATTTGCCTCCGGTGAGTAAAAAAAAGAAATATGTTTACTACAAATAACCTAAAAAGTCATAATTGGTAAAAAAAAAACTGATACGTCACAGAAAAAATAATTCAAGTAAATATTGTAGAAAATGTAATATTCATCAACTTTAGTTTCATCACCTTTTCGTATAACTAATATTGAAGATATTGTTAAATATAATGTGCATATAAATACCCATATGGGTAATTACTTATCCACCAAAATTTTTAAACAATATATGTCAATACGAAATAACTTTTATATGAAAAAAAATGTGTCAAGAAGTATTTTAAGAAATATACTCTTGGCTTGATAGTATAATAAAGTCAGTAATCGTGGTAGTTTTTTAACACGTTAATTTAATCACATAATTCGTGTTGAAAGGAGCTGTTTCACAAATGACTGTATCTCGTGGAAGTTAGAGTTCAACAAAATATTGTAAAGGAATCAGTAAAAACAAAATATTCATCCAAGTGAAAAAAGAAAAAAATAAAAAAATAATTCAAGAACATATGACCCTTGGTTTTATTTTTTATCTATTAATAATAATAAAAGATATTGTAAAATAAAGGTACGGTGATCACGGTACGTAAATGGAGGCATAGCCAAACGGTACAAGACCCAGTTTCGTAAACTGACCATCAGGTTTCGATTTCAGATAAAAATGATGGAAAAAATAAGCAATCAAATCTGCCTAAAAATAATGGACGAACTAGAAGATGCAATAGACGACCTCAAACCGAAAAATACAAGAAGAACGAACAATTACACTACTGAAATATTAACAGACTGTTCAAGAAATGTTAAAATTAAAATCATAGAAGAGCATCGCACGATAAAGCAAAGGAAACAAAAGAATTTGGATCAGAGATTGGATTGATCCAAAAAGACTAAACAGATGTCGAGCGATTCTACCTATGGATCGACTTATGTAACTGCTTACACATCTGCCGACAAAGTTTAATGCAAATGTATTTTCGGACGTGTTGTCGCATCACTTATTGATTATTATTATTTTATATTTATTTCTATTATACTAAAGATTTAGAATATATACTCAAAGAAGTCCAAAATAATTAGACTGAATGTAATTTGTAAGTGATATTATTTTTAAAAAAATGTTTCTATACATATATCCATTGGTAAAAAATTTAAAAAACGTACATAATTTTAATCAGAAAGTATTTTTATATAAAGAAGGCATTTCCAGGTACATATCAATAATAAATAGATTTGACTAAAAATATCCAGTATGTGGATGTTTTAAGCCCATTAGATTGCATCGAAAATAAATCTGACTTTCAAATTCAAATATATACATTTTTGGTTGGAGTTAATCTAAAATTTTTTCTGAATCTAAAATAAAATTTAAGGGTATACATTTAAAATAATATAGAGAAATTACCACACTACATTACCCTGCACATTTACAATCGCATTAGAGCCAAAATTTACATGTCGAATGCATTTTCCTCATAACTCAAAGTTAAGAAGAAGAATCACACGGCTTTTGGCCACCCTGTATGCAGTGGGTCTAAAATACGCAGGTTAGCGTTGGAATCTTTCGAAACAATAACATTTACAATGTTAATTAAATTAGGAGAAAGCGCCATTTTAAATACCATTTTTCAAAAAGTAATCTACTTGAATATTTTTGTATTATTTATTTAATTCTGACAATTGATACAATAAACGTCTAAAAATATTTAAATACCGTTGTTTTCTAAAATGGTATGTGATTAATTTAATTGACCTTACAATTTGGGAAATACCGTCAACTTTTATAAAATTCAGCAAACACTTGTTTAAATATACTTCTGTTTAACAAATAATAACTCTTAAAACGGGGTTAAACCGTCAGTACGAGTCTTTTAAATATTTCATCGAGACCAAGTCAGTTCGCTCCCTTGAATAGGTTTTAATATTAGAATTAAAACAAAATTTTGCTCGGAAAAGAAGAAAAAATAGTTCAAATAAAAGTTAAAGATAATGAAATTTTTAACAACTTCTCTCTCATTACTATTTTTGTGTAATTATCATTCCTAAAGATAAAAAAGCCACGTGAGATCGTCAATAAGACTTTTCGTTTTCGAAACACCATCAACTTTCTTTTTTAAACGCGGTCCCGATATTTATCTTTTTAACTCTAAAATAGGAGTATCACCAGGAATAGTTTAAACGTGTTTTCGATTAAGATTATTCAATAAAAATCTCAATAATTCGGAACTGAATGCTCGAAAAGTCGATAGAGTTGAAATAAAGATATTTTTTTTGAAATTATAACTTAAAAAAGATGTCAGATTGTTTAAACCATTGCAACTTACATATCACTTGTTTTAAAGTTCATAATTATACTAAATATAATGTTAAATATAACAGAACCGTATTTGAAAAACGACACATTTCAAAAAATATCAATAAGATTCAATGTATACCGTGTGTCCCGCGGAAAAGTTTGACATAGGCATTTCTATATTAAATTCTTTCTGGTATAATTTTAGCAATATAACAAGATATTTTATTAGAACAAATTTATGTGGTAATGTAAGTGTTTAGAGAGTATTTTAATAAAAAAAAAACAGTACAATTTGTATAAAATTTACCAAAATCCAGGTTCGATCCCGATTGTGGTATTTTTTTATTAATAAAATTATTATTTTAATTTTTTGTCAAAATATTAAATTCACTTTACAAAATTGTATTATAATAATCCCAATGAAGCTTAAAAAAATACCGCAATCGGAATCGAACCCTAGTTGAGAATCGCAAAACATTATACTAGGCAACAAATTAACTCATTCGTACACAAAGGTTGCTTAATAAATTAATATCAATTCGGTTAATAAACAAATATTCATACAAAATAAGTTACTTTACAGATTTTTTTAGTAAAATGCGATTTGAATACTCTTTATTATCACATCAATTTGTTCAATTTTATCTATCCAACATAATATGTTGTTATATTGTGTTCCACGTGTGCCAGAAAAGAGATATACACTAATATAATAATAATTTTCGTAGGACACCCGGTATATAACTCAGCAGCACTTTAAATTAAATATACGAGGCTAGTTCAATAAATACACGTTCGAGCGCTGTGAAACGATTGTTAGTGGAGCTATAATCGTACAAATTTGCGTAGGCCAGCGGCTGCTATATAGCTGTCTATTGTGACACATCCTCGTGATATTCGTACAGGAGACAGTTGTTGTGCGCGTTTCATTATGGCAGGTCTTATAGTTGGAGCGTCCAAAACCGATTACCGAGCAGTCATACAGTTTCTGCATGCTGAGGGCAACACTCCAGTTCAGATTTATGGGAGAATGCAAAATGTTTATGGTGGAGAGTGTCCTTCAAAAACCACAGTCGTGGAATGGTGTCGGAAGTTCACAGATGGGCGACAATCGACAGCGGATTTGCCAAGGCCGCATACAGCTAACATCATCAAATCACAGATGGAGCGGATGAGGTGGGAGATTTTAGAGCACCCCCTTACAGCCCGGATCTTTCACCCTGTGACTTCCATATCTTCGGACCATTGAAGAAGGCACTTAAGGGACAGCGATTCCAGTCGGACGCTCAAGTCAAGCAGGCAGTTTTGAAATGGTTCCGCGAACAGCCAATGGGCTGGTACCACACCGGTATACAGCGTCTTGTGAAGCAGTGGGATGCATGTCTTTGTAGTAATGGCAATTTTGTTTAGTGTAAATAAACCGCTTACATGTACCACCGTTCGAACGTGTATTTATTGAACCAGCCTCGTACATTAAATCTACAGTGTGACTAGAAATGTTGGCATCATATAGGAGCTTATGGACTACATTAATTCTACATCGAACAATATGAAAATATACCAAAAAAATAGTAGTCGCGTGATTTGCATTGATTATTATCTGTTAAAATAGCAAGTTTATGTACACAAAATTTCATCTGTATAAGATGATTTAGGTTTTTCAAGTTTTGTAAATTTCAATACTGTTGCAAAGTCACATGTAATTCAATCTCTTTAATTCCACTTCTTCGAGTTGATAATATTGTATTCTATCTACATTTCTTTTAATATATAACGATTTAAATTGCATTTTCCTAGAAAAGTAACATAGAAACATTCAAATTTGATCATAGTAATGCAAAATGTGTTTTCCTTTTGGAATGTTTATAAATATTTATGAAAACATTTTTTGTGTCTAAAAATGACGCCCATTATTATTGTTTAGGCCATTGTTACAATTAATTTAAATTATGTATTTATCTAGTTTGTATAGTAATGTTTTAGAAAAACGTTAGTAGCGTAAATAGTATAGAATTAATTGAGTTTTTGATGTGAAGTTATAAGAAATAGAATTTTTTTCCTACGAGCGAGCGATGTTTGTAATACAAACAACAACACGCATTTTCTTAACATGGTCCTTCAAGCCGGATATTTAAAACCGCCCACCAAAGTTGAAGAAAGAACCGCTATCTACTCTACCGTTGAACCCTTTCAAACTATAAACGCATTTTCTTAACAATTATTATAAAAGTAGTTTACTTCAAAAGATTGGAATAAGAAAATCATTACACTACTTTTTAATTTTGAAGAACAATAAACTACTTTAGTATTTCAATAATAAATTAAAAACAATTCAACACCAATAAATTACATTTCTGAATGCCTTTCATTGCTTTCCATACACAAAATCATTCTTCTTGACATATCTAAGCGACCTTATATCTAAAATTCAGATCGAATCCCAGTTTCCAAATGTGTATTATTTTTAGGTACAAACAACTTCTTCAAAAATATTTAGTTTCTTCAATATTTTGAGAAAAAATCCAACTTTATGAATTTCTTGAAAAAAAAAATTGACAAACGATGCGTGTTACGTGACATCAACTTTCATCTTGGTCGAAGCAGAAATTGATGCCAAGCTAAACTTAAAGTTCTAATAAAAAATGAAGTGTAATTGAGAGTTTCTGAAAAATCATAAAAGAAATAGAATGACAATCAAGACGAACACCACTGAATGGACGAAAATGCCCCTACAAGGAAATATATCAAAGGGGCGGATAGGGTCAACTCGATGTGCGGCATCAGTTAATGGACTGAGATAATTCAATTTCCTTGTACTTCTAGTATTAAATTGCTATTACGAATTAGTCCTATTAGATAAATCAAAGCCACAAAAATTATTTTAATTATCTTTGCGCGAACAATCAGTTGCTTTTAAAATTGCATTGGTAAATGAAGGGGTTTTTAAGTGGATGGTATGTGACAACAAACAACTTATCGTTCTTAGTACATTTTTACTTAAAAAAATTTTTAGAACACGTTACTTTGCTGATAAAAAAATAAATACGTAGAAGCAAATTAACGACGTTATGTAAATAATTTCAAAACCAGTTACATTTCGTTTGAACTAGTATGAAACTTAAATCGGAAAAAAAATTTTAAAAAACCTAGAAAATCCGAGTTTATGACGCATTTCAAATTTAATGATTTTGTTTCGCATAAACAACAGCAATCGAAACCACTATGCAAATCAAATTTAATTAAAATAAAGGAACGGTTAATAGAGTACGATAACATTTCATCAATGACTTTAAAACTAATTACGTACCTATATAAAAAATATTATTCGGATAAATTCCATAATTCAATGATACTTTTCCTCAATTTTCGTAAGAGCTAAACAAATTGCCTTATTTGCGTTTAGATTAAAAATGCTTCTTAAACCACAATTTCGTCCGCCTATCCAAATGCGAAACGAACGCGTAACTTGCAAAAGAAAAATTGAATAAATACAGAAATAATTTATTAACATTCGTGTACTAATTGAAAAAAATTGGAATATAGTATGGGACATTTGTTTAACATTAATTTTCACCGTCTGCATGTGATTTTATTAAAAAAAAATTAAGTGGCTCACGAATACCCTTTTATTATGGCTTAAAAGCGCGTGTCAAATAGAAATGTGTATAATTTCAGCTCCCCTTCGTAATAAACGTATCTTTCGTTCTAAACAATTTTATCATTGAATTATCTACACATAGAAAGAAACTTTGTTGGCAAATGACAAAAAGCAATAAAAACTTTTTACGGCAACTAAAATAATTCTGATATTCGGAACATGATCGTGTCGTAAATTCAGCACAAAAATACACCAGTCCTTAAATTGCAATTAGGAAAAAAATCCAAATTACAGTTTACGAAACGTACGCAAAACGCTCATTCAATGGATAGATTACTATGATAATTAAAAAAAAACATAATGGTCGTTATAAAGATTAACGCTATGGCAAAAGTATTACTCCACATCTTATGGGGACTTAAGAGACCCTTTTTTTTCATTGTTTTCGACGAATTAGAGTTAGTACGTTATACTAAAGCGAAAAAAATGTTATGTCCGATGGCCGGCCGTCCGTTCGTATTTAAACAAGATATCAAGAAAACCACCGGTCCGATTTTAATCAAACTTTGTACATGAACCTTATTTATAATTCCGCAGATCTGATTACATTTTGGGAGCATAATCTATGTAGCTAAAAGGGCTGTTAACCTTCACAGATTTTCAAATTTTTTAAATATTTAGAAAAATATTCATTTTACACTTTTGTTTCAAATCAAAGTTGTTTGTAATTTAATTACATACAACTTTTGTTTAAACTATTTTTTGATCCGATAAATAATTACTGAGATATAACAAATACGTGACTCTAATTGTTGTAACAATATCTCCACCAATATCAATTATACAAAAAAGTTGAGGGACAAAAGTTGTTGGAAATTTTTTTGTATACGTATAGCTTTTGTTTCGACCATTTTTTTCTAAAACGCAATTTCATTTTCGCTTTGTGAGAGTGAGAATGTTCAACTCGTCTTAAGGAATTTGGGGGAGCAATACCTCGTTTTGCCTGACGTACTCTCGTAGGTAGCGTTCGTATAACGGTTTGGCAGTTAGATTCATTTGACTATTGCTGGATAACGTTTACTTCGATTTTACAAATTACACATTCGTTCTTCGACTTTATTAGTATCCGAGCGATGTGGAGTTCTGCGGTAAATGCTTGTTCCACAATTTTTTTAGACTCGTTCGCGTATTGTAAACGATATGGAGAGAACTTCTTTCGTATTGTTTTAGAAATTTTATGCCCGAGCGCATCTAGCCTATATTACAACTGTCACATCAAATTATTGATAATAGTAAATACCGGCGAAATAGAAAAAATAGTACAAACAACGTATTTTGCAATTTCCAGACCGACTGTTTTCATGCTACTTGTTTTTCAATATACTGCAATCATCTAAATTTTACTTCGTTTTATATCGAATGTATATGGAAATATTATGCGCATAGATACATATTGAAGTGTTATTTTGATAAAAAGTGGGCAATAATTCTTTAAGTTTTTACCTTCACATAGACTGCAAAAAACGAAAAAACTTTTAAATATAGTAATATATTCCCAATTTAAAATACGCAGCCATCAACATTTTTATTTAAGAATCACTCATAATTTTACAGCAGCTTCGATAATATATTTGTGTAGTTCAAAAATGCGTCAACCAAATTAATAAATTGATTGACGAGCCTTTGAATGTTAAAATGGGTTTGGTAAAAATTTATGAGTAGAATAAATGTGCTGCCGCCATCTAATTAACGTAGTCTTAAAGTATCGTTTACATCCAGTTAAATTAAATTAACGTAGGTACAAAAATAAGAATTCACACAAGGCTCTAACGATTTTACTAAAAGTTTGCACACGTACAGAACATTATAATAGTTTACAAAATAGCTAATGTCATTTTTCCAGAAACACTCAATCAAGGAAGAATTTTATTTGTTGACGATTTTGTTTTTAAAAACGACTGGAATGAATTTCCTCAGAATTAGTTCTTTGAACAATAAATTATGCTTGAACTTTTTCAGGAATTTCAACCTCTAAATTCGATTAAACCAATTTGAATTACTCGAAATCGGCTTGAAAAATTTTAAATTGGCACGTGCCAAAAATATGGCGCTATCGGTTTTTTTCGAAATAATTTTTTTTAGTAAAATAACTGTCGGACAATTTCACCATCTAACTGCAATTAAAACTGGTTTAAATCGCAGTGATTGCAAGGTAGTAATGTGTGAATTTAAAACTATGTGTATTGTTTAGTATTAGGATATATTTGCGTATTGTATACTATGAAGATCAATCGATATTAGGTGTACCTGCTAAAACGAAGTGAAATTGGAGAAGATACGGATTTGAGAAGTGAACGATGATGGCTGAAAAGTTAAAATGGTGCGCAAAACAATGAATGAAAAATTTTTCTCGTTAACCTTTTAAAGACATGTATGTATAAAAAGTTTTATTAACCCGGCTATATAAATTAGTAAGCTACCGTATCGTAGTGATTTAAATTGACCAAGAATCAATATTAAATAAGGTGCGTCAAAAAGTAATTAATAAAGAAGCAATGAAGTTGCGAATAAATTGGAAATATCAGGAGAGAAAACGTCAAAACAACCAACAAAGAACGTCATAGAAAAACAAACCAGGGCAGATGCCATCATTCAAAGTCGTTGAAAGTTACAAGTAGCACGTCACCCGTAAATATAATTCAGGTTAGTGTTTAAGATCATAATAATAAAAAATTGTATACAGAAAAAGATTGCAGCGCCAATAACTTTATTTTAGTTGCTTTTAAACGTACATATTGCGTTAATTAAAATTCGTTATAATGTAGGTTATACATAGAAATTGTACATTTCATTTTTTTATTGTATTAAAATTAATAAAATACAGGGTGTTATGATTTGTTGGATTAGAAAATACTCAGTTTTTTAATACTCGTTATTTTAAGAAAAGTCGACAAAACTCAGTACACTCTGTGTTTAGGTATAGGGAACCTTTATGAAAGTATACCTTATTTTTTGCGGACAATCAAAAAACACAATAAGATACAGGGTGTTCCATAAGAAAAAATATAACTTTGATGTGCCACACTTTTTTGGGACATACTTTATATTTCAAAATGATTTTAAAATGTAAAATTTATCAACCTGCAAGCTATTAGAATGACAAAACTTGTAAAACTTTTACTATTCCGCTATAAATCTCCGTCCCGTTGGTGGTGATTCACCCTGTATAGGAGAAACGTCACGAGTTAATCTCGGTGATAATTTGTTCTATTTTAAGAGAAGGATGACCAGGAGTTAAATTAAACTTTTTTCGATTTGTAATTTTTATGGGTTATTGGTTGTCCTTGACGTGGATAGCATGCTCATGCCTAAGCTTATTTAAAAACTATATTTTATTTGTATCTTTGTAAGATATTTGTTCAAAGATTTACATATTTATTATAATAGACCAAAATAAAGTATATTCAATTTTTTTTTAGTTTTACATAAAGCGCTAATCTAAAAACCACAATTCCAAATTCAAGAACATTATAAACATTTCCAAAAAAAAATTAACAACACTAAAGTCTACGATATACGTGTAGGTTACGTAAAACAAATCATTGTTCATAATATTTGGGTACAATATACTTAGAAAAGTCCTTTGCTAAGTTATATATAAATTCAACAATGAACAGAATTGCAACTCGAGGGATAGTCGAGACATATACCGCCGCATACAGTCGTTGTAAATCATACTAATTACATAACTTTCGAAAATATGTAATGTTGGTTGCATAAAATGATTACATTTATGGCTGTATTTTCAAGCACTAACGACGCAAATTGCGCTAGGAAAAGTTGACATGCGTATTTTAATAAAAAAAAACAGTAAATTTTTTGTAATGATTTACACGAAAAAAATTCGCGTTCGATCCAGATTGTCGTATTTTTTTATTAATAAAATTATTATCGATGTTGTTATTAATACAATTTTTATAAGATGAGTTTAATCTTTTTTCAAAATGTTAAATTCACTTTGCCAAATTGTATTATAATGATAATAAAGTTAATAAAAAAATACTGCAATCGGAATTGAACCCTAGTTAGAAAGCGCAAAACATTATTAGGCAAGAAATTAACCATTTCGTCCACAAAGGCCCCTTAATAAATGAAAATCCATTCGGTTAATAAATAAATATTCGCAAAAACTTATTTTACTGATTTTTTAGTAAAATATGCTTTGAATACTCATTATTATGACATTAGTTTGTTTTATGTTATCTATCCAACATAATATATTGTTATGTTGTGTTCGAATTGTACCAGAAAAAAGATATACGTTAATTTTTAATTTAACATAGAAATGCCTATGTCAACTTTTCCGTGAGGCACACGGTATACTGACTGGCTTTTTAAAACACGAGTAAGCTTTTCACAATTTTTAGGAACCAATTTCAGTTATAGCTTTTTACCTAGTGTTCAGGTAAATATTTTTTTGTAGGTTCGGATCCTTTCACCAATCAAGTTCGTGGACAAGTGCACAAATTCTTGACTTGATTAACATACGTTGAATTTAAAAATTATTGTTGACTTAATTTTGTTTTCGGTTTGAGGAACCCAAGCAACGAAAGAAGGTTCAGTTCTGCATCAAATCCATTAATTGGCCGTTGACCTGAACACTCCACGTAAAAAAACCTGTGCCAATTAATTTCTTCCCAAAAATCGCAACGACATCCCATTTAGAAAGTCTCAACTTAAAAAGCCAGATTACATCATTATAGTATAAAGATTTCTTTTTAGACACAATTGACTATTTTAGAAATAAAGATTACGTATCCCGCAATCAACATTTTTAAAAACACCGACGTAATTATTCGTAACCCATAACAAACAATAGTTATTAAATTAAGAATTATCAGATTTTATTATTACTAAAGAATCTCAATTACTTTTCAGCAATCATTTATTATTGGATTATGAACAAAAATTTTATTACTACTTACTATTAAAGTCTCGCATGTTTGACATTCAGCCAATTACGATATTTATAAGAAAACTACTATCCACTTGTCTAAGAATTAATATGTATATTCCTACCTACTTTTCGTGATAAAAACATTTTCCTAATTACGGATATCTAACTATATATTCCGGTCAAGTACAGTGCATGAGTATGCAATTCCCGTCTCGGTAAACTTTTTAATTACAAATAGATACAATTGTATTTAAAGTTTGAGCAACATTCGCATTCGTGCAGGATTTATTAAAAATGCCATCAACAAACGTTACTTATATACAAGGTTGGATAACAGAGGTTCCGATAACCGGGTTCCTACGGTACTACAAATTCAATCAATATATTGTGCCAGTAACATTTTTAAAGTAGTACTTGAAGACAAACATTTAAATAAACATGGTTCCGTAGATTGTAGTAATAAATACGTTTACTTATGTAGTTTCAATATAAATAAATACAATTGTATGTACGCACATTACATTATATGGAGATAAAAACCCATGCAAATGATTGTTTTACATCATTTCAGTTTACTGCAATCTAAACTTTCTGTATAATTCAAGTAAGTAAATTCTACTGTGTGCTATTTCTATTACGAAATCGTTTCAACAGAGATAAGTTTGTTTTTAAATTATGTACCACTCTCAATAAAATCCAACATGCATAACTTGTTTTCCTGATCGAATTAAACATTAAAGTTTGGAACAAGGTAAAGTAACGTTTATCCTAAAATTTGCATTAAAATAAAATTTGCAATTAATTTTAATAATAAAATTTGACTTTGAAATTTACTATGTTCAATTAAAAATTAAAATATATCTTTTTTTCTGGCACAATTCAAACAGAATATAACAACATACTATGTTCGATAGATAAAATAAAACAAATTGATGTTATAATAATGAATATTCAAAGCGTATTAGACTAAAAGAATAGTAAAATAAGTAATTTTATTTATTAACCGAATGGATTTTTATTTATTCGTGGACAAATTACTTAATTTGTTGCCTAGGAATTCTTTGCGCTTTCTAACTAGAGTTCGATTCTGATAGCAGTATTTTTTTTATTATTATATAATACAATGTTGTAAAGTGAAATTAACATTATGGAAAAAATTAAATTCATTTTATAAAAATTGTATTAATAATATCGATAATAGTTTTATTAATAAAAAAAATTACGACAATTGGGATCAAACCCGGATTTTTCGCGTAAATAATAAAATTTGGTTTTTTTAAATGAAAATACGCTTTAAACACTTACATTACCACATAAATTTGTTCTCAATCATGTATCTAATAAAATATGTAGCTATATTATGAACAAATTGTGCCAGAAATAACGCCTGTCAACGATTCCTTAGGACAACAATATACATATATGTTTCTCTTGATTCATAATAAAAATATCTTCTAGGAAAGATAAACATAAATGATACAACCAATAAGTGTTGCGACATCTGGTGTCGTCTCGTGTTATCGTAACACGTCCGAAAATGATCTTCAAATGCGTCAAATTCCATTTCAAAAACAGGGAAAAATAAAACAATATACGGAAGAGTTTATTTCAATATTAATGAAAGTTTTCAATATTTTCTGATGGTAGTAAACATTTATTAGAGTAAAGTAAATTTAAGATAAACAATAATAGTAATAACCGCAAGTTAAACGTTATAAATAAAAACTTTTAATTAAACTCTACTAACAATGCACTCAAAATTTTAGACGTAGACAATAATTAAAGAAAGAAAGTTGGATGTAAAAGGATTGAATCCAGAATTTTGTTATATTCGACTATTTTAGACATTCAAATTAATGGTGGTCAAAAACAAAATCAAATTTAAAAGAGAAAAATGTAATAATAAAATTCCTGAGAGCATAAGAGAATTTATTACATTTAATATTTTTCTAACAATTTTCGTTTATTACCTTACTTGCTTTCTAAAAATATGATGTAATTTTAGAGTTACTACACCAAGAGGCACAAAAAATAAAATTTTATTACGTGGAAATTACGAGTCGATTTAACGATATCGTCCTTTTGTTTGAATCAACAAAAATTTTAGTAAGAAATGCATTTTCTGCTTGAAGTAGGTACACCTCCTAATATAACTCAAGACTGTTAACATCTATTACAAGGTTACATCATAAAATGTTATTTGTGAATCTAAAAAATCGAAATTACTGCAAAACAACTTGTATTACAATAATTGTTAATTGATTGTAAACAAATGTTGGTTACTACTAGGTCATGACCTAATTAATGCATTTAGCAGATATGCAAGGATAATATAAGTTAAATAAAATAATTAAGCTTATAAAAATAACAAGACCTTGTATGTTGCAGGCAAATATGTGCGGAGTTGCATTCAATCTAAGCATTCAAGAATATGGGAATTCTAAAAAACTGGGTAAAACCGCTAGAGATTAATTACATTCGAGTTCTTTGATAGTCGTGATTTCAAGGGTATAGTACAGGTACTTGATTTTTATTTTCGTTTTGTTTCCAAAACCACAACATAAATAATAGAAATTTCGGTAATATACTAATACTGTGTTGTACCTCATTACCCCACATCTCATAAATAAAATTTTAATACACCTTTATTTCACTTTTTCTGACGAATCAGAGTTATTACGTTACAATCAAGCAAAAAAAAATGTCACACGTTTTCTTCAAATAAGAGTTTGTAATTTAATAATACATTTTTGTCTCAACTATTTTTTTTATCCAATAAGAAATTATTGAGATAATTTTTTTAACAATATCACCAAGAATATTAATTATACAACCAATTATGGCAAAAAGTTTTTCGAAATTTTATTATCTACAACTTGCATTTAATACGGAAGGTGATCAGTACCTTACAGTACTCCATGGTCAACAAGAAAAACATGTTATTTCTGAGAATCACCACTTTGGTTTCCGGAATTAAACGTCAAAACGTACGTCAATTTACTTTAGAGTTTTTAGGGGTTTTTGGTGCAAGTGTGGAATATGGAAGGTGATCAGTACCTTACAGTACTCCATGGACAACAAGAAAAACATGTTGTTCCTGAGAATCACCACTTTGGTTTCCGGACCTGGTCATCAAGACCCTCCCGGATAATTAGGAAAAAATGTACAACACAATTTCACAAAACACAATCACATTACACACTTAATTAATATTATTGCATGTAAATACTAGGGTGGGTAAGGGTTGGCATGTTTAGGTTTTATTGGTTTTCCTAAACCTTGAAGTAAATGCTTTCGTCACCACACTATACAGATTTATCCTGATCTTCTGGGCCACCATACATAACACTTACATCACAATACAATATTTAAAATGTACCATACGATTAAATAAATAAATAATAATAATAATTTGAACAATTTTTTAAAACGCATATTTGTTTTTCGAGCAAATTTGAATTCGAACCACAAAACCTTTAAAGAGAGCAAATGCGCGGCGGTTTTGAACAAGCAGGTACCTGAACCCGCCTTAAGAGTTATCCGTTATTAAAACAATTAGATATTGTGTCTTTTTTTTAAATTTTCTAACCTTAAAGTAGTATTTGCGAAATCGTGTTTCAGAAAATTATTTGTATTGAAATGAAAAAAATGAATGTATTGTAGAAAGAAATAGTTCGACTCCGATCCGTATGCACATCTAAAACAATTTGCATTCGAAAAAGAAGAATGGTAAAAGTCCTACTCCTATGTTGCGTCTGGTTTGCGGAAACTTCGGTCCCTACATTTAGCCCAGCACATTTCATCCTCGTACTTCCCGTTCCTAGACAACTTGGTCCCAAAACATTTCGTCCACGGGTAATTTTTGTTGCTTTATATTACCATGTTCTCTGCACATTTGACCGAAATTATCATACGAATGGCTTAAATAAAAAAATGGTTGCGATGTGAATACGAGCTATTCAAATTGGTGGATAAATTCAAAATATCATTGTCATTTTTAACCTTAGTAATAAAAGAAGCGATGGATGCTCATTTTACATTACTCCTACCTATACAAACGTTTGTTAATATTAATAATGTTTATTGCCCAACAGACAAAATTAATCTGAACCAGGTGCGGTATAGTTTGGAAGTGTCACAACCAGACTTTTTTCCGCACGAAGACAGCATGACTGAAAGGAGTGCGGTAAAAAGTAGTTGTAACACATGTTTTGCACTCTATTTTGATAGTATGTTTCTAAATTTATTTAATACTTAAATTAGGTGGGCTCAATGGCTTTGATTATTTGTTACAATTAGAAAACGTCCTAATTCTATCAAAACAAAACATGTTCGCGATTTATAAACTTTTTTTACAATTTTTCTTCCTTATGTAAGTAGTCAATAATTATTTTTTTGCTAATATTATATAATTTGGAACAGTGTTTAAATATTTTAATTTTATTTTTAACATAAATTAAACAAAATTTAAATAGATCTAAATCATTTTTTAAAATAATCAATTCAATCGATTACGTTTGTTGTAGACACATCAATCTTATCAGTTCGGTCCTGGCGGGCGATTTTATATCGATTTAAAGTGACAAAAATTTGCGTAATTAATTTATTAGTCCAAGATACGCTGCTGTATGTTTAGTATGCTGTGATTAGACACGGTAACAATTTATTGCGCAGTCTTATGGAGCGCACCGTTGCCAGTCGTTGCATCACTGTAGTCAATCAACAAGCAAGTTACGTCTCAGGCAAACTTCGCCGCTTAGGTAAAAATGTAACACAATGTCTCTGCGAATATTTACAGAATATTAGCATTCGTTTAAAACTTAAAACAATTAAAAAAATACTAAAGTTTCGACTGATCAAGACAGTCATGGACATAGACAATATCACAGAATAATTAATAACGTCAAATGATTCCTTGCATACAGAACATGCTTTGTGATATTATAATATATTAAAAACTACGCAATGAGAGCTGTTGTTGATTGCAGCTCGAATTCTGTACTATGCTTTTTCTACGCTAGGAATATACAGACAAAAACAGGATTCGTACACATACATTAATGTGTTAAATAACTTGAATTTTAACCTGTTTAACCAAGTAATAATAACTCTGAAACAAAAGCATAGAACGCAATTATCGTTCTGCAAATAAAAACACAAACTATAAAATATAAGTAACCAATTATTTGTAATTATTCAACAAACACATATCTGAAATTTTGCACAACTAAAAATAGTTGAAAAATAAAGCACCTGCCAAATCGTGTACCTTAACGTAAGTAGTATTTTTAGACACTTATTAAATTAATTAGTTAATAACAATCATAAACAGCCGTTAAAGGGCACCAGAATGACAGAAAAAGTGTATAATTAGCTCTACACTTGCTTTACGAACTAAAAGCACTATTTGTAAGTAAATGAGGCAATAACTTTTCCCTCTTACTTCACGTAATTGTAAATGAAGTGGATGGTGTTAAGAGAGAATATCAAATCGTACCTTCAAGATTTATGACATCATTTACGTTATCATTTGAGAATTAATAGGGTACAAAATACTCAGAATTTCTAATAAAGTCTAAGATTACCGCTATCACTTCACCTGATATGGTTTAATGACAGATTTTGGCATAATCAATACTTAATGTTGTTAAAATACAAAAAATTGAATTAATGATTTCATTTATCTACAGTAGATAGATGTTTAAATAAATCAATTAGATCCAACTGAAAATTCCTTTAATTGTTACATAGCATAATAAATACCCCTCAAATCTATTAATTCCATGAAAGTCTGAAAGCATAAAAGTTATAAACCAACGAAAATAATGGCACAGTAATTAACGATAATAGACAAGAGAATTGTACACACATGTCGAACAAACAAAACCAGGAGATTTAGTTCCAGTTGTTTTTGCACACCTTGATTTATGATTTGTTTTATGTTTGGATTAATTAAATTAATTTTGTATGAATTTTAATTTCATGTTTGTGATTTCCAAACAAAAAGGTTGATCATATTTGATTGAATTGAACAAAATAATGCACTTGCTTACAAAAAGTAATACAAAATAATGATATCGTAGACTCTGACCACCTAGCACTAGATGTTACTTTATTTGGCAGAGTAACCGGCAAAGAAACTGAAAAACAAGAGGAAAGAAAAGGTAGGAGATAGTGTGAACTAAAGGCAACAGAAAAAATATAGTTTGAAAAGCAGAAGAACAGACAAAAAATTAATGGTCGGACAGGGGATACATGAAACAAAGAGAAACGTAAGAAAAAGCTAAGATTATGAAGAAAAGGTCAGATAAGAGATCAAATATATAATAATCGAGAAAACAGAAATTTAAGGGGACCTGCAACAGGAAAAAAATCGAAAAAAAGAAAAGTGAAAAAATGATACGAATGAAATCGGAACACTAAGTTTGGGCACATATGGATGTATAGCAAAAGAAAAAAAAATCAGGATAGTATTGATTACAAAGACGTAGAAAGAAAAAAAGGAGTAGAGGAAATTAAGGTGTAAGAGGTAGAAGCAGCAAAAAAAATATTGAGAAGAGCTAAAGCAGTTGGCGAAGACAGTACACAGGCAGAGAAACTGATAATAAACAAAATATGTGGTGGAGAAGGTTTACCAAGATGAGGACAGTTCACAAAAAAAGGAATGAAGAAAATTAAGGAAATTACAGAAATATAACATCAAAGATACGATGTGCAAACTATACGCAATGGTGATAGAAGAAAAACTGAGGAAAAAAATGGAGAAAAACATTTTGTCAGATGGGGAAGCCGGAAGAAGAGCAATAGACAACGTTTGAACATTTGACGCACTTAATGAAGATAAAGGTTCAAGAGAATTTAATACAAATGCTTTTAATTGAATTTATGCGGAGTAAGAAGCAGAGAATTCTCGACAAAGGTTTTTGTGAATCTTCCTTATTCAAATTTAACCGTCGAATGACATAGCTGGTATAATAAAAAACAATTCGACGTAAATAGTTTAAAAAAATATTTTTGTAAGATCAGAAAATAAGATTTTTAAATTTGTTGGAAACCTACGTTCATGTTATTACGCCGACCCAATGTAATGCGCCCATAGCTCAGCTAGTCCGCACGTACGACTATAAGGTAGTAACTAAACTGCACGACCAATATGATATTATATTACTGTTCGAATCCCGAGAAAAATTTTTTTAATTTCTTTTACACTTAATTAAGCTTCTTTTATGTACTATCAAGTTATTTAAATTGTAAAATGCACAATAAAAGCATAAACAGACATTTGTAAAGATAAACAGCCAAACATTATTTAGTATAACAATTTTTAAAAATGTATACTGGGATTCGAACCGTAATATACTAGCCATGCGTCTAAAAAGAACATAAGCGATATCAACAAATTTAAGAATCTTATTTCAGACTTCACAAAAATATTTTTTGAATTATTTACGTCTAATAGTTCCTTATCACACCAGCTGTGTCATTCGGCGCTTAAATTTTGACAAGGAAGAGTAGTGCTTCAATATTCACAAAAAAAAACGGTTTTGCATATATTTTCCCCATGTCCCATCAGTCGTGGAAATCCTGTATACATTAACAATAAGAAGAGGGAGTCGATTTTGGCATATACAGGTGATATTCTAATACTAGCAAGAGAAAGAACAGGAATAATTTGCCAACTGAAAAAAATTTGCAAAATAAGGCACAAATGACATGAGAAGAAGTTAAATAGTTTAGTTATTTGGGATATACATAAAGAGAGAATAATAGTGAAGAAAGGCATAGATAGCTGCTATGGAAAAACTAGTCAAACGTATTTTATTATGTGGAACAGAAATATGGGGTTGGAAGAGCAACGCAAATTAGAAACAATACAAGAAAGGTATTGGAAATTAGTCATGGGATTACATAAAGAAACACTAGGTTACATAAGTAATAGAAAAAAAAATAAGAGTGGAAGCAGAAAAATACATTGAATTTAGAATAGATTAAAGAAGAAAGCAGATAGCAGAGGGTAAAATGGATGATAAAGTTTTGGGAAAGAGAAAAATAAATAAATAAAACAAAATGTAAATGTAAATAAATGCTTTCCTGTTCTTCTCTTACAAAAAAAAGTACTGCAGCTGAGAAAAAGCGCTTATGTACCTATTTTTAAGTGGTGCCTCTTATTTTTCTTAATGTCCGAGGTTCTTGACACCATGTCCGGAAACCAAAGTAGTGATTTGTAGAATAATAAGTGATTGTTTTATTGTACAGTACTGATCATTATTATTCTAACATACATTTAATTAATATTATACAGTGCCCGCCATAAAGTTGGAACCATATGGCAATTTTGTTTATTATTGTAGTTAAAAAAAACTTTTTGGGCAATAACTTCTGCTTCTGAAATAACTTAAAATGCGCCAAGTCAAAGTTGACAGGTAACATCTGTCAATTGTCAAGTTCGTAATTTTGGAAAAAAATGTCCTAAAAATGGGTCAATTTGTTAAAATTTCGGAAAATGTTACTAGGAAATTATGATGCTAATGAAATTGTATGCCCATGTGCCGATTTTTAGAGAAAAATTTTGATGTTCAATAAATTTCATATTTTCGTATTTTTTTATTCATGATACAAAATTCTCTATAAGATAAGTAAATACAATTTTCAAATTCTGCACTTGTATAATGGTAGCGATATTCAACTTTTTTTTCAAATAGCATAATATATATTTTTTTAATATTTCAGATAGTACCTTTTATTCTCTTTACAATCATATAAAAAGCCTGGGAGTGATCTCTGGGACACCCTGTATATTATTAGAACCAATCAAAATTTAGTATTTAATATGATTACCATAGCAACACAAAACATTTCCGGAAATTTTTTACAACTTAAGTACTCGTTAAGTAAAATTAATAAGTGGAATTTTTACTGTAAAACTAAGCCCAAATTTAATAAGACTACTTTTATTTTATTCATCCCTATAAATGGTTTACAATAAACATCAAAAATTAAGACATACTTGAAATGGTGATGACGAATACCAGTCGTATCTGATTGAATCCAGAAAATTTTCCTCGTGAAACAATCAACAAAATCAGGGTATAATAGGTGAGAATAAATCGATGACTGTATTATAATTTCATAATCTTTGTCTAAAAATCACAAATTCCATTACAAAATCTATGTAATTAAAAATTCAATGTATTTTTTTTTCAGAATTTTCCTGAGTTATTAAGAACAACGACATGTAATTAATGTGCACTAAAACTTAACTCAAGCGTATAAACTTCAGTCATATTTGTTTCAAGAAGACCAACATGATCTGATGATTTTCTTAAATAAATTACGAAGTAAAAGGTCGTGAGATTTTCGTTCAAATAAAAGTTTTCCTCATTTATATACATAGGTGAATGGAAAATTTATGCATTAATTTAAAATACTAGTTGCTAACTAAATAATTATGTCTTTCAACAAGGACGAACAATATGCAAATTGAATAACAAACAGCAACGAATTTTAATCAAACTACAATTGTGTTATTATTATACGATAATTAAGTTATGAATATAAATATAAATAAACATCCAAATGTCACAGTGAATTATCACGAAACTAATTTAAATTTTAATCAGTAAAAAATGTTTAAAAAATTTTAAATAGGTCACTTTTCAAACAAGTTTAAATATTATTAATATTCATGGAGTTTCATATAACCATTAATTGTCATTTTATATGAAAGATTTAATTACAATACCAATAATGACACGATTTATTATTTTGAATATAAGAGGTAAATATACGACGTTTCACTATTTTGGTGATTTTTAATGAAATGTCAATTGTCAAACACACATTTGTCATTTATATGGCTTACAATGATAACAATTCCGTATTACGTAACTGTGTTATTCTACGATTAATAACTCAATAACGGCTCAAGATAAAGACATGACATATTTTTGAAAACAGAAAAGAAAGATCTCTTCAAAAATGTAATAATATACAGGGTGTTACATTAAAAAAATACATCATATTTTTGTTTTCCTCTGTAAACGGCGAGTAACTGAACTATTGATAGCATTTTAAGAAAATTCAGTTAGAACCATACAACTTTCATGTATAATTTTCTTTCTACGAGCAATAATAACGATAATAAAAAGTGGGTAATTTATAGTGAATAACCCTGTACATAAGATACAATAATATTAAACATTGATGATGACTGAAATGAAAATGTTCCATAACAGTGATTAAAAATTTATTGTAAATATAATAGTATATTGTGTATAAAGTACGTGAAGTAAATTCTTTACGCACGTGTTGCACACTATACTATCTACAATAACACTAATAAAAATTAGTAAATAAAAATAAAATCGATCATAGTTTGACGATATAAATTGTTCGACTGCGTTAAAAAGTGAATTAGCCCTTATGGCGGCAGTGCGTGCATAAGAAATCT
The DNA here is from genome assembly GCA_030710515.1 of Abscondita cerata. NCBI lineage: Eukaryota > Metazoa > Arthropoda > Insecta > Coleoptera > Lampyridae > Abscondita > Abscondita cerata. The sequence continues at coordinate 266,668 of JALBCR010004258.1, forward strand.
AACATCACATATTATTTTTATTAATGTGTAAAGTTACAACAAACCGAATTAGAAAAAAAATGGTACGTAAATAGATTGCTCTATGCCGACAAGAAAAAAGGAAAATTATCAATATTCGTAAAAATATGTATGCTAGTGTGCTACTGATATTAAAATTTAAAAATACATTTGCGTATTACGTAGGTACGTACAAGTTTAGAACGTTACAAAATCGATACGTACCATTAGTGGATAATAATTCTGACGTATGCTGATGTAATAGCGCATCTAGTAAAAACGTCAAAACGACGTCACTATGCATTTAAAAATAACACGATTTATGCAATGAACCTAAATTATTAATACTGTCCTATTTATACATTTTTTTAATTGGACGTACGAGCTTTAACATTATAAAAGATAATTCAAAAGTTTCATGATGCAGTTCGTATTGAATTTTAAAAGTAAATGTCGGAAAGATCAAAGAGCGCATTAAAAATTATGAATAAATTGGAAGACTATTATAACAAACAAATATCAAACTCTAATTATATTGAAAGGAAAATATGCCTTATTTGTTTTTATTTCGGTCTCGTTTGGTTGAGTGCTGTCAGAAAATTGGTTAATTTAAATTGCTAAAACTTCGGGGTACCTACCAACATACGTTTTATCCAAAACAATTTATTACGTACTTTTCAAAGTTCACACTGACAAATCACTGTCTATCTGTCCAGTTTTATATTTAATGTTAATTACTGATTTGATATCTAAAAACTATATTTTTATCTCTAGTAGTGATAGTTACTTTCGTTAAATTGTTGCATCATATTGATGGAAATCTGTATTACCCACTTAACTTATTGTCATTTTCACTTACAGTAACCTCAAATAATACAATCCGTTTTTTTAATAATTTTATTATTCCTGGCAAATATAAAAATAAAAGAATACAAATAAAAGCAAATAATTTCATCAACAATTTTACTATTTAGAAATGGATAAATCATACAAATTTTTAAGAATCGTCGTAAAATAAACAAACGTTAATTTTTCTTCCGTCTGCTCAAAATACCATGAATTTGTAGAGTAAAGACGGTTCCTTTTCGTTTGACAGTTTGAAATTGAACTGGATTAATAATAATGCCCGTTACCATGACCCAGTTTATAAAAAATATTGATATCGGTTTAAATGTAGCGAACGTTGAAAAAATTCCCAAAAATTAATGTTAGTTCGCAGTTAAATAATATAACAGTTAAGTAACAAAACGGAAGCTTCGCTGAAATACATCAATCCGAGTTAATTATTGATTTCAAATATATGAGAGAAAATCTGCTGACAACATTGTGACGCCACGTCCACCCTCAAATTTCAATACAAATTTTTTACAATTAAATTCTACTAAATTGTTGTAGGGGAAGTAATTTACTACCTTTAAAATAAGAAAATATACAAGCCTACAATAAAAATAAATCACATTGAAATTGAAAAATAAAGTGTGGAAAGAAATCAATGTTGTGTTGCGGATGGACCACCGCTTCAATAACATATATCTAATAAATGATGACTCGTAGAATGTTAAACAACAAAAATCGAATAAATATGACGGAATAGACAAAAAAAGGACGAGTAGAAGATTTTATCTTTACGACAGATATTTATAACACTTTTTTAAACTACGTAAAATGGAGATAAAAGTATTTTTTAGCTTTTGATCAAAATGCTTCTTTAACGCTAAAATATATTTGTAGAGGTGTCTCTTTAAACAAGTTTTTGTTAAAAGCTCGCAAATATAAAGAACTAAAAGTAATACTGCTATTTCTAGCAGAAAATTTATTTAATGTTTGAAATCAATCACTCGATATACAGGGTGTTAATGCTGAAGTGTTAACGGGTTTAGTAATTACACCAACCGCTAGAAACCAGCACCTACAAATATTTGTACAATTTCAGTAAAATGTTTATCGAATGTGCCGATTTCATTTCGTTTTACACGATAATATAAATAATATATTTGCTATACAGGGTGGTCAAGAGTATTGTGATTCTTCTTTTACGGCTTTATTTGCTAAGAAAATGCATTTTGCGTAATTCGCATGATTCACAGAATATAAAAAATGTCAAACGATAGGGATAATTTTTCTGAAACACACAAATCTAGAACAAAATTTATTACATAACAAAAATGAAAGAAAGGGTTCATATATGAAAATCGTAAAATAAATTTTAAACAGTAAATACGTGAATATTCATTAACTAATATTTTAAGCATTAATTGATTTGAATTTGGATCGAATTTCTTACAGATACGAATTAAAAAAATGTACGTGCATTCACGTTTGCTTTAAGCAATTAAAATAGTTACGGTAATGCATTAAATTTTAAAACCCAAATATAAACAGAATTGAACACTTAAGTAAAATGATACGAAAATGGTATCCGGGGAATTGCAGCGCTTTGACTCCATGAAAATATAGATATTTAAAAAATTTTATATCCTCAAAAACTTGCATGAGAGATACGTGGATTAGTGCGTTATACGCCAGCGAAAGAAAGAAAGGAAAACTGCAATGCAGATTTGTCAACAAGGAAGACAGATAAGATAATACGGAAAATACGAAGAAAAAATGAAAAGACCCTAAATCAAAGTAAAATACTATTACTTAAAGAAATATTAACAAATGATGCTTACCAAATTACTGTTGAGCCTTTAGATACTAGAAATAATTAATACACAAACGGTAAATGTGTTATATCACTACATTTTACCGTGAAAATCTCACAATCGAGTGTCACTTTCGGGTCTGCTTCAATGTGTGGTTTGCAGTTGCGCAAGAAGAAAAAATTAATATCTTGCATTCCATAGAATATAAAAACTGTAGAAGGCACAATACGAGTGAATCAAAGTTGAAAACATAGTTTCAACAAAAAATACGTACATTAAATTCATTTAATGTAATAGGAAGAATTCATAAAATACAACACAAAAGTTATAAGGTAACAATGGTGTAAAACTACAAACCCAAAAACCATACTACAAAACTACAATATCTATAGTGATGCAATGGAGTACGAGAAGGTGACTATTTCAAAATTTGAGAAAACGTACACAATACAATACTTGAACATCTAAATTATTTAATGATTTGAAGTATGGATTTTCAGGAGCATCATCCGATGGTTAGTATCTACTAGTGTCATTACTTAATCCGATTGCTCCTTTAGCTTTATTGGAGTCGAGGTGTTTCTTCTTCGGTTGAGTGTAATCTGACAAAGTTTCTTGAGGGTTTCCAGTCCGTTCCTAGTTTTACTGCTTCTAATTTTTTTCCTCTAACTTTTAAAGTATTTTCCCTATTGTGTTAGTTCACTTCATTCTGAGTTTTCTCTAGGTTTTTTTGCCTGTGTTTTGCAGTTCCATATTATTTGGGTGGCATTTTGTTCCTCTATCATGGTTAGATGTCCTCTATGCAATATTTCCAGGCCTTGTCTAATTATGTCACTTCTAAGTCTATGTAACTCCTCTTATCTTCCTCAGGAATTTAGTTTCTACTGCTTGTGGTCGGCTACATTACCTTCCAGTTAAAGACGACGATTTGCTACCGTATATGATGTGGGTATGTATACTGCTTTGTAAGACTTTGCTTCTAACGTTCCTTGAAATTTCTTCGTTGATAAAGCCTATAACGAACGCTCCATGTAGTCTGTATTTTTGTCTTGATTCTGCCGTTGAGCTCTTCTTCTAGTATCCTTCCTGCTCTGATTATTGTTCCGGCTACTAAAGTTTTCTACCTTTTCTAATTTATTGTTATTTACTTCTATTGTGATCCCTTTCTGTTGTCTTGCGATTAACATTGTATTTGGTTTTTCACAGTTTATCTCCATATTTCTTCAAACCAGTGCTTGGTCCATACAAATTTAAGTTGTATTGTAGCTATTCTTCGCATTTCTCAACTCCTCCTTCAACTTCCTTTATTATATCGTCTAGCACTAATAAGAAAGCAGCGGACTTAGAGCTCCTTCTTGTGAGACTCCTATGTTGTTAGAAACGGCTTCGATTTCATGTTGTTTGTTCTGTTGTCATTTGATGTATCTTCCCCATCTTTACATATTACCTACATATTTTTTTATCGTCTTTCCCCACTCTCTTATTAAAGTCTCCTGTTTTTTGGTTTTGGTTTTTCTTTTAGTTTCTGTTATTCCCAATATTTTCAGTTTGCTATTATTGAATTCTTTAGCTAGCTCTACCTATTTCCCACAGGTTCTTAACATTCCAGGTCCCTATGTTAATCGCAGTTCATCTTTTCCTTTAGTATCGTCCGTGTTTGTGCCCATTTTCGATTCCCTGTATCCATCTGGTATATTTTTGGTTAGTTTTTTTTTGTAATCTCGCCTCGTATCAAAATACCTCCTTTTTCATCCGACCATTTGTCTCTACTAATAGCTATGATAGCTTATTGAGTTTTCTTCCTTGCTTTTTTTCTTCTCTACCACATTTCGAATTGCTGCTTGGATTCTTTCTTCGTTGTTGATGTGTATATGTTTTATGAGTTTCGATTATTGTGTTGGTTTCCGGTTTTCCAACTTTGCATGTTTCTTCTATCACGATCATCATTCCTGGTACCCTTTGTAGAAATTTTGTAACTTGTTGTGTTAGGTTTTGGAGCGCAAATTTAACTCCTTTTCTTGGTAATAAGATAAACGATTTGGTTTCGTGACCTTTCTTGTTTACAAATAACCACTTTATCACTGTTATCGAAGTTGGACAATCATTTTGAAAACGATACGGAATACGATAACCGAGTTTTGGTCGAACCTACCGGTCGTGATTAAGAACGTATATGTTTTCTTGCAAATCGGAAAACGATAGAACGTACACGGGAGGAATAGTGAAGCATAATAGTAAACAGAATAACACATATGAAAGATTCAACATAGAAGCAAGAATTACGCGGAAGAAGCATATAAACGCAAAGGTATAGAAAATGACAATTCCTACGCAGGCAAGTGCTAGTGAGCGTTAAATTCAAAACGGAACAGTGCAGCGCGCTTACGGTAAGTGAATTACGTCGCACAAAGTGAGTGGTAGCAACAACTAAAGTGGCGAAGTTCTCAACATAAGGTGAAAGGTTAAAGTTTTTGTAACGCGCCAGGGCAGCAAAAAACGCAAACCTATGAATGAAAACACAACAAGGAGATAAACACTCAGCACCGGACCAATAAAAGAATACAGTACAACTTCGATAGTTCGGACAGTCGCTAGCCCGGACACTCCAGTATTCCAGACACTGCTGTGATTCGGGCATTTTAAAATTTTTGCCCCTGAAATCCGGGCGCGAAAATATTCATTATGCAAAACAATAGCATTTTCCTGTCTATACATGTAAAAACCGTTACATGTCGGTTGGAAACAGTGCGGCGGCAGCATCTATCATTCTGCACTTTTTTTGAGCGTGCCGGACGCACTGGCTCCAGTCAAACGATCACATAAGACACTTACACTCACAGAAAAGTCTAAAATATTAGATTGCCTTGATACAGGAAAAACTACACGTCGGATTGCAGAGCAGTTTGGTATTCCGAAATCTACAATGTTTGATATAAAGAAAAACAAGGATAAAATAAGAACCTTTATTGCAAAATCGTTTCAAGGAACAGGTGAGAATATGGAATACCAATAAATACTTGTAGTATTTTATGAATTAACTTTTTCCTTTAATTTTTGTAGGCAAAAGAAGAATCATTCGATAAGCAGAACATCATGAACTTGAGGTTGCTTTGTACAACTGGTTTCTACAACAAACGAAACACGCACATGCCTGTTTCATCCGAAATTTTAAGCACAAAAGGTAAACAGTTTTATGAACAAATAACAGGGAAAAGGGATTTCTTAGCAAGTTCTTGATGGTTAGACAAATTCAAGCTAAGGCACGGAATTCGTTTTTTGAAGGTATGTGGTGAAAAACTATCCAGTGACGTTGCTGCCGTAATACCGTTTCAGGAAAAATTTAGGGCTGTAGTTAAAGAGATGCAATTATGCAAGTATACAATGCTGATGAGTCGGCAATTTTTGGAGAACATTACCTGATACCACTTGGGTCCATCAAGGTGAAAAATCGGCACCAGGTTGAAAAATTTCAAAAGACCGTCTAACATTTATGCCGTGCTGCAACGCAGCAGGAACGCATAAATTACCACTATTAGTCTTGGGGAAAGCGGCGAACCCACGAGCATTCAAAAATGTAAATTCATTGCCTGTTGTATACAAAGCTTCTACCAAAGGTTGGATGACGAGACCACTATTTATGGAATGGTTCAAAACATCTTTCATGCCGGAGGTCAAGAAATTTTTAGTTACAATTAACAAATCCTGTAAAGCACTGCTATTAGTAGACAATGCACCATCACACCCACCTGCGGAAGAAGTCAATATTAATCCAAATTTTAGGATTATGTATCTGCCGCCAAATTGTACAGCAGTTCTACAGCCGATGGATCAGAATTTAATCCAGAACATAAAGGTGTCATATAGAAAACGCCTTCTCAATAATATCATTTCACATGATGATAAAGACGTGCTAACTTGTTTGAAGCAGTATAATTTAAAAGATGTAATGGACAATCTTGATCAATCTTGAACGAGCATAACTTCAAAAAATATTAGAAGAAGTTGGGCAAATTTATGGCCCGATATTTCGGAACCAGAAGAATCAGATGACGAGAATATTCCACTGGCAGAACTACAAAAGAAGCTTTGCCCAATAGGTCAGAAATATTTGAAACAAATTACAGAGTCCTTAAAGATCATTGACCGAGAAAATAATTTAAACAGCGAAAACATCACAAAATGGGCTGTGGGAGAAGACGAGTTTGTCATTGATTTAACTGAAAAAGAGCTCATCCAGGATGCCGTAGGGTAAAATACGAAAGAATCTTCTGAATCAGAAAGTGATGTAAATATGGAGAAAGTGAAACATGCAGATGCTGTCAAAGCGTTTTCACTAGCTATCAGTTGGACTGAGGAGAATAATCTTCCCCTTGAAGATTTATTGCTTTTGAAAAGGCTTAAAGACAAGGCAACTGATATAGATGCATCTAAAAAGATCCAAACTAAAATTGATATGTATTTTTCAAAGAAGTAGAAGATATTTTATTTTGAAAACATACATAATATTATGTATACATTATTATAATTACATGTACATATGTACATAACGTGTTACATGTACTTAGGAGTTTTGTTCAGTTTTGTCTTATTTTACGAGAAAATAATATTTTTGTGACTTGATTAATAAACCTTATTTTGATAATTTATAAGTTGCTTTATTTCATAAATTAAAATCACTCCAGTAATCCGGACGCCTCAATAATCCGGGCAGGTACCGGAACGATATCTGCCCGGACTACTGAAGTTATACTGTACCTACATAAAAGGTAAAGATAGATAAAAGACAACAAAAAGGAAGACATTGTTATTTTTTGCCAACACTTAGTTGACTATAATAAGTTGAAGAATCGACTTTTGTAACTGCTTACACATGTGTCGACAAAGTTGCTTATAAAAATCTACTTAGTAATATTATTTTTAACGATACCGTTTCGATGTTTTTTTAATGGAACACCCTTTATATTTCAAGGTGTTCGGGCGTAGTTTCTCAGTCTATACATAGCCATCTAATTATTTTTTAATTCCCTGTCAGTGTTACCAACTTATAATTGTTTTTTTCTGAAAAATCTTATATAAACAGGCTTTACTTTAAAAAATCGTACTAACTTTGTTGTGCAAATTTAATAAACAAATTTTAGTAGCAACGTTAGACCAGATAAAGAGCAACATTTTAATAGTAAAAAATTTAGATTTTGTGTTATGCGATATTCAAATTCAAATTCAAAAAGCTGTAACTCATTTTTTTTCAAATGGAATAACACTTGTTTTATACGTACAATTTTTACTCCTCTTTAATTTTGACTGAAAGACACAATAATAAAATTTAAATTGGTTTTGTAACTTATTATCAAAATTATAACAACTTTGCGTCAAGTTTGACATAGTTTCGTTGAGAACTTGAATATCGCGCTGTTATAAAATTCTTCGTTTTGGATGGATTAACCCATAAGAAAATTCATCAGAAGTTGACAAAAGTTTACTGGGCTCTGCTCCTGTCAACCGTTAAAAAGTGGGTAGCTAAATTTAAACGTTAAGGACGGCCAAAAATGCAACCACACCGGAAACCATCGAAAAAGTGTATGATATCGCACAATAGACGAGCGAAGCTAAAGCTGAGGTGATATCGGAAGAAAGACTGCATTTTACACAAAGAATTACGGATGCGAAAGCTCTGCGCAAGATGGATACCGTATGTGCTGAATGCCGATCAAAAGCAAACGCGAAAACGATTTTCAACAAACTTTGGACTGATTCAACAGGGATCCGACCGATTTTGTGCGGTAATTTGTGACCATAGAAGAGACATGGAAACACCACTACATACCAGAAACAAAACGGTAGTCCAAGCAGTAGGTGGAAGCCGGTGGTTCAGCGCCAAAGGAAGCGAAGTCGATCAAATCTGCCGAAAAAGGTCAAGGCCAGCGTGTTTTGGTATGCGAAAGGGATCCTGTTAATTGATTATATTACAAGAGGCAGAGCAATTTACAGGCGAATATTACTGCAACCTTCTTGATCAGCTGGATGCCAAAATTCGTGAGAAGAGATGCCTTGAAGAAGAAAAAATCATCTTTCATCAGGACAACGCACCTGGACACAAGGGTGTGTTGGCGATGTTAAAACTGCGAGATTTGGACAGACTTCCATCTGTTCCCAAACTTAAATAAATTTGTTTCTGGCAAGCGGTTCGCATCTTATGAAGTAGATGAATATTTTCACAACCTTCCAGACTCTCACTTCTGGGAGGGAATACAGATGTTAGAGAGCCGCTGGACCAAGTGTGTTGAAGTGAAGAAAAGTCAAATAATTTTAAGAAATAATTCCTTACTTGGAGATATTTTGGAAAAAAATTAGACAGTGCATTCATTATACCTACACCTACACGCCATTAGATTTAGGTCTATAGAAAATATATACGAATATAATCGAATTCAAAAGAGAAAACAAAAAAGTAAACAAACTGACGCACGCAATTGCTACGAATTAAAAATAAAAGTAATTATTAAATTATGTTTTCATAACACATAGGCATTAAGGGATGTGCGTGGCTTTTCTAATGATCGCATATGTATGTACATATACGTACAGCCTTGGTTTCTTTCCTATTCCCGGTGTGGTACTAATTAAGTTAATTTGGTCGAGTGGATATCATAATAGAAGCAGTTAATTTTAAATTAAGCTGCCTTTTATTCATGATGTAATTATGTCTTGTTTAGCGAAGTTAAATTTGATAATTTTGCCCTTCTAACTTATGAAAAATTTTAAAACTTTTATCAACAATGAAATTGTAGACGATTAAGTTCGTTTCATATTGACTTACTTCTTTTCTTTAAGAAATTTAACATTGAAACTAACGACAATTCTGGCATTGCAAAAGCAATTAAACTGGAACTTAATTAACATATAAATACTTCAACCTTAAACAGTTATGAAATTCAGATAGCAATTAATAAAACAACCCCCTAAACGGGGTAGTTACAGTTATTAAAGCTGTCTGTATAATCAATTGATAAGGGTTTCTGGTAATTCTGATAATTGCTGAAAATGAATCTATCACATAACAAAAACTAAGCTGACATGCACCACACACATATAAAGGCTCATCGTACAATATGTTGGAAATGTTAATATAAATTTTTATCTGAAACCTATTTATTCTAAAATTTTGATTTTCGAAAAGGAGTTTGAAATACTAATTCGAGAGTTAAGCATGTGATAAGAAGTGATATATTACAGAGCTCTACTCTAAAGGACTATTTTCAAAGAAAAACTATCTGTAGTAGTTGTCGAAAATGTTATTTATAATCGCTTTATTTTCTGTAGAAAAGAAAAATATAAAAAACTTATCTATAAACCTAAAGAGAAGAAAATCAGATTGTTTGCTAATGACATATAAGTGATCAAAAACAGTAAACATCGTATATATCGCTTTCAAATTAGGGAACGACAAAGACAGAATACTTATCCGATTGTTTTCGCCTTGATTTATACGAACACAAGTAATGACGCAACTATTGTCTTTCCTGAAAAAGGGGTATATTAAAAGAAATATTATAAGAATAACTACAAAAATTAGTAAAGAATGAAGCGCACACAAAATATTCATCAAAGTCATAGAAGAATAATAAAAATTAAAAATAATTCAATAAATTCATTAATTTTTTTGCTACGTTTATCATATGTCAAAAAAAGGAAAATTTGGAAATAAGTAAAACACTATCTATACTACAATGATACTACCTAGATTGTAAATTTACTGTTTAGATACCTCGATGAAAATAATGGAAAAAATAAATAGTATAATCTCACACAAACCAAAATTTACAAGAACGGCGTCGGAGAACAGGCCGAACAATAGCACTACTGAAAAATTAAGAGATCGTCCAAAATAAAAAAGAAGATAAAATGAAACTGCAAGCAAAATGGAATCATACAAAGAGCAAGACATGATTGATAAAGCAAAGCTACAATGGAATCAAAAATTAAATTTATTAAATCCTCCAAAATTGGATTCAATGCTATGTCAAAATCAAATTTCAACAGCATAACTAAAAACGTTGATTAAGCACTAATTTCTACCCGAGATGGTTTCCATAATTTCAATAATTAGTTAATAATCAAATTTTTTTAATATAATTTTTGCACGCATTTTAACGGTTTCAGCAAAAACTCTTTAAAAAAATTCGGAAATAAAAACATCTTATCTATCAAATTTAGAACTAAACTGTACCCACGATGGTTTACCATAATGACAAGTTAGTACGCATTTTAATTCGTAATTAAAAAACAAAGATTTTGACAAAAACTCACGAATCGAAAAAAAATCTGACAGTATCAAATTTGCAACTCATTATTTCTATGATATGTGTGATGTTCTTATAAAAACGAGGAAATTTTAATAAACGTTAGAGTAATATGAAGGTGAAGTCATATTAACAGATAGAGTAAACTTTATTAAAAACAGTGCTAACTTCAAAATAATTAATGTTTGCACATTTATTTTTGGTTGTTTGAACATTATATGATTGATGCCACTATGCACATTTTGTAGTTGACACGTTACACTTTGATTTTTAAGTAGACAAATTGTTGGAATCCGACTAAGTTTTACAATATCCCCTCTAATGGATATAGGGTGTACCGTAAAAAGTACAGTAAATTATAGGAATGGCAGATTTACTGCATAATGTTTTAAAAATACAACAACAGTACTCATTTTGTCAAATTCTAATAAGCCAGTGCTGTGGTACCAGTATTTTAAAAAATGAACCTGATGTGTTTGGCAATAGACATATGTATACCGTGTGTCCCACGGAAAAGTTGACATATGTAAGTGTAAAACGTATTTGAATAAAAAAAACAGTAAATTTGTTTAATGATTTACGTCAAAACTCCAGTTTCGATTCCGATTTCTTTATTAATAAAATTATTATCGATTAATACCATTTTTATAAAATGTGTTTAATCTATTTTCAAAATCCACTTTAAAAACTGTATTATTAGTCTTAGTTGCGAGAGGTGTCTTATGATTCATCCCATCTATCTTTTTTTAACACCAACAAATGAAATAAGCACACACTTTTCATTTATTTATTGGTGTTAAAGAAAGATGTCTATTGACTATAATGTCAATAATAAAGTCAATAAAAAAAAATACTGCAATCGGAATCGAACCATGTTCAGGAAGCGCAAAATATTATTAGGCGACAAATTAACGAATTCGTTCACGAAGGCCGCTTATTAAATGAAAATTCATTCGGTTAATAAATAAAAATTTATAAAAATAACCTTAAAATAACTTATTTTACTGATTTTTAGTAAAATACGATTTGAATACTCATTATTAACCCTTCAATTTGTTCTATTTTATCTATTAAACATAATATGTTGTTATAGTATGTTCGAATTGTGTCAGAAGACATACGGTAATTTTTAATTTAACATAGTAAATGCCATTTTACGTTGAGGACATTGATGTATTCTGCGCCAAAACAGAAATACGTACTAACCATTCGAAAAATTTGAGATAGTAAGATGTTTACGAAATATTCAAATTCCAGCCAATGACAAATAATAATAATAGACGATTTCATTCAATTACCTACTACAATATGTTTACAAATTTCACCACTTGAATAACAATAATTGTTCAAAGTTTTTTACAAGAATAGCAATCAGACGTACCCTTTTATCTTTTGTTATCATCTAAAGGTTACAATTTCGATGTAATGCCGGAAATTACTTCTCACGTCCATAACATAAATTATAGGATTCTTTCATTACATAATAATTACGATGTGTTTTGTAATGACCGATTCTTTTTTATCAATCAATACTTTATATCCGAGTCGTCGTATTTACAATAGCAAATCAATACTAAAACGTATAAAATAAGATGAATATGTATTATAAATCACAAAGCAAGTAGAAGAAAATCTGTTGCTTCATCCCAAAGAACCTATTTTTCAATAACATTAAACCTGAAATCTTACTAAGTAAAAAAGGCGTTTTAAGAAAAAAACATGCAGATATACAGGGTCCATAAACCGTTTCTTTATCCATAAAAAAATAATCTTTACAAAAGTTCCCTAAATATTTTGCGTCAAACGTTAAATTTATTAATTATTTTGTGGATCGAAAATAAATGAACTGTGCTGATAAGAGGACAAGTAGAATAGAATTCGAACAATTATCTTTTGCATGCGCATCATTGCTAATTACGTAATTGATAAAGGTTTATAACTGCTTAGAAGTTGTATATGAGATTCGAATGTCACATTGTCAATAATGCGATAAACCGATTGATCGAAATTACACTAGAAATTGAGTATTTACAGCCTACATGGTTGGTATTTACTCGAACTACATCTATTATTTTGCGATGAGTTCTGCATTTAATATGCAATAGATAACTATTGATCTATTATTAATTATCGAGAAAATTTCGCTTGATGAAATTTGTAATATGAGGGTAGTGGTGAGCAATCGGTCTCATTTATAGAAACCATTTATGTAACAATGCCGATCGCAATTTGGTTCAATATCATTAATTCATTTTTATTATAAAATTAAACTAAATACATAGCAAAAATTAACTTTTTCCGAAATCGTCAATAAACTACAAAAAAATCGGCAGTAAAGTAAATAAATCAGCACTAAAGTAATTCATTATACGACATTTTCGCCGGTAGACATATGTGTAAAATGTATGTAACCTTTAGAATCGCGCATGCGCGGTTGCAAAATTTGACGTAAAAAAGAAAACAGCTGATTACATTTGCTACTTAAAGAAAGTTATAAAATTGTCAGATTTTGTTCAAATTTTTGGATTTCGGAAAAAATATAATATGTACTACGACACTAAAGTTCTTTTTCATGACTCACGTGTTTTATTTGCCTCGGCTATCGCCTCTGCAACTAAAACACGTTCGTCATAAAAATCAAACTTTAGTGCCTTAATACATAAATAACTATTTTATAGTTTTATATCAAAAACACTAAAAATAATAGATGCGCCGTTCATAATATGTCTGATCTCTTCTTGGGAGCACCCTACTTATAGCTGATATTAGGCAATAAAACCTATTATCAGATCATTATCAAATATTCTATTACACTTGTTGAAGTAATCCAGCATTAACGTGCGAGTAAGTAACAGATTTAAATTTTAGTTTTCAAAATTTGCTGGGTGAAAGTGTCTAAATTTGAAGTCTATGTAAGAGATTCAAACGTGTAAAGTAAGTGACTGTCACCGGCCACCCGAATGCAGAAATAGCTGAAAATGCCTCCTACAACTGATCTCTTCTCCGTCCCTCACTCAATGAATTCACTCCTCAAGTAAGATAGTAAAAAGTTCCGGTAACTGCTGTTTCGTCCCGAAAAAAATATCTCAAGCTCAGAGCCCATCATATCAACTTAAACTGATCTCATCAAAGGATTGTTTTTGATTCTTTGCTACATTCTACATCGACTTACTCAAAAGATAAGCTTCTCAACTTAAGCATCATTACTCAAACTCAACATTTGTTAAGTTACTCTCTTCACTGTCTTTGATCTTTCACTACATTTTACACTCCAAAATCGAGTTGAAATACATAAAAAATCGTACACTTTCTATAAAAGCTAAATTTACAGTTTTTTATGAAAATATCTTCGCTAAAATTTAAACAAAATCAGGTGGACGGACAAAAGAAGACTGTGTTTCGCTTTTCGCTGAAATTTTGAGAAATGACGTGTGAAAGTAAAACTGACGGAGAGATTTATTTATTCAGTAAAATTTTATGTTTTTCATCTGCAATGCTTTCAATTTTATGAAAGTGTATTAATGCAAAGGCTATTTTTATGACAGTTAAAAATTGAAGCGAAAATAATTAAGAAATATTGTATTTTCATCTCAATTTTAATTAAACTTTAACGGATGTCTCGTATAAACCGTAAATCTTTTTATAGTAGATGTAAGCATAAATTTTGACACTGGTCATGTAAACAGTTTTCAAAATATTGGACCGTCAAAATATCGTGGAACACCCTGTATGCGTTTGTTATTTGTAATGATACCATATGATACATTGTGAATACATATGAAAACGGTGTTCTATACGTTTTTTATATTATTTATTGAAACTATAATAATGAATTTGGCAATGAGATAATAGCGTTTCACTCATAAATTGTTATTTTTACTGAATACCTCAAATTTGCTTATCCGCAGTATAATGAATGCGTTTGACACTAGTTTTAAAGGTAGTCAACTTAAAAACAATGCTATATTAATTTTGTAATGAAAACATAGATTAAAACAGAAATGTACCCACGTTTCTAATAGAATATGAGATACATTAATTAAAACATGTCAACCCTCCGATTACAGTCCACGAAAATTGTGAATACGATTCGTTAAAACTTCAAGAATTATTTTTAGAACAAACATCGCTACGAAATAAAGCCGAATATAGATGAATAATCAATAACATTAAATAAAATAAACAAGGAGACGATTCCAAATTCATAAGACAATAGAATTCATATTGATTAAACTACAAACAATATGAGATAGGATTTGCAATAAATAATGAATTATCGAAGCTTACTATACAATATAGTGTTGTGTTTATATTGCAACAATTTTATTAACCAAATAAATTTGTTATTAAGGATTTCGCAGTTCCGAAATTACAATTAAAAGAATGTTTTTCTTCAAGCGACAATAAAACGGCATATTATTGAACTACTGGCAGACGCTAAAAACGCTTTTTACTGTCTCTAAACATTAAAAGCAACAGTTCTTTTCTTTTCACAACTATTTAAAGGTTGGTTACCTCGGTTATGTCATATAAAATAAAACGTCGAGAATCTCGAAAATTTTAAAATAACACATGAAAATTAGCAATAAACGCTCGAAGACAAAATAATATAATTCTTTCGCTTAATTTGCTGTTTCGTTAACGCCTCGCCAGCGAAATTTTAAGCTCAACAATTATATTGTTTAACTCCTAGTAAAATAATCTACTATTAGGTAATTCCAGAAAAAAATAAACTTCAATAATAATAAGATCATAGAACACATTTATTACAAATTTTTTATTAGGTTAAAAATTTTGAAAAAACCATACTATTACTAATACTATTCTTGTTAAATTGTTAAAACAATTAAGACCACGTGATTGTAATATCCCAGTAATTACTTATATGTCAAAAATTTAAACCAAAGTTGTGTATGTATAATTAAATTACAAACACCTTTTATTTGTAGAAAAATGTGTAAAATGTATATTTTTGTAAATATTCCTAGAATAAGAAAATTTATGCTGGTTAAGAGACCTTTGGATCGACCGATTATGCGATCAGATTTGCGGTATTATAAATTACACGAATAAGTTTCAAAAAAGGGTGACCCGTGATATCGTGTTTACATAAGGACGGACGGCTACCAGACAGAATTTTTTTTGCTTCA
This sequence comes from Abscondita cerata, assembly GCA_030710515.1. Classification (NCBI taxonomy): domain Eukaryota; kingdom Metazoa; phylum Arthropoda; class Insecta; order Coleoptera; family Lampyridae; genus Abscondita; species Abscondita cerata. The sequence continues at coordinate 282,760 of JALBCR010004258.1, forward strand.
TTATAACGTACCAACTCTAATTCGTCGGGAATAATGAAAAAAGGGGTGTTATAATTTTCGGTTTGAAAATCGTCCTCCTCACCTTATAAGATGTTGGTAGAATAAAAATAGAAAATACTAAGAATTCACTTAACAACCTTTAAAATAAAGATTCTTCCTCCAATATCATACACACAGTTTTTACAATCAACGTCAGATCCGATTTTTAAAAGAATATCAAGTTAAACGTTTACTTATGACACAGCTTCGGCAATTTGTATTACAACAGGTAGTACTTGAAAAGTTTACGGCTATAAAAATAGACCTTGTTCCAAATTCTTTAATCTTGCGATATATATGTTTAATTAGACGAAAGAGAAGCGATGTAATGAAATATTTACATTCCGAGTTGTTGCGAGTTACACTTTAGCTCGTTCTCAACGAACGGAAAATGACATCAATTGTCTTGAGGATATCCTTAGTCTGAGCTATTACATAGTTTAAAACTGCATTGAACCAGCCTTTTAGTGACCTAATCTCACTACTTGACGACAAGTACGTCCTGTTTCGTGATATACATAATAAAATTTACGTTTACATATATTTTTGCGCTAATCCATTATCTCCAAAGACACCAAATTCAAATTGGCAAATTAACGTTTGATACGATTACATAGCACCTATTAAATTTTTTAATGTAATAAATGTTAAAACAGATCGACTGAACTTGAAATAATGCATGAAAAATGTAGTTGAAGGTGTTGCCCCAAATTAGGTGTCCACGCTGTAAAATTTTATTTCATGTAAAAAACTGATAATAGACTTGAACGCAGTGAACCCTTCACACAATGTAATAGCAACATTATTAATAAAAATATATTTCAGACATTGATTTATCAACGGACTTTCAATATATCCAGTTCTTAAAATAAATTGAATAAGAGTTTTCACGCAGTAAATATAAATGTAACTGGAAATTATTTTTTTTCTGAAAATCCAATTTAGGGAGTTATAATTTGATCGTTACATGAATTTCCTCTTAATAAAAACCCCATATACATTTGCTAATATCTAATACATCTACGAATGAAACCGATAAATATACTCGTGATATTTCACAGGATTATCACTAATTTAGATTAGACCTTACACCACTGACCTTTAGGAAAAGAATAATATATTTAACATCGACTATATCTACGTCAAAAGCAAAACAAATGATGCGTTAGATTTCAATGATTTAGAAGAAAAACATGTAAATTATAATTAGCGAAAATATTTAATAAATTCAGCAGTCCAGTTTAATTTTTAAACAACCCTAATATCGTTTATACAGGGTGGACAAAAGCTGTGGAGTTATGCTCGTATACTTCGATGATCTACGGTTTAAAAATATTTTTAGTTTTACAGAGTGTTAAAAATATGTCTAACATAACCTCATTTTTGTAGAATAGTTATTTGTTAGTGAATAATATGAATTATGGTAAACTGCTGTATGGTTAATACTTTGAAACTTATTGTCAAAACTATGACAGAAGCAAAGAATTTAAAAAAATCAAGTTTACCAATACTTTTTAACCAAACGTATACATTCAAGAAACAATAGTTTTTCAAAATTTTATTATGTAACTTCAAAATCCTTTGTTTTGGTCAGCTGGTCGCCGTGATCGCCATCACGATCTTCCAATCTAACGCCGTTACATTATTTTGTGTCGGGCTGGTAGAGGTATATGGTTTATCCATGTCTGTCCTAAAATCCTGAGGTTCAACCAGATCTTGATATCCGATCCTTAAGAACTCCCGAACAGCACCATTATTTTGTTTGCTATTTCTTTAACCTACTATTTTTTCTTCGTCATTGTCGTGACTGGCGCTTGGACTGGTCCATTACATGACGCCATGCAATGGCTCTGCTGTTATATTTTATGTTCTTATATACCTTCAAGAATGTTTACACACTTAATTAATATTATTACATATTAATACTAAGAGTTTGCATATTTAGGTTTTAGTGGTTTTTCCTAAACCTTGAATCAAATGCTTTGCCAATATGAATCAATCCACAATTGCACCCGATTTCGTCACTACACTATACAGGCTTATACTGATCTTCTGGGGCTCCATACATAATACTTACATCACAATTCACAGTATTCAAAATGTACCATACGAATAAATAAATAAATAAAATCATCTTACGAAGATCCACATTTGACCTACGCAATGCAAGCCCCGCCCCGCCCTCTTTAAACCAGTATAAATACAAGCTGCAAAGCAGAAATCATCAATCTACATCCCAAAGCGGATATGGAAGGACCTGACCACTCGTGTTCCATTATCGACATCCTTTAGATCCAAATCTAGATACACTATACAGGGTGCCCAGAAACTCTTCTGACAAACGAAAACCGGAGATTCCTCAGATAATTTTAAGACAATTTAACCCAATTCACCTAATCCGAAAATGCTTCCTAAGGAAGCTAGAGCTCTTTGAAGATGGCGCTTGGTAAAGTAAAAAATTAAAAGATAAAATTCGCGAACTGACAACAATTTGACAATGAAAAACGTAGGTTTTACTTTTGTTGGCAGTTCAGAGCCAACTAGTGCAAAAAATATAAATTTAACTTTAATGACAAAAAAACAAAAATTTTAAATCCATTTTTCTAGAAAACGGTGTATCCTAATGACTTAAAGTAAGAGTACCTTTTAGTACTAGAATACCTGAAAATTTAATAATCTAGTGTCACAAATGCTTAAAAGTTAAAAACAAAAAGTTATGCGTTAAAATAACCGTTGACCTACCCAAAACGGACGCCTATGACCGGTACTACAAATTCGCAATTGATGGAATCGATTCATCTCTGAAGGCTAAACAAGCATACCAGTTTTTGCTTTTCTAAGTAGAACCGTTCTGGAGATATTTAAAAAAAACTATTTACAAGACGCCATTTTCAAAGAGCTCTAGCTCCCTTAGGAAGCATTTTCGGACTAGATGAATTGAGTTAAATTGTCTTAAAATTATCTGAGGAATCTCCGGTCTTGGTTTGTCAGGAGAGTTTCTGGACACCCTGTAGTTCATAAACAGGTCGCGAAAGCCATAACCAATGTATTATTCTAAATGTGGTTATGCCCCAAATCTTGACGATAAAATTAATTTCAAACGTATGAATTATTTTGATACTTTGTTCTAGAAAGCGCCTTAAAATAGTGTTGAAACAGAGAAGGAAATGTAAAGCACCTGCCTGAAAATTCAGTATCGGAGTGGCAAACGGTCAAAAAGTGAAAGAAAAAAAGTAGTTAAAATTGTTGGTTTTGAAACCGTAGCATATTATTTATACGAGGTGGAATAAAGTTATTATTTTAAATTTGATTTACTCCTTATATTGAAGTAGGTTGGAATGACACAAATTATAAGCAACATTGATCAACCTTCTTTCAAAATCTAATTCCAGATTCGAGACCAAATACAAATCGTAATTTGCAGATAAAATGATATTTGATAGTGATCAAAAGGAATAATATTGCTGTACAAGACACGAATTATCAAATGCTTGATAAAATAAATTTCGTCCGCGTTTGCAAACCGCTCCCAAATTTTTTATATCCATTTAACAAAAATCGAATTCGTCGATGTCGTTGTAGTTCGTAAATTTTCTGCACTATGAGCGAAATTTAGTTTTAGTTTTAATTGAGATAGACAAATTTTGAAATTGTGCCAAAACCAAAGTTTAAGCAAAATGCATTTTATACACGTATGCAATAGTTATATACGACGATTGTATTTCAACAAAAGATAGAAATAAAATGAGTCTGGAGCCAGTTGTTCTAGGGGGGATCCAATGACGAGCAAGTCTATTTGAGTTCAGGGGGATGTTCGTCCGTATTGATCAACTTCAACGAGGTCACAGAAGAAGAAGTAACGCCTCGCAACAACGAGACGAAGAGTGTAATGGAGAAATGAGGTAGGTGCTGTTTCCGTAGAAACTGGAAAACTAACAAAGTTAACACCCCTTCTTAATTAAATACACTGATTATGAGACAAACTAATTTTTTGCTTACATTACAAGTTTAAACTAATAACACTTTCACTACATCGATAATGAGTAGAGTCGTTCATCACTCTTCCATTTAGTTCTCAACAAATACTTACAGCGAAACTGACTCGAAAACATGATTTTTAAGTAAAGCTCTTCAAATTAGAATGAATACTAAAGAGGAATGAAAATAATCTGAATTACTAGGATTAATAAAATCATGGAATTCTAAATTTTATTATAAAATCAAAATATTTCCATATTTATATTCAAACAAGCTATACATCCCGTTTTTCGTCTATTGTTTATCTCAAAAATTAATGTAATCAGAGTGTTTGACCTAAACTTACTCGATCCTTATAAATAAATAAAGTATGTAAGTTACATTAAAATTAGAATTATTGTATTGTCGATGCCACGAATAAAACAATGACATAAAAATAAACAGTTTCAAATAATAAACCCATAATTTTTAAAAAAAGCATCTTATGTAACTTGTTAACTATAGAATCCAACTACGCTCTATTCTTAGTACAGTGGATTTTAAAAGATATAGGTATTGTTACGCCACTGGAGGAAATAGATCAGTCATGTGAATTATGTGCGTTCCAGAAAAATCAGATTCACCTATCCGAAATTCCTGATAACATAGAGACACTAATCGAACAGTAGTTATTTACGAATTATTAGTTGTGTTAGAATATTGCTTGATAACTTGGTATAAATAAATTCAGCGTAACCGGTTTTAAATCATTTCACTTCATAAAGTATGTGTTTCTGGATACTTTAAATCTTCGAAGTTTGATTAAATTTAATATAAAGCGTTATTTCCAGGTTATGGAGCTTACGTGAGGAGTGTCTTTGTGGATCAATGGAACTGCATGTACTTCATTAAGTCCACGTTTCGATGTCTAGTCGAAATGCTTGATTTTTATAATAACGTAAATAAATTTTGTGGGGCTTCTGTGGTTATTACGGTAGCCTTTGAAAATTACATATACACTGTGTCCGCGGATTGGGGTACTCAATAGGGAAAAAATCTTTATTATTCATTTTACGATCAAGTCATTCTTTATAAAAGTTCTGCTTTTTAGAAAATAAATTTACGATAAGAAAATTATAGATCACACATACAGGGTGTTAATAAATTAAGAAAATGCTTCAAGGGATAAGTACTATTATTTATTATTTTTTAGAAAAATTTTATAAAACAAAATTATTTATAAACTAAAGTTAAGTCTAAATACCAATTTTAAAATAAAAATTCGAATTTTTAAAAATAAAATTAAAATATTAACGACATAGTTATGTAGAGTAATTTTTCAAAATTCAAATAGTTATTTCAAAATTTGTATTTCAAATTTACTTTAGTTTATAAAAACTATGTTTTATAAAATTTTTATAAATAAATAATAAATAATGGTACTTATCCCTTAAAGCATTTATACAGGGTGCTTCACGGTAAGTGGCCTATTAGACGTTATGGTGAAACTACAAATAAATTGAAACTGAAAATTTGCGCACATGGTGTCTCAGAGGTGCTCTATTTAATGAAAATAATGACACGGTTGCAGCACTTCCGGATATATAATATATTTAATTAAACAATCTTCATTAAAATATAATTAGCAACAGTTTAATCAACAAAAATATTGAATGAAAGTTTGCCAGCGTCTTCGGAACTACAAAAGAATACTTCTTTTTCGATTCTTGTTCGATGATCAGCACTTACAGCAAAATCAAACAAATTACAATTAAAAACACGATAATATTTTTGTAGCTAACAAGCGCTGGTAACAAGCGTTCTACGTGTTCTTACCATTACTATGGAGAAACTGGTTCATTTTCCCAAAGCTGCTATCACTAAATCAAGGAGTGTTAGAAGAAAGTCAAAATCGATAATTTACACAGACACTCCTGAGTTGCTACTCAGATAGAACATAGAATTGAAAAAAAAAGGTAAAAAGATACCGACTATGAAGAGAAATATTTTCGACAAGATGAAAAATCAGAGAATTAAAAAAAAAGATGAAGATTAATGAAATTTCCATAGATGATGTCAAATCTAGCAACAGTGAGGGCTTCTGAAGTAGATGTTCTTGTAAGATTTTCTGCAGACTCTGGAATATGCAAATCGTATTGAGGAGATGAATTACCCTACATAGACATTAAAGTTTATGAGAATGAGCCAGAATTTTTTTTCCATCAATGGGAGACATAAGTGATTCAATATTTCCGCCATTGAGGCAAACTCCAAACTAGTACCGCAAGACCTTCTTGTATGTATACATAGAGTTACAACTTTTTTTTTATTAAGGCGAGGTTTTTAGCTGACCCGTACTTGTCAAAAACAAATTGTTCTTTTATTTATGGATATATCAACTTGATTTTTTTTCTACATATAAAGAAATATGTACTGTAGAGCTGTAGAGCTCCTTTTTCGTTTAGCGGAGTTTCATTTAAAAAATCGCAAACTTCATTAAATTGGGCACTTTTGACATGCTCTAATTCAAGTGATGATAAGAAATCGAAAATTTTATTGCTGTAGACCTGTATTCTAAAGTTTACAGTGGTTTCGTAGCACCACACCTAAGAGAAAGTACCCTACCATTGGGATACTTTCAACACTTTCCCACGTTTTGAAAATTTGCAATTAATCACATGAAGTGTGCAATATAAGGAGACAAACCTGTGTAAAATAGTTTCGTAATCTATACAGGGTGAACCAGCGAGGCCGTTTATTAGAAGTTTACGTAATTCTGGCCAAAAAAAAATTTAATTCTTATTATCAACGTATATATTTAGTTTTTTGACAAGAATTTATTACATAATTATAATTAAGATACCAAGTTATAGTTTAAAATTAAATGAAAACGTTTTTTTTAAATAAAGGTATTACTATATAAATAAATATAATAAATCAATAATGGGTGTGACCTCCATTATTATTGATACATTCTTGGAGGCGTCTGCTCATTGACGCTATCAAGGTATCAATATAATTAATATTAATCGTTTCCCATGCGGTATCAATGGCTGCAGTTAGTGCATTACGGTTTATTGGTATAAAATTTGGCCCTTGTTGTCTTCGGATAACAGCAAGTATTCGAGCCCAAACATTTTCGATAATGTTAAAATCTGGGCTTTCTGCTGGCCAGGGTAACAGCTCCAAGTTATTTTCTCGTATCCAACTCTACTAATTAACAAGCATCAAAAACTTGGCATTTAAAAAATTATTTCTCGTACCCATAGCAACAATTCATAGCATTCTCGACATAATGGGTAATGCATTATAATTCCTCGTTTTGTTACTCTAAACTCTAAAATGATTTGATATAGGTATAGGAACATGTAATAGCATGTTATAGATTTTTTCCGCAAATTCAATAGGTGTTCTGTTCAAAAATTGAATTTTTTACATTTTTAATTCACGCTGAATAGTATAGATTTAGAAATTGTTTTCAGGCAAAAAATTTTATTTCAAAGAATACTTACGATAAGGAGATCTTTAAACTACAAGTTTAATTGAATTTCAAATTCTTATCTCATTTTGTGAACGTCAACCAGCTGTCTGTCAGAATTTCGGAAAAGAATGTTTACTTCAAAAACAGTAACAGATAGATATGCCATAGGATTAATAAAAAATATTCAGAATTATAATTCCCATTTAGAAATACAAAAATATACATGGTGTTTCATTAAAAATAACAAAGCGAGTAGTGACTTCCGCCAAAACAAGAAGCGCTAAAAGTCTGAAAATATTTTAGAAGAGTAGGACGTAATCAATAATTATACCTGATTCTAGATTTTCAAATATTTGTTTTGGCCAGAACTTCGAAAACTTTTAATGAACGGTCTTGATGAGATAGATTAGATTTGCATGACGGAGAGTATAGATTCATTTTATCAAAATGCTTTGTGTGCCTAATTTTTTATAAAAAAAGGAACGAATGTACATTCGCCCCCATGTTAGTTTTTAGTGACAAAAACAAAATTTAACTTTCCTTCAATTTTATAAATGCACCATGAGGACATATCTTCAACTGTTTCAGTTTTCAGCTTTTAAAGCAGTTGAGTTACAGTAAGTATTAATGTTAGAAATATTTAAGACATTAATTTTATCTTCAGTATCACCAAAATCATATTAGTTCATACTACAAAAAAATTAATTCAGTGCCCTTTGTTATTTAACTGATCGTAAAAAAACAGAAAAAGAAGAAACGAAAGAACTTCAAGCTTTAAAATTTCAACTGTTGGTCAAAATGTTCTGAAATTTACAGCCGCAATGTAACCCCAGCACAAAAATGCTGTTTAAGTTTAAGCACATAACATAGCTACTAACGATACCAGTTGTGGTTATTATCAGTAAAACCCTATGGTTTGTATAATTAAAAAAGACGTATTAGTTTTTTTAATTTTTCTCCTATAAACTTTTTCTACAATTAAAATAATAGCAATTCTCTTTTATCGAAAGATACATCATATATTTGACAGTTTTTTCCCTATTGACGTCTAGTTTGCAGTTTCCAATAAAGTGGTTACTACGGAGACTTGAATAAATACATAATACCCACATAAAAATAAAAATACAAAATACAAAATTACAGATAAAAAGATAGGCTTCGTAAAAACTTTAAAGGCGTAGTTATACTTTGGAGGATAAAGTAACTTTTTTTTAGAGAAGGAAAAATCGAATAATTGTATTAATTTAAATCTTAAATTGCTCTTCAATTTTACCTCAACAAATTAAGTTGCTTAAAACGAGATTAACCTATTTATTTTAAACCACGATAATCGAATAACTGAAATTAAGAATGAGGTCGTCGTAATATTGGAAAAATTTATATACGACAGAGTACAGTGGAACCAAAAAGAATATTACGTCGATTTATTATAATGGAAAACAATATCCCTTTCAAAGCAGGGCATTGGTTAAAGAGAACATAAATGGATTAAATAGAGTAACCAACAATACTTGAGTAGAAGTTAAATATAAATTAATAATGCTAACGAATATATCCACTGTAGTACCCCTACACTTTTTTCAGATCTGTCGAGAATAAAGTAATTTATTTACACCAACCTTGGCTTAGTTTCCATTTTATTTAACCGTCTCGACCAATTTTTGTCTTAAATATACATTATATTGTCTACACTTCCCATTAACGCCAGTTAGTGTCGTCTAACAAGGAAGTCCAATAAGTATACAACGCAAAAAAATGCTCTGCTAATTGTAAAAATTAATATCTTTTCAAATGAAAAATGTAAAGCACATAAAACGAATAAATCAACGACAAAAATCTATGACAAACTTGAAACAAAAGCAATAAACGAATAGACATCTGTCAAAAGTCTCACAAATTTTTTGCTTTATACGAAAGTTTTCATCCCATTTAAACACGGTAAAAATACATCAACAAAAGCTGTTTTTCAACCCTTAAATCCCCTAAAAGCTATGCGTATATTCGAGCCCAAATGCATCTATTTCGTTTTATTCTCTATCCAAAACCACCGTCACAGAACTCTAAGCTCTCAGGATGTTAGTCGCCCAAAACGCCATGAGAATAACCTGACCTTAAATTGCATAAAAATAAAAAAGATGTTGTTGTTTACCACGTAAACGATTAATAATGTAAAACCTCGAACCAAATATATTGATTATTGGTAAAGTTGAATTAACCGACGCATTCTTTATTCGCTTCGAATCTGAAAGCAACCCATAAATAAGTAATAAATTAATTCTACTAAAAGAAAAAGATTGATGATTTATTTCGGAAGAAACTTCTGCATCCCTTACTTATGTAACAAATTAAATACGAAAACTACTAAGCTAATCCAAATAGAAAAAGCAACCGTTTTATCTAAATTGCGTTGATCAAAACTCATTTACCACGTGAATTGGAAGATTTGATTATTGATTTTTCCGTCGAAGGAAAACAAATTTTTGTCGTTGATGTTTGCGTGACCCAAAATATAATGTATAATGTGAAATCCTCTATATGAGAACGAAGGTAGTTTGATATTATCAACAAAACAATTTCGACAGCTTGAAGATTTGCTGTTCAATTAATAACGTTACTTAAAAATTGGAAAAGTCTTAGCAATAAGCAAAAATTGGGAATTTTTGGGCGCTTAACTGAGAAAATAAAAACATCAACCAATCGAAAATTATACACGCACACGATTCTATTTTTGTACAATCAAAAGTCAAAGTCGTGCATTATTTAAATTTAATTTTCTTCTATTAATAAATTAAGTAAGGTCGTTCATAATCGCTTACACAGTGTGTAATAATAATAATTAAAAAGTAGAACCCAAATATTTACTCCTTCTTCGAGCTCCTTATGAAATGGACGTGCTGTGCTATGTGAGTGTGACGTACTTAAGCGAAATCTTTATTAAATTTAGTACATAAACGAGCAGTAAATTGATCAAATATTTATTTATTTCTTAATGGAAGTCGAATACTCACTTCTTCGTCGTTCATGTTCATGAAAATCCAATAGCAACCCCTCCACAACTGCTATTATTTAATAGAATTAAATAATAAAGGACCACAAATCTTATCACCACCGCGTGTAACTCCCGCGTACTTAGTACTGAAGGAAAGTTTGCACATCATCTCGAGTTAGTACAGTAGTTACAATAATTATTTCAATTATTTGAGAGTGCCATGCTATTATGCGGCAATTGTAATAACGACATGTCGCCCATGGGAATTTAACATTCGAATAATTTGGCAGGACGCATTTGATACACATAAATTGGTACAAATGGAAACGGAAATTATTAACGCACTAATACGCGTAAGTATGGATTAACTCATTTTCATTGCATAACGCATTTGAACGTGAAAACACACACAACATCTTGGACCATAATTAGTTTTACTCTTTTCAAACCATAATTATTATTTTTGTAATTCACCCTTTTCAACAATTTTCCATAACAAAGACGATTTTCCAAGGTTCCTCAATAACCATCATCAATTAAACCTGTCATTAATATCGCTTCTATTTAGTCTTAAAATTTACATCAATTTAGGAGAAAACCCACCGTATTTACGTAAATGCATCCATTCATACCTACGATGTGATTAAAAGCATTCGTATCATCCTAATTAATCTTATGTCAGCACAATAATATTTTGATAAAATATTGAAAATACTGAAAAAAATTAATGAAGTGGAATACGGATGTTAATTTGAATTTATTTGTTCCCCATTGAAATATTTTTATTTCACCTATAACAAAAAATAGAAAACCATCTAATTGTAATAATTTAAACCTGTTACAAAGCCGCGCGCTCGCTCACTTGAACACGTTTTGGGACTGGAATGAAACAATTTTGCTCGATGAACAAGAAAATTAAGAAAAAAAAATATTTCATAACTTTTTTTGTGACAATAGGGAACAGAAAACTTTTGACCTTCGCATTTTATCGTCCACTTCATTTTTCGATGACGGTTTATGTGTCACGATTACAACAATTGAGTTTTGGTAGACAGACAAAGTTTTAGAGAATTTAATTTTGCATCGATTTGGGGAAAATATACAGGATGTTCCAATTGATTGTATCAAATTGTTCATGATTTTCAATTACAAAGATCGAATTTTTTCCTCATATCGTGTATAACCGATGACTTTTAAACCATGAAAAATAAACGAAAAATATCTGAAGGTCAATATTGACCCAAGAAGTGTTTCAACATCGATATCTCGAAAACTATCACTTTTTGAGTAAAGCCCGTCCATTTAAAATGTCAAAGTTGACAGGTGGTTCATGAAAGTAAAACATCCTGTATAATTCAAAATATTTTAAAATTGTAGCCACTGAGGAACCTAAAGAATGGTCAAAACTGATTTTTAATAAATCTACATTTTAAAGGAAATATTAAAGGTCCGCGTACTGCACGGACACGCTGTATACTCTAACACTACTCCAAAAATAAATTAATAATCTACGAAAGTAGTATAATTTCTCTATAAATCAACTAGAGTTGAAAGTGTCACAAGACAGCTAAATTAAAGTTTCACCAACTTAACTTCTTAGTGCCATTTTGCCTAAGCGTTACAACTGTTGAAACAGTTCTCCAAATTATCGTTTTTTGCAAAAAGGTTCTAATGAGTTCTGTGAAAATTGAAAAAAAAATAATTCTTAGATTCCAAGAATTGTAAAAATTCAGTCCACATTTTTGGAATTTTTGGAATGTATACGTCATTTAGCCGACAGTGAGAGAGTTTTTTCCGATACAAAATTCAGTCTTTTGCGAATAGTTTCTAATGAATTTTAAAGTAAAAAAATTAGGGAACCTGAAATTTAAAAGAATAGAGGCAAATAGTGACAAAAAATAATTCCTTCAGTTTTGCATGGTGTATGAATCAAGTTTGATGAAAAAATTATGATGAAAATAAGATCTGAAAGCGATGCAAAATTCAATTCGTTCCAGCTAGATTGTCAAAATATCACACCATGGAACAGTAAGATCCGAAGATAAACCCAAAAAAAAATTAGTCATGAATATTGAGAATTTAAAGTGAGGAAAAATATCTGTTAATAAATTCTATATATTATATATATAACTGAAGATGACGATTTTCTAGAAATAACAAATCTTGTAGAATCTTAAAGGACATTGCGGGAATTAGGACTAGATTTGAATTTTCAAAGAGGATAGTTCATATTGTAATTGATGAAATAATAGAGAAATATGTTCGTCCGTCCGTATGTCAACACAGTGCCTAAAAATCCAATCGTTCGATTTTAATGAAACTGGTCCTGTAGGTGTTCTTTATAACAGAGCAGGTCTGATTTTAAACATAATCATATTCATTTTACACACTTTTTAATCAAGTGAAAGTTCTTTGTAATTTAATTATATACAACTTTTGTTTAAACTATTTTTGATCCGATAAGAAAATACTGATATATGACAATCAACTGACTTTAATTGTTTTAACAGCATCTCCAAGAATATTAATTATACCATGAAAGTTATAAAAGGAAAGTTTATAACTTTCGTCGGAACTATTTTTTCTAAAATGGCACTTTCTCTTTCCTCTTCTTCGAATCAAGCTTTTAGTATCGGAGCGATGTGTAGATCTTCGCCAAACGCTTGTTTCGTTTTTCTTCGTCCATTATCCCCAAAACTTTGTCTTTCTTCCATTTGTAACACATGCTCATTTACATACAACGGAAGTTGATTTTTGATTCCCCTCTTTCATATGCACCCACTGGCATATTTTTGATTTAAAGTCAGTAGTAACAGAAAGTCTTCCCTCAGAATTATGGGTTGCTTTAACAGGTGTTTGGGTGGATGTCTATGATCATGTTTCGAATTGACCTACAATTTTCATCAAATTTTGATATTTTGCTGCGAAATGGTGTATTTTTTTGTACTGATGAACACTATTACCCTGTGGTCGGGTGTTAACGATGTTGGTTGCGAAGTGGCGTTTTTTACGGTACTACAGTTATCACAATTTTTTTAATGATCACTATGCCTGTACTATGATTATGGATTAACGACGTTGGTCGAATAATGAATGAGTATTTGTTGTAAAAATGTAAAACCTAAATAAGTAGATTACATTCAAATCGACACGTATCGGAAAAAAATTAAAATAAAAGTTGTAGAAAGTTTTATTTAAGGTTTTGTTCCATAATGCTTTTGTATAATTTACATAAATAATTATAAAATACATAAATTGTTGTTCTCTGAAGAGCCCATTTAGCCTGATTTACTATGTCTAAAATTTTTAAATATCAAGTTTCATAAAATATGTACTCGAACTTTTGTGTTTACATAAAAACTCGTACCTCAGAGAAAATAAGTACCGCATCACAAAACTCCACATCGTTGCAAACATATTTGCCGAAGTGAGTATAGAGTAAAATCTCGTCCACACAAAGAAAATCCGGCGAAATAAATAAATTTTGGTGCGCATATTAATACTCTAATGGATACGCACCTAAGAGAACAAATTTCGAATGACAGGGTTAGTAACGCTAATGTATAATAACTTGGTTTCATGTTTTTTTTCTTTAGAATCATTGACGACATAATCTAAAAAAAATAAACTAATTATGTAAAGTGCGTTATTGTATAACCGTTTATTACCAAAATTTAACCAAACATCAAATTTTGGCAAAATTGTTTGCAGAAAACTAATTTTACTAAAGATTTGCAAAATTTGGCTTCCAAAAATGAAAAATTAAATGATGTAAAAAAAACAGATCAAGTAAAAGTTTTAGAAAATGCAATTAACGCAACTTCCTCTGCTACCTCGCCGAAAATATATGCTCCCGAGAAAAAGCAAAAAAAATTTTTTGTTGAATAAGAAGAAAGTTAAAAATGATAATCAAGTCCTTATTGTCCAGATGGAGTTTATTGCAGTGTTTTGATTTTCACCTTTGGTGGAAATAGTAAAAGTCGTTGAGAGTCACTCATTCCTGTTTTCAAATAAAACAAACTATACAGTGTGTCCAGTATAAAATGATGTACATGGGGATATTGGAAACCTTGGAGATACAACGTCGGTTAAATGGGAGAAAAATTGCGCATTTATCTGCCCAAAAATAATCTACGTTTGTTTTAATTTAAATCGATACCGTTACATAGATACACAGTGAAACACGAAATTGTGCATTTTAGTGAAATCGCCATATTTCCTTTATCATAAAAATTATGGTCATCAAATTATCAAGATATGGTTAAGAGGACACGCCGAAGCTAAAAATGGTGCCAAAAATTGTTTAGGCCTACTATGTTGTGCACGGCCGAAGTCATTCTTATGGGCGCCATATTAAATTTCTACATTTTCAAAATCCTCATTAAAAATGCTCTTCAACCATGTATAACACATTTATGCTTGGTCAAGTCCTAGTACCCTAAAATCTTAATTTTGTTCTTTTTCATGATTTAGCGTAACCAAACATAAATGTGTTATACATGGTTGAAGAGCATTTTTTAATGAGAATTTTGAAAATGTAGAAATTCAATATGGCGCCCATAAGAAAAACAAAAGTTGACTTTGGCCGTGCACAAGATAGTGTAGGCCTAAACAATTTTTGGCACCATTTTTAGCTTTGGCGTATCCTTCTATAATAAAGGCAATATGGCAATTTTTCTAAAATGCACAAATTCCTGTTTCGCCCTGTATCTATGTAATGGTATCGATTTAAATTAAAACAAACGTAGATTATTTTTAGGCAGACAAATGCGCAACTTTTCTCCCATTTAACCGACGTTGTAGCTCCAATGGTTTCCAATATCATGTACATCATTTTATACTGGACACATTGTATACATATCGTTATGTCATGTTTGTCTGCCTTAGAAAATTCAACAATATAGAGAGGTGGAGGAAATTTTCTGAACTTTGTCGCACAATCAATTATTCAATTTAGATTAAAAATTAAGTAAATACAGAATATTAATGACTATTTGTACAGTGTGTTCGATAATAATAATTAGAAATATGTGATCTCTTACCTATCTTAGAATAAACTTACTTTCAATAATTAACTGCGGTCTTTCAATGAGACAATAAAAAATGGATTATGTAAATAGAGATGGAAATGCAAATTAGATTATCATAACCATAATGATCTCACGTTTTAATTTCAGGAACTACAAAATTTTGTCCAACATGTGAAAACAATGATTCTTAGGTTAAAAAACCAATTCTAACTTAACCTAAAAAAAATTTAACCTAAATAAAAACGAATGCAATATTAGTTACGGTAAAGAAGCGACACTTGTCAATTTTACATATTGACGTTAGGCTATTTTGAAACTAAGTGGCGTTCTTGAATATTAAGATAAATACGTAAAGATACCTTTGTAATTAGGTAGTTTCAGACTTCAAAAGTTGATAATCTAGACTTGTTTATAAATTTATCGAGAAGCCCTTACATGTTTATTATAAAATTCAAGAACGCTAATAAATTTGAAGCTTCAAAATAGCCCAACGTCAATCACAAGTAATTTACGTTTTGTATGCAAAATCGATTCAATGTCGTTTTCCTAGCATAATTTATATTCTTTAATATTGGTGATCAGAGTGAAAATAGTATATTTTACTATAAGAGATAAAAGTTCCGAAAAATCTATTTCGATTAATAAATACTATTTTTTCTACGAAATGAGAATAAAATAATAAAAAAGCAAGAATAATAAAATAATTAATTAGCTTGCAGATAGATCATTATATTTTATTGTTTGAGATTAATAAAACTGAAAATGACATAAGCCGGTAATACAGATTTCCATTAATTTTGATGCAGCAATTAAAAAGTACAAATAGCTTTTACTTTCACACTATGACAACCACTACAAAAAGCCTACTGTCATACATCCAAGAAGAAAAAAACAACCGTTTATAATTTAAATTATAATAATATAGATGCAATGAGAAAGTGTGTACGTGTGTTAAATTATATAGTATGTCATAATAATTTATTAAGGCAAAGACCTCAAATAAAAGCTAAATATAACATATACAACCATAATAAAAAATCACACTAATAAAATAAGGATTATGGTAAACAAAAGTAAAATTTATTGTAATAATGATCGCTCTATTAATGTAATCAATTTCCAAAAAAAATTATATCTGCTGTTCAACTTAAAAACGCCTAAAAACATTTAAAAAAATTATCAAAATGCCATGGTTAAAAGTTATCAATTTTAGAACTGAGTTACAAAATGTGCTCAATCACTATTACGTTCTGTAGACATAGTTTGTTCTACATAAACTATGATTGGGGGTTAAAATACGATTTTCTATTATAAAGCACTAAGGGCTAAGGCTGATAAAATATATCACTAATGACAAGTTTAATTTATAGATATAATGCCATTACGCCATGAATCTAATTGAGAACGAGTGACGTAAAATCAAACAAAATAATGGCGTCAGATTTTCATCAGGTCTTTGCTCAGTATACCGGATCATAGCAGTAAAGACGATACAAACAAATGTTTATTGGTATAAAAGTCTCATGATTGTATGATGATGCACCAGACTGGACCGTTCCCGTTCACTAAATTAGATCAAAATATTTTGTGCTTTTGTCGGATGCGTTTCACCTTAACCACCGATCGACGAAGTGAGCAAAAATGATAACAAAGTAAGCAGAAACCGTAACAAAGTAATTTGAATAACGGACAAAAGGAATATTATCGAAAGAATATCAGTTATGACATTCTGTAACCTACCATAACCTAAACTTACTTTGCGATATTTCTTTTTTTGAATGGTTTGGTATGGTTTAATCCCGTTCTGCTTTAATAAACAATCAGTTTCCATTTTTTTAAAATAAACTTGCACAAAATCACTTTTCACTGCTTGGTAAACATTCCTTCTGTTGCGCGAACCCCGACTTAACCCGATACATTCAATAGATTGAAAGAATATTCATGTATATTTTCAGTGCCGTGATAAGGCATCTGACCTTTGCGATTGCGGTTCAACATATCATATTCAAATAGTAACATAAAGATATCGAGCTCTTGAACTTCCTCATGTTCACAATGATTACCAAAATCTGTACTTTAGAAAATTCGCAAAAGTATTTTTGGAACGACCTGAATTATCTATGAGAACTTTGAACTAAATAAAATAAAAATAACGACAGTTTAATGTTCGAACAAAGTGGGAACAAAAATTGCCCGCAGGGGATAGTCTTCTTCAACAAAATTTCATCGTGAGTCACTACTATCGTAAGTGATAAACGATTCATAAAATGTTTATGCAAAAATGTTAATTCAACACATGCAAGACAAATAAGTGAATGTTCATGTAAATAGTAATTTCATGGTAACAAGCTTAGGCCAATAAGACATTAAAACTAGAATTTAATGCACACTTTCTAAAGCTAATCTTAACTAGCGTATTACTGTACAAACGGAAGCTCATTTTCAAACAGAATTATTTATATTATTTAATAACCCAAACTCTAAATCAGATAAAATATAAACATGACATTATTCTAGATTAAATTCTGTTCCACGTTAATTATAATAGTTTTCTATTATCCGAGTCTAGATCATGGACTTTATTTAATGCTTTATCGATCTGCAAAAAGAATTCTAATAAGCATTTCTCTACTCAAAAGAAGGCTGATGTCGGTATTTAAAGTTGAAATTGAATTTTCCTAATATTTAACTGAAAAGTTGATTTTTTATTACAAGCTAGCTTCACAAATTTTCCATATTTTTTCCCAAACCGAATTAGTCACTCTTTCCATGTATTTTTCCACGTGGAAAATAAATTCCGTTAATTCTGAAAAATAAAACAACACCCATTGTATAAGCAATATGTATGCTATTATTTCATCCCATACATTGAAATAAAATTTTTTCCGTAATAATCTCGAGACTAACAACCAATTATGTGAACAAACTATGGAACTTTATACCAAAAAAAACTGAATAAAAATTGCAAAACAAACAAACAAAATCATTAACTGCAATTTGTCTGAGTATTACCATTGTTTACATCTTTCTTTTGTACTCGTATAAAATCAGAATTAGGAGGGTATCCATTTTTCAGTACTGATAAGTAGGTAGCTATTATTGCTACAATCTACATTTAAACGAATAAAATGTAGAAGTTTATTTCAGACAGTCGGCATGAAAGGAAGAGTATAAAAAGTTAATACAAAATTGAATAACATCCTTAACGAGTTTAAGGGAACTCAATTATTTACCAAACTTTAAAGGGAAAACCCTCAATATCTCCAAAAAAATAAAAGTACCCTTATTCTAGATGACAAAGACACACATAGTGGTAGGTACAACAAAGGATAGTAATAAAATTCTGGGTTTTATAAAGAAAAACTCCATGCACGTCTCCACACAATAAAATGTACAGTTCATTTTAAATAGAAAAATACCCGAACGAAATAGTAACAATAAGCGACATATATTACACATACCAATACGACGAAAGAAATGCTGTTTAGATTGGTTACCTACAAGATTAAAAACTTTTCACAATTATAATTTAATTATTATTAATATAGTGATTCACATATTTGTACAAATGAAGAATTTGGGGCTCTATTTTTAAATTAAAAATTCAATGCCTTGCTAACCTGTTAAGAAAATATTGCAGAATAACTTTCCGAAAACACAGTGGGAAATGAGGTCAAGTTTTTGCTTTTTTTTAATTTAAAGAAACTCTGCAACAGTTCCAATAGACGAAAGACTTTTGTTAACAATCTTAATAAGTCAACACTTAGTTGGCACCAATGATCGAAGAATCGACTTTTTGAGAACTGCTCACACTCACACACATGTTTGCAATTTTTTGAAGCTGGTTAACTAATATTCGGACGTGGTACGATAGCACGAGATAGTGGCACTAGATGTCGCGCTAAACTTACTTTCGTAGATGCTATAAAGATTCTAATAGCCATGTATTATAACAACTGCAATGTAATGACAAATTATTTGTGAAAACTATATATTTATCTTCGATTCACCCTTTCTACATTTAGTTATTCCTGTGGAATGTAAGGTATTCATTTTTCCTTTTTGCGCAATGCCCAAAACACACCGTAACGCCGACTGTCAAAGATTGTGAGATTTTCATGGTAAAATATAGTGATATAACGCATTTACCGTTTGTGTATTAATTATCTCTACCTAAAGGTCCCAAAATTATTTTGGTAAGCATCATTTGTTGATATTTATTTAAGTAATAGTATTTTATTTTGATTTAGGGTCATTTTCTTTCTTTCTGCGTACTTTCCTAATTGGTAAGAAATTGGGTCCAAATTTCAATCAATTAATGTTAAAATATTTGGTTAATACTGATTCACGTATTTACTGTTTAAAATTTCTTTTACGATTTTCTTAAATGAACCTTTTATTTCATTTTTATTGTGTAAGAAATTTTGTTCTATATTTGTGTATGTTTCACAATATTATCTCTATCGTTTGGCATTTTTTAAATTCTGGCCAAAGAAATTAAAATCTGTTGGCTTCCTTTTAATAATATTAATTAGAAGATGAGTGCCGACCAAATCTAAGGTAAAATTTGACCGTTTGTTTGATATTTGATCTCGGTCAATCCCATTATATAAAAAATTCGAAAACCCCTATCCCTTAAGAAGCGCGAAAAGGTTGTCACCTTGAATGAACACATGTCTACGTCACAAAGATGCATTGCGTATTGTGTTTTCAATCAGAGGGCAATAAGTAAAGGGGTGTTTTAAAGCATAAATGGGCAAGTGATCAGCGGAAGTGAAGAAAACATTCACCTGTTGAAAAAAAAGGATCCAAGAAAAACAAGTCAGCCATAGAAATGCATAACTTAACTGTCTGTAGAAGATTTTTTAGAGCAAGGTACAAGAGCAAAAATCAAACAAAAAAAACTTCTCTCTGACCGTGTGACAAATTAGAAGTTGTTCGATCACTAATGGTCAGTAGCACCAACACGACATAAACTTAAGCTATGCTTAAAAGTAATTTTAACAATTGCATCTTAATTGCTTAAGTTTAAGTCGTGTTGGTGCAACCGCCCATAAATACTCCAAATAAACTGTGGAAAATACGAAAAATATTCTTCTCACACGCGAAACTCAGTTCATAGTTCAGGGACAGTGGTATAATTCCATCAGTAGTCTTTACTTTCGGTCATATTATTGACCAAACAAAAGTAAAAAAAAATGTATTTTTCATACATGGAAGATGGATCTTTGACGCCAATCGATGGTACGTATAATAAACAGCCAAAAATACAAATCAATGCCAATAAATGTTCTAGATTGGCCCGGGCAGTCACTAGATATGTACCCTATTGAGAATTGTGTAAAGGTAACCTGAAAAATATCAATTGCACTACAAAAACAATGACAGAAGAGGCTGATTTCGTTTTACGATCTCAAAAAACTGTCAAAAACTAGTCCAAGTCGTAACCAAAACAAACAGTCTTTAAAACCAAAGGAGGCATATTCCCACTAATTCCTATAAAGTAGCAGCTAGCAGCGCATATTCATGCGTTACATCAAATACAATTTGTTATTACACTGCGGTTCGTATTTTATCGCCTACTTCACTTTTTAGTCAAGTTATCTCACTTTCGTGACACTTTCAATTTTTTCAATTTTTTTTCTACGATCACATAAAGGAAAATTTGGATTAGAAACATCATTGACGTTTTTTCGTTCACTTGACAGATGTGTAGCTGTTCTGACATTTCACTGAAAGACATTTTTAGTTATTTGAGAATATTTGTAAAAACAAAACGTGTATAGATATGATTTTTGGTCAAAAAAAAGCAATATCTAATTTTACAGAAATCTTGATAAACATTTTTTAAAAATATTTTAATAGTGTATTCTACGACAAGGAACTATAATTTCTCCATGACCAAAATAGAATTTCACAATTCTAAAATCAAATTTAATTACAAAATGCTAGCATTCTTACTTTTGGGATTGAAAAATATTCTGACACACCTCTATGCCGGTTCAAGTTAAATGTGTTGCTTTCTAGCTCTGGAGGTAGATATAGCGTTAGCCTTGACTGTCATTGCGGTGACAGAGTAGTCATGTAAATAAAAATTATTATGTCTATCTTAAAATATATATTTGAAAAACTTCGGTCGTGGAGAAAGTATCTACTTACTTACTTACACGCGACGCTCGCGATTCCTCAAGATCGAAACTTTTCATTCGTATGGAATTTTGATCCTAACCTTGTTACAGAATATACTATTACTTTCTACATACCATACACAGTTGATACGTATTGTCAGTTAGAATTTAATTCGATGTCTCCCTTTTATTAATAATTTTGTGTACTCGCCGCTTGGGAAATGACATTTGATATAAGTGTGTAGCCAATCAGGAAGCTATTTTTGTACTCGTCTACTCAGAAGTGAAGTTTTACATAAGCGTATAGCCAATCAGGAACATTTACTTCCACGCACTAGTGTCCGGAAAACGGACAAAAAGCATTTGTATATTTAGACTTTTAAACAATAATAGTACATTGTAATTTTAATTTTTAGTTGTAAAAACGCTTTTCCCAGTATTTTTAAATAAAAACACATAGAAAAAGTACAAAAAGCAATTCAAAGTTATTAAAATTTACAGTGCCATCTATGAATTCAAGATTTACGCTGTCAATTATATTAATTTTTAAGAAATATTTGCTCGTTACAAAAATTATGTACAAACCTTTTCGAAGATTATTCTAGCATTCGCGCTATTAAAGCACTCGCTCACTCTGTTCGCTCTTGCTTCAAATGCGCTAATGCAGGAAATTCTACTTCCCGAACTTGGTATGTAAATAACTATTACCCGCATCAGTTCGGGAAAAATTACAAAAACCACTGCCATTCACAGGCATTGAAATAGTAACATCGTAATCCAAATATAACTTTTAGTTGCTAAAATAATTTTCTCAATGATTTTTGTTAATGAAAACAAGAATTAACCTTGAAAAAGCTACACAAAGTTATTAAAATTTATAGTGCCATCTATCCGTTATGTAAATTACTATAACTAAAAACGTCAACTCATAGCACTCTGATAACTATGTATATTAAAATTTGACATTAATGTAAAGTAGTTGCTAATACTTATTAACGGAATATTTGCTCAATACAAAAAATATTGTACAAACCTCTTGCGGGAAGATTATTCTAGCATTCGCGCTCATGTAGGAAAAAGTTCTTCCCGAACTTGGTTCGCAAATAACTATTATCGACGCTGATTACAAATATTTACAAAATTAATCGATTACATTGCGAGAAATTGAAAAATAATGTAAAATTCCAAAAAGTATTAATTAACATTACAACAGTAATAAGTTTTAGTGCCAAGTACGATCTAACAATCTAACACAACTAAACTAAAAATATTTCAAATTCTTATGGTACATCAATCTCAAACATTACAGATTCATAGATAAAGCACGAAACATTTTATGTATAAGTATAGTGCTTTGAAAACATATATAATATTGATTTTAGATCAAATAATCAATGCATCATACAATAGAAAATGTCTGATAACGACATAATTTTTATTTTAAATTTACAATTGAATATCAGGTTAAATTGCCGGAACTCAATTAGTATTAGCAATTAGAACATATTTCCAATACAACACATATGTGGATGTACTTTCCGTTTGACCTGTTTCAACCGATAAATAGTATTTCCTATAAGACTCGAAACGATAATAGCCAATTTAATAGAAAAAATGCATTATTTGCAAATAGCTCAATTAGTAATAAGGGCACTTCCGGTCGCCCCCTCAAAACGTCACAAGGCTAAGCACTATTCAACTGCTATCAAGTAGTTAATTCATTTAGAGGTAATGTGACTCATTTAGCTGTTAGATATGTCTAAGTAGTACAATGTTTGAAATCAAGATCTATTACAAATTTTATATATAAATAAATTTAAGGATGTGCAACAAAAAATCGTCTTTTTTCAGTTGTTCTGAAAATTTGGATATTAGTATCATTCATAAGTTGAAAACCTCTAACCATTGTCAATTAAAATTTGCATTGTCCTCTCATTTTTCACTATAGCAATTTTCTTAATTAAAAAAACAATAATAATAAATTTGAAGTACAGGTACTTAATATTTTTTTACAAATAAACTTTCTGGTGTAAGAACGATATTCGTACTTTATGTGCAAAGAAATGTTTTGCGTTTGCACACGCGTCTTGTTTTTCAGGAAAAAAAATCTCTATTTATTAAAATAACTCGAAAACTGTAGGTCATAAAAATGTTAAATCTTTGTACGTTTCAATTTTCTTCTCACCACGTGAATCTAAGAAGGGAACGCAGCAGACACGCTTTTAACTACTGTTATAACTAAACACATGCTCATAAATGAGTTTTAAAAAATCCAAATTTTGTAAGTAGGAGTTTCATTCACATCCCTTTTGAATTGGGATTAAAAAAATTACATTAAATTCAGCCATTTTTCATTAATTTCAATTCAATTTATTGCAGCTGGATTAAATAAAATTACCAATTCGTAAGTGTTACGTTAACACGAATCGACACTAGGTGTCGCAATACCCATTGTTCGAAAATTACCTGGTAACATTTAAGATGAACATTTCAAAGAAAGTTAGACGTCTTTTTTTGTTCTGTAATTTTCCGTGTTAGGTGTTTCAATTTTTTAGTTTCTCAAGCCTTTTTTGATTTACATAAAGATAAGATCTTGCTTTAGTGTTCTATCAATTGTGTACAAAAAAAATGTTTTTTTTTCTATCTAAATTTCAAATAACTGGTTTCTACTCCATATCTTATAAATAAGATGAGGAGTTATGCGACAGTTTCCAAACTGAAAATTTTAACATCCCTTTTTTGAAACAAAAAAATTTTCGGCCGATGGCCGGTCTCCTGACCGTCCGTCCGTATGTAAATAAGATATCAGGAAAACCCCCCAGATAGATATTTATAAAACTTTGCATATCAATCTTTTTTATAATAGTGTAGATCTGATTAGATTTTGGGGATAATCTATGAAGCCAAAATGGCCTAAATAGATTTTCAAAATTTTGGGATATTTTCAAAAATATTTGGTTTACATTTTTTTCTTCAAATAAAAATTTTTTATACTTTAATTACGCACCACTTTTGTTTAAAATATTTTTGATCCGATAAGTAATTACTGAGATATGACCATCATGTGGCATTAACTGTTTTACCAATATCTCCATCAATATTAATTATATAAAAAAAAAGTTGTTGGAAATTGTCTTGTTTATAACTATTGTTTAAGATATTTTTTTCATTCTGTTTCTCAATTTCAACGGTAGTAGGCAGCGGGAAGCGTTGGTATTAAAGGCTTACCAGTTAAATGCATTTAACAGTTGTTGGTCATAACTGAAATGTATAATTGGATTTTAAAATTGCTTCGCGGTACACTTTTCTTCTTTCTTAAGACTGTTTTATCATTCGGGACAATTTCAGATTTCTAGTAGGCGGTTCACTATTTTTATTTCTTGTTACATAAATAGCTATTTGTTGTTTTTTCTGTTTCTAAAACTGTTTAAAATGCACGTCATGTACAAAAAAATGGTATCAACAATTCAACAATATATTATTTATCTATTAATATTAATCGGCTTCAAAGTATGTACATTCATTTCACAATTCTACAAGACTTTTCAGTATTTATCGTAGGGTTGTCAGAATATTATTATCTATGTCGCGCAGGAGTCGAAATTTTGGCTTGTAAGGAAATCCATTTTTCTATTATTTTACGTTTTAATTAAAGACGAAAGAGAAAATAAAAAAAAATTGCCCCTGCACGACATAAATAATAATGTTAGCTATATGTTTGTGCAAAATCAGGAAAACATTTCTAAAAATAAGCGAGATAAATTTACATAAACTTTATAGCTCCCTGAGAGAACAGCCTTAAACGTTGATTTTTTTCCTACAACGAATATTTTTTTCACTTTTCTATCAAAATTATCAAGTTACGAGTTGCGAAACTGTTGGACGTTTATTTTATTTTTCGAGCAAAACGTTTTTATAGCCGCGCACTTTGGACACTTCTTTACACGTTTGTCAGTATCAGAACTATATGGAGTTCTGCCCAAAACTACATGTTTCATCAATTTAGTGTTCAAAAAATAGTGCGTCTTGAATCTGCCATTAATATAATTTGCTCATATTCAATGATTCACTTTATTTTCGATTTTTGTACTACACTACATACATACGGTGGGCATCCGATCCGTGGGGTGTGACAAACCCAGAGTTCATTAACGAAATTTTGCAACTATGGGTAGCTGCGTTTTAGTAGCTTTCAGTTGCACCCCTACCTCTCATGTGGTGTGAACGATTCAGTTGGCTGTTAGTTATTGAAGGTGCAACATTGAATTAAACTGCTCTGGGGTTTGTCACACCCCACGTGTCGGTATCCGTTAGTTTATTTTTGTCGATATATTAATTTTAGTGGTGTTGATTTTCTAAAGGTAAGCTACAATTTTTATTAATTTTTTTTGTGTAGTGTTTTTAGGTAATCTATTTATGTTTAGAGATGGGCGACTACGAAAAAGAACAAAGATATCTGCAAAAACTTTGGAAAGAAGAAATAAGCGACGATGAATTTATTGACATAGATAATGCATCGGAAAATGGTGAAGAGGACCACGCAAGTGTGTGTAGTGACTATCCAGATTATCAAGATGGTGAAACTGGAGAGGAGCAGGAAGATGAAAGAGAGCAAGAAGGTGAATTTGAAGAGGAGCTAGAGGGTCAAACCGCAGATGCACAGAAACATACAACCCGAAGACAAATTAAGTACTTTCAAGGAAAAAATGGTACAAAATGTACAAACAATGTGGAAACAGAAATGTGAGAACTAGAAAAGAAAATATCATAACTCATTTACTTTACAATAGTTTTAAAACTATATTTTATTTTGAAAATTCATTATAGTTTAAAATAACCAGGTGTAAATTTTGTAACTGTACAATTTTTTTAAATAAAAAATAATAATAAAGTGTAGGTTTGTATAATATTATTTTGGAAGCGATATGTTTAAATCTTTAATAAAAACATAAAAACTGGCCCTAAAAGTTTCCAACCAAAATTTTAAGCAGTCATTTGATTGATTGGCATGTGGGGTTTAATACACCCCACACATGTCGGAAATAAGGAGAAAATTTGTCGGACGCCGGGTTAACATCTTCGTTCTCCAATCCGCAATCCTAAGTCCTACGCTCCACTGCTTCTGTTTTTTCCGGTGTCAAGCCGAGACCATTTTCTCCCATCGATTCATCTATGCTTTATAACCCCTTTCAACGCATCTCCTCGGCTCCTCCAGCGTTTTTGCAGCGGCTAACATTCGCGTATCCCACGAGCAGAATCCCTTCGGGCGTTGGTAACCTCAACACTCTGTCATAGTATACATATGTGTACCCTTGTAGTACTCCCGCTCTCAGTTCTACAGTGCTTCTTTCTCCAATCAACAGCTTAAATAGTCCCTAATAGTTCCTCGTGTATATTGGAAATCCTAAATCCACCAGCTCCTTTATCACGCTGTTAAAAGTATTTCTCACGCGAAATGTCACCAAGATGCAGACTTGCCGGTGGTTATACCCAACCGACCTGACCCTATCCGCAAATTGGAAGACCTACTCTATCGGTGTTATAGTTGACCTCCCTCTCCGAAAGCCGCCCTGAGCAGGCGACAACCCATTTCTTTCATCAATCCATGCTGTCAATCAATCCACCAACATTCTCTCCATAATTGGAAGTAGACATACCAGCCTGAAACTAGCCTCCCTTCCGTCAGGTTTTAGAGGCTTCGGTACAAATGCTAGCGCCTACCGGTCTTCCATAGTTTTGGAAAGAAACTGCCTTTTAAGCGTCAGACGATCTTTCCCTAGCACTCCACGTGCTATCCGCAATATTTCCGCTGTCACCCTGTCGGGGCCCGGTGATTTACCGCCGACTCTATCCAGTTTCTCCATTTTCAGAAGATCCACTTCTTCCTCTACCGGTTCTTTTTCCCAGGCTATGCTCTCCCGGCTTGGAAAGAAATTCTTTGCCAAATTCATTTGTTCCTCCTCACTTATCCTACTTCTTGCTCTCATTCATAGACTTTCAGTCACGATTTTGTACCCGTATGCCCATATGTCTCTATCCAAATCATCCAACAATCCCTTCATACTTTTTCTTTACTCACTCTTATTGCTCTACTTAACTCTTTCCGTTTCCTTGTATACTTATCTTTTACTTCGTTACACTCTTTCCTAATACTTCTTCTCTATTTCTATTCTATTCTATTTCTAATATACACACTAGTATTTCCTTTTCTATTTCTTCTTTTTTCGTCCCCCTTCCCCATTCCATATTAATTACTTATGGATGCGTTTCATTTACATGTTTTTTCTTTTTTCGACTTCAGTTTTTTCCATTTTTTAGTTTCCTTTTCTTTTTTACATTTTTTAACTTTCTATTTTTTCTTTTGATATTTTTTGTATAATACACAAGTATTTTTGAAATTAAATTGTTAATTCAATTTGAAAAAAAACTTCTTTTTGGCGATGATAACGTTGTCGATACTCAGGTATTTAGTTTCTTTTAATTTTTTTTTATATTCACCAAAAAGCGTACTTGAAACAGTACATGTTTTGTAAATTACAAAAAATATCTTTTTTCTTGATTTGGAGTTGAAAGCGATTTTGGTATTTAATTTTTTGGTTTCTTTTCCTTTTTTGGAATGTATTTACACACAAAATTAATTTAGTAGACGAAGCTTGCAGAGTGTTCAACGATATTCCTTCGAAACTGTGATTTTCAGAAGCAAAACGAGTGAAGCTGCGAAGCGGCTCGGATTTGAAGCGAAGCAGCGGTAGTCGATAGTTAATAGTTTTTTTAAAAAAAAAACGAATTCCCTTAATTTCTTTATACAAAATTATTACTTGTATTTTAAATTAACACTTGTTAGTTTAAAAAAAGGTAAGAATATTATAATTAATATACGAGAAAACCACTAATAATATGAAAAAATGAATGATTTTGATTTTTTTTTAACGTTCTTAAAGGATTTTAAATAGAAACTATAGAACCAAATATTCAGTTGAAAAGATACACATTTTCAAGAACGAAAGTTCACAGTCGATTAATTTATATAGTCCATTGAAACGACATTTTTGTAAAGAGCCGATAGGAATTCTAAATAATTTCCGTTGCGAAAGTTTATTGATAGAATAATCCCATTTCGATAATCGATTTCATTCCAAACATCGTTATGCAATTATATTTTAACGAGTACAATCGGCGAAATCCCAACAACTGATGAAAATGCAGATTATTAAAAATTGGGTTTCTCTCAATTTAATTAAACATACGAGAACGTAAACCTTTGTTAACGCATTCTGAATGTGGGGTTATAATCTAAGAATTCAAGGAATACTATCCGCAAAGAAATAAAAATAATTAAAATAAAAATATTGGACGATTTTCTGCAATATCCGTATGATGTAGTTGACGAGGTAGTCTACCATCATTAAATTCTTTAATGTTACAAATTCATCAAAATGTATTACTTTTTATAAATATCGATCGATTTATAATAGAAACCAAAATTTCTAGTTCAAAATGAAACTAGAGTAAAACAAATTAATGTAAATTAAAAGAATTGCCACTTCTTCTAGTTAAAATTAATTAATATTTAAATATAAGAAAAGTCGCATAAAAAAAGGAAACGTCATGAATTATCATACAATTTGAATACAAAATAGAACCCTTCAACAAGAGCGGATGCGTTCCATAAATTCTTTGATAAAAAGTTATAAAATAACAATGTAAAATCGATTCAGAAATGTGGGGGTGTAAAGCTTTTGTTATTAAACCAGAAAGGGTGCGCTACTACATAGTGTAGTAGTACGATAGGTATACGTATATAAATGAGTATACAAATTTCAATTTAACTTACTAACTATAAACTGAAACAACAACAAAAATATCATCATTCTATGCAATGCTTGAATTTCCGTATGAACGAGCAATATGATAAAATATAATTTCAATGGTACAGTGTGGATTCTGCTCACGTACTCGTTAGTAATTCTTGTGACTAGTAAATATAGTTTTGTTTGTTTTTGTACCATTTAATTAACATTTTTGATCAAAGTGTTAAGAAGTGTGATCAATTCGGAAAGACAAGAATACGGAATTCTGAACTTCATATATTGATAGTCACCACTTAAAATCTTCAAACTTTGTACCCCATTACACAAAAAACAGTGAATTCTTTAAGTCGGAATTCCACTATCATTATTTTAATATCTATTTTTATAAAAAAATTGATAAACATGACGTCACATCAACAGTACAGATGACGACAGCATCCCACTATAAAAATATTTTTATTAAAATTTTATGCTTTCTATACTGGTTGCATGACTTACTTGCAGTTCATGGTTATTTGAATTGGCGGCATTTTAAATAACGCATAATACCACTGACTACTTTTAAACTTAACCTCCAAACCACAACAGCGCACGCGTCTCTCAAAAACCAATAGTCCAGTAACCCTGGCTGAAAAATAAGAAATTTGGAGACTGTTCGTCTCTGCAAAAAAATTGTGCAAATCGCTTCGAAATAATAATGTAGTAAAAGTTAGTAACAATTGATTAAAAATTTGCCACGCTTTTATTTCTGTGTATCTTTTTTTTTTCTGGTAAGTTTTAGAGAAAAAGTCGTAAGACTTTTTTGTTTCGCGATAAATTTTGTACAAAATAGTATATTCTAAAATTGTAATATTTTTTAATTTATTAATTAGTGAGGAACTGCAAAAAAAAAATGTTTTCATCGAATTTTTTCTAATCTCTCTCAGTTTTATATCTATTGACAACCAAAAACTAAACAAAATGAAACGTATTCCGTTTCAAAATAATTATTAGTTTTGTTATAATATATTTTTAAAATGTAACTTTGAAGCCTTATAGCTAGATACAAAATTATTTTACAGAAATATCCTTTTCTGTGAATTTAAGAATATAGTAATTATAATCATCGACATTTAATTCAGAAATTGTTCGGACACTCCCCTCACTTTCCTTTGAGAGATAGAGCAAAAGTATTTGACAAAAAAGATTTGAATTTATCTCAGCTTTAAAACAGCATTAACTCTAACTATGGTTAATATAAGGGAAATTTTCAGAAAACGGATTTTAAAATTCAAGACGCCCCTTGGTAAACATTTTAGAAGCTGGAAAATAATGCATCTTCTCTTGACTACTCTTATTATGTAATTTTTTACCGCAAGTCGATACCATGAGTGGTTTTTGAGATACAGCCGCTTACCTCACTTATTGTTCCACCTGTATACAGGGTTGTCAGTTAAGCGCGCGTCGGTCTATAGCTCCTAAACCAAGGAGGTTAGAAATTTGGTTCATATGTCAATCTATAGCTATACTATTTGTAAGAGTATTTTTGGTAAATATTTTTGAGTTCACAGGGTGTCCCAAATAAGTGTGACGATATGAAAGTCATTTTTTTTGCATATTTCGGTTCACCCATGCACTCTATCAATTGCCGAAAATCTACTAGTTCTGGCATTTTAGGAGAAATAAATAAAAATGGAAAAACATAAAATTTGCGGACTGGAAATACAAAATTTTTTAAATTTCAAGATAATTTTTGGCTCACGGTTTGATATGGATTGAGTTGCGAAAGGTCTAAAGTTACTGTCAACCTATACATTTTGTAAATTTTGTACAGGGCTTCCAAAATTATGGCCGAAACATGACAAACTTCAAATCAATTTTTCTCGCGTTTTTCAAATGAAACCCACTGTATATTTTTTCACCACTAGATGTAGAATTGAAAAATGAGTCTTTTTTGTATTCACAACTGTACTCAAATTCTCAACGATTATTTACGAAAAACCATTTATTTTACTTTCCACAGTAAATTTTCATCAACAACTCAATCCATATCAAACCGTAAGCCAAAAAATTATCTTGAAATTTTTTAAATTTTTTATTTCCAGTCCGCAAATTTTATGTTTTTCCATTTCTTATTTATTTCTCCTAAAATGCCAGAACTAGTAGATTTTCGGCAATTGATAGAGTGCATGGGTGAACCGAAATATGCAAAAAAATACAGAGTGTCTCATTAAACAAAAATGACTTTCATTCGTCACACTTATTTGGGACACCCTCTGAACTCAAAAATATTTTCCAAAAATAGTATAGATTGACATATGAACAACATTCCTAACCTCATTGATTTAGGAGCTATAGACCGACGCACGCTTAGCTGACAACCCTGTATGTTCCTGTAAAACCCTAAAGTGTGGTAAGAATTTCTCAATGCCATTGATGAAAGTCCGAAATTTTAATGCTTTCAACAATTCAAAGTTAGATTAGGTAAACCCCCGATACATCTCAAATGAATGAGGATCTTTGTCAATAACCAATCTTGCCGAATGTGCAGATTTTTCAGATTAAATGTAGCGTAAAGTAGTGTCCGAATAGGACTGAACGGCATGTTCAACAGATCCCGATCTGTTCCTTGCCGCGCCATTCCTTGCGCTTATTGTCAGTTCACATTTTTTTATGCGATCAGTGGTACTTCTTGTCAGTATGTTTATTTATCATATCATAATGGATGCGTAAACGTTTCTATGAACTTTTGACTGAAGCTGTGATAATGCACGATAATTGTTATTGAATGAAGTGAAAGAGGCTAATTGGTGGTGCATACACTACAGGCGTTTGAAAAGGTACGATAGTTGGCAGTCGAAAGTGATGAAAAGTTGATTGTACCGATTTCGTCTGAAAAAGATGACCTTGTTCACTATGTTTGTTATGAAGAATTGTTTTCTACAGGTCACGGAGAGCGTACTCAGATACTGAAGGAGGTTAACCGAAAGGACAAAAACGTAACTACTGAGTCAGTTGTTATTTATCTACGAGTGTGAGTCATGTCAGAAAAAGCAGAAAGAAGGAGTGATTTTTGTAGTAAAGGGATAGAAAGTTTGTATGACATGTGGGATGATTGTGCATGGAAAACAGAGGCAGTCAGTCTCAAGGTTCAGCAAAAGAGCTTATCAGGACATTGTCCGAACTCTGTCACGAGGGAATAAAGTGTCACCCTATAAAGCCATGTTTGGAATAAAAATGAGTTTGGTTACTTCGAAACTTCCTCGTGATATGATAATGAAAGTCTCTTCTGAAGAACAATTGGAGAAAATCCTTGTTGGTAGTAACGTTAAGTCCTAATCAGGTACATGCTCTCCCGAAAAAGTTGAAATACGTGACTGCAGCGAACTTCATGAGCACAGTGCCTTCGATGTGACCTGTGCCACCGAGAAAAAAATCTGCCAGGGAAGAACTTAAATCACAAGCGATGAAAATGAAAAAAAAACCTCCAATGAAAAATTTCCCGAACCTAAAGTCGGTCGGGAAGTCAGAATCAAAATTCAAGGTGTATAATAAACAAGTTCGACAGGTGCAACTACCTGTTCGGTAAAATTTCTAAATCCAAAGAAAAATAATATAATATTTATTCAATAAATTCCAGCCTTGACAAAGCCCACAATATTGCGGACAAAATGTCGGCAATTACAACCTGCTGAGTTGCTTTTTGTGTATCCCACCTCCACCTAGAATGACACTATTAGAGTATACCTAACAATAAATAAATTTTGGAAGAAATTACCTATACATTGCTTGAGTGAGAAAAAAAATTGACCGAAAGTTTTATTTAATTTGAAGGCAATTCAGTATTGATTTTCATGGCCTTCTCATAAAATCCTAGGTGGCGTCTATTTTAAAAAATAAATAATTACCTGGAATATTATGAAAGTAATACATTTTTTGAAACTTATTTATGAGTTTTCATAAGACTTTTTCGAATACGGGGTTTTTCCAAATAACTGAATCCCTTTATTAAAAACAGAGATAGCCATGTAATCCTACTCAATTTCGGACACACTGTAAATTGACCCCCCAAGACTTGTGTAATATTCTACAACAAGCTTTAAACTTTAAACATGATATTAAATACGTCCTTAACCACGATTTAAATGATTTCAGAATGTATCAATTACTTAAGACATTAATAAAAAAAAAACTACGTCAAAATCACACTATTGTTTTATTTTTTAACGCTACCGAACGCGCTTTATTATTAATTCATACGCCTTAACAATGATAAATATTGTGGTTTGAAGAATAAAATCAATTTAAGGCAAAAAACATTCACCAAACACTTTAAAATACCCTGTACCATTTGTAACTGTCACATTATGAGAACGTACTACAAAAATATCAGAAAAATATTCAAAACCCTATTTTTACAAAAAAAAACCGTCATAAATTACGTAAATTGTTGACGAAAACGACATGATACAAAATCCTATCACTATAATTTCAGGGTATGAAATTGATATAGAGCTGAAACTTAAAGTGGTAAGCAGAGCGAAATGAAATATTTACTGTAAAACTAATTAACACGGGCGTAAGTAAGAATAATAAATAATACGCAAATAATTTCCATATTTATTAGCTTTTAAAAAAATCTTATAACTAGAGCAAATTTATAAACAATTTCGTTTTGAGCGAATTCCTTTAGAATATTAACTCTGCGCAATTTTAATAAAATAGCTTTATTTGAGGATACCCGTGATGTACTAAGACTTTAATGAAACTTAAAAATTTTCCGCTAAAGCTTAAAAGTTTAAGTAATTTATTTGGAGGCGACGAATTTGGTAAAGAAATTTAACTAACAAAAAGAATTTGAACGACAACGAATTAATAACATTTAAAACAATAAGGAGACTAGTTCCCTTTCCCTTCACAAAAATAGGGAAACTGTTACAAAATCAAAATTAATTCCCCACTCTGGTTAGAAATTTGAAACAGGATTTAGAATGGATTTAATTTAAATTTAACTTCTTAATAACATTGAAATAGTATACATATAAATATAGATTACCTTCTCCAGTAATTAATTAAGCTATGTTATTCACTAAAAGCCCTTTAACCGTAAACCACCAAGGGTGAGAGAGCAAAATATTTAGTAATATGTAGTCCACATGTGAAAATGTAATTGTAACACACATATTGATTTTACGATGCTCTCAATTTACTTTAAATGAAATCTGCGTCAGTTTGAAAGAGTGCAAAAATATTGGAATTACAAATGAAATCCTGATGCCATTGATTTGTGAACATCTCAAAAAAATATCTCTCATTAAAAAGAATTAAGGTGCCTTCACGCCGAAATTTCTTATGGAGAATTCAATGTAATTGTTGTGCACTTACTTTCAATTAATTTTAACGTGATCCTGTTAAAAACGACACTGTTTTAGAGTATTTTCTACAAGATGGCCATCGTATTTTTGAAAAAAAAAATCGTTGTCGAATAGCAAATTGTGCTCTAAGATATATATTGCAACAAAACTAATTATTGATATATCTTCATTAAGAACCAAAATATAAAAAAAGCGAAGGGCAAAATGTAGCTTGTATTGTGATATACGTAAGCAAAAAATTTGAATAAAATCTATCAATAAAAAAGTAGTAATCGACTCGCAATAATTAAATATACAGAGGGTGGGGCACTACCAACGAATTATTATGTAGCATTAAAACGACAAATAATGCAAGAAATTTTAAGGCATTCATATATCGAAATTATTTGGAACCACATCTTAAAAATATTTTGAATTGTACAGGGTGCTCCAGAAACATGTAATATATCAAAGTTGGGTTATTTTAAATGGATTACCCTGCATTTTTCTATTTTTCAGTTGTACGATAAAAAATAATGTATGTTTGTTAACATGTTCCTGATTTACAGACCCCCCAAAAATTACAATAACTTCAAAATAAATAAAAACCAGCAACTTTGTCTTACACCACCTTACTAAGAGCTTTAATCATCCTTTTTGCAATATTTACTTTTTTCCGAAATCGTCACTAAAGTACAAAAAAATCGGCAGTAAAGTAAATAAAATCGGTACTAAAGTAATTCATTATACGACGATTTTAAGTTCCCATTTTCGCCGGTAGAGACGTGTAAAATGTATGTAAATTTTAGAATCGGGCATGCGCGGTGGAAACATTTGACGTAAAAAAGAAAACAGCTGATTACATTTGCTACTTTAATAACGGTATAAAATTGTCAGATTTTGTTTAAATTTTGGGATTTCTGAAAAAATATAATATGTATCTCGGTACTAAAGTTCTTTTTCATGACTCATTCCTCATGAAAAATCAAACTTTAGTGTTGATATATAAATAACTATTATGTTATGATGTACAGAGTGTATTTAATACTACCGAATAACACTAACCACTTAAAACTTAAGTAACTTGCTTAACTTAAATATGTAGCCTGGGCGCAGGAACTAATTACCTTTCAGTCGGTATTAGAGTTACCAACACCTTACTCTGATAGTTTTTGAGATATTTTGCGATTTGCGATTTACTGGAATCTAAGTTAACTGTGAAATACCATAAAATGAACATTATCTTGCAACCTTTTTATTGTATAGACCAATTCATCTTTAAATATTAACCTTAAAAAAGTTATATTAAAACAAAATAACAGAAATGTGCTCATGACTATCCCAAGCTCTAAGAGTCAGTCGAATCACGCCCACCGGTCACAACAATAACAACCATTATTTGTTACAGCAAAAACAGATCACAATGTAAACATTGGCAATTTTTTTAAAACAAATCAAAAATAATAGTTTTAGAAATTATCGTACCACTATTAGAGCGATTTGTATCTCAGTCTTAGTTAACAGGTTAATAAAGTTAATAAAGTGTGATCAATTTTTGATGTACCAAATAGCTGTTAGTGTTGTTAAACATCAGTAAATTGTGACCGGCGAGCGTGATTCGTCTGATAACAGCCCGGCATACTAGTCAAAAGCATTTTTTTCACAGTTAACTTAGATTCCAGTAAATCGCAAATTGTTAAACTAGTAAATTTTTAAATATCTAGAAAACTATCACAGTTAGGGTTAGTAACCCCAATACCGACTGAAAGGTAATTAGTTCCAGCTTCCAACAGGATACAGAAATGAAGGGTTTTCCATTTAAGTTAAGCAAGTTATATAAGTTTTTAGTCGCTAGTGTTATGCGGTAGTATTAATAACACCCTGTGTATCATAACATAATGGTAAATGTTACTATATTATTTGTTGTTTTAATGCTACAGAGTAATTCGTTGGTAGTGCCCCTCCCTGTATATATAAAATAATTAAATTGAATGATAAAAGTAATGTTGTCTTCGTTACATGCGGTACTTGTTTATCAGCAAGAGTTCAGGTAATGGCGACTAAAAAACTTTAACAAGTACCGACATTTGCGTTTTCATTGTCCCGACAATTACAACAATTTTAATAATTTTTGAATTGTCCAGATGGAGGAATCTTAACAAAATTTAATCCGTGTGAATAATGCGATCTTGCGCTTAGTGTCTTCACGGTATAACGTCACTGTAGCCAAAAATTCCTTGCGCCTAAGTGCCCTGTTTCTTAAAAGCATTCTGTAACCTTTTTATGCCAAAATATTTAAAACGAATTGCTAAGAACTCATTTTTTTAGAAACAGTGTTAAGACAAAGTCACGGAGATCTTTGAAAAACTAGTTACAGGTTTTACCGTTTTGTGGCGCTACTTTATAGGAAGAAATTTCGAAGCCCCAGAATAACACCCTTATACGGAGTGTATCTGAAAGGTGTGTAAATGGCTTTACCAGAGGTTCTCTGGCTCAAAATAGACCGTTTGACACCAATTTACCTATAACCAAAAGTGCACCATAAGGACGCCAAACATTCCAAAAAAATATTGTATATTGGGAATAAGTCGAAAACGGTTCGACGGTTGTTCCACTTTCATGTGTTGGTTGTCTGCTTTCGAAGACGTTTTTCTGTGTTATGTGGAGAATTTCTGATGCCAGGAAAAGTCGCTTTCGTCGGGCACTGTCAAATAAATGATATATTTTAACAACCGTCAACGATACGAAACCAAAATAATTCTGCCAAATAAAACGAACAATTTGAAAATTTTCTTCTATCTTGATAAATTGCGCTAATGTTATTAGTTCGATCAGAAAAAATTAAAATCATATCCCTGCAAGGCGCATCCATACGCATAGAAATTCAAGAAGACTGCTAGTAGTAACAGCGCAATTTAACAAGAAAAAAAAAAGTTTTCAAATTGTTCATTTTATGTGTCATAATTACTTTGGTTTCGTATCGTTGACGCGTTGTTAAATCTTATCATTTATTTGACAGTGCCCGTATGAAAGCGACTTTTCCTGGCATCCGAAATTTGTTCACATTACACAGAAAGCGCCCTCGGAAGCAGACAACCAACATATGAAAGCGGAACAAAATCCGTCTAACCGTTCTCTAGTTATTCCCAATATACAATATTTTTTTTGGAAAGTTTGGTGCCCTTATGGTGCACTATTGGTTACAGGTAAATAGGTGTCAAACGGTCAATTTTGAGCCAGAGAACCTCTGGTAAAGCCATGTACACACCTTGCAGAAACACCCTGTATGCAATAGAAATATTCTAAAATATTATCGCTTCGGGTTGATGGGGTTGCCGCCTTACGGCAAACGCGAGCCGCTTCGCGGCAAACTACACTATCTTTTCTTACTCAAGAAACTATTTTCAATGCAATTTTGTTAAAGACACGGCTCGCTTCGCTCGCTAAATTACAGTATACTGGTTATACAACTTTGATAAAGACACGGCTTGCTTCGCTCGCGAAATTGTGAAGATCAAAGCAGGGTCGCCTTTCGTTTTCCGCGACCTGGCCCAGCGCCGCATTGCGCCGATAGGAGTGCGAGCCGTACGCTGATTTTCAATGCAACTTTGTGATATAGACTTCGCGTCGATGTGAATAAAGGAAAAACCTTTTTCATATTAAAACAAAAAGCTCAAAAGGAAAAAGTAAGCCACTTCTTCAAAAGAAAAAAACTGCCCATTACACTTTTATTTTTGCAATTGTAAGCACAAAAAAACAAAAATTAATTTTCTCTTTTAAATATCTTAAAAAAGTATAAATTTTTTATTTCCATTCTTAACAAGTGGAAAAAACTACACATTTTTCTGGAATTAAAACCATTAAAAATAACAACATACTTAAAATTAGAAATTTTAAAGCTTTTCACTTTTAAAAACGATCGCCTTTCAATACAATTACAAAAATACGAGAAACAAATCTTGGTTTGTAACTTCGGTGTAAATACAAAAAACGAAAAGGATGTAGTACACATTATCGACAAAAACATGTAATTCAAGCCAGCATTTTACGCATAATAGAAAACAACCTTTGAAAAAGGCATTGTAATGTAAATACTAAAAAGTAAAAAAGTTTCGAATATTTATTGCTCGATCGACTGTAAGAAGCAAATGTTTTACATACATAGCAAAAGCGTGAATTACCGCAGTGTCAGCGCGCCAAAGGGCATTAGCAGAAAAATGTTACTCTTTCCATTATGTTATTTGAAAATTTGCAAAATTACATTACGTTTACTTTTTAGGTTAAAGGATACGAAAATCCAAATACGTGAAATATTAATTCGAGACCCATTTCGCGAGTCAACCCACCGCGGAAGCGCGTTAGCGGAAGAAACGTTACTCATTAAAGTATACCTTTCGAAAATTTGCAAAATTACGATTGTTTCTTTTCTGATTCATGTTTCTACCTCTAACCGTCAAGAAAATAAAAAATATTTATGTTTAAATAAGTACATTTTTTAGCTATTTCCGAATTTTCTCGGAACACTTTAAGCCTTTTTGTAAGTTTTTTTCTCGCGTGATTCTACGGACCCGTGAGAAAAAACGAACGCTTAACTTAATAGGTTTTTGTCTATTGGCGTTTAAAGTTTAACCTCTAAATTTTTAAACGATAATTTGACTTTGTACATTGTGTACCTCGTATAGCCTTTTGTCATAAAAGCTACGTTTCTCGTTTAGGCGCCGTTTTAAAGAGAAAACTGTAAATTGTGCCGTAAGCTTAAAAAACCTAAGTTTACTTAATATCTCATAAACAATAAGAAACTAATCTAACTAGAAGACTAGATTCTACGTAAAAAATCTATAAAACGCATTTTTTATTTTTCGATATATTAAAGGAGATAGTCCCTGTATCTCTTAAACCAAGAAGGCTGTGGAAATTGTTGGTGCCATTTTCGATTCTCAAAAAAGAAAACCGCAACCTTCTATCTTCACCAACAACGAAGATACCCTGCAATTACAATGAAAATGGGACACACTGTATAGTATGTCCCTGGATCATTTAAAAGAAGAAGAAAAATCTTGTATTTGATTTCTCAAAAAAAATTCACTCTTGATGATTTTGTCCTGCTTGTTTTCAAACCTCCAAAACACAAATGCGAATAATTGTTTCTGTTCGTCATCTGGCTCCTGTGAATAGAAATCGAAGAGAAGCGTTTGACAAGCAATCTGAAGAGCAAGAAAATGTATCTGAATTTGAACCAGCTAAACAATCAGACAACGCCTCCAATGCAGCAATAAAATTAGACGTGGCGGCAGAAGACGAGGAACCATGTACTGAAACATCTCCAAGAGTTTTCAAAAATATTTCTGTCAATTCTGTAGATAATACTGGTGCTGTTTCTCCTTCAAGTTTGAGACACGGTGTTAGATTACGAAAACATCCGCAATATTTGCAAGATTATATTGTGTCTTGTTAATAACTGTTACGTGGGGGTGAATGTAATATTATTTATAACTCTAATAACCTAGTTAACTTTAGAATTGTTTAAATTTAATGTCGTCTTGACGTGTGTCGTTTTGCGTTAAAAAACCTTATAAAGATTCTCGTTTATGACTCAATGCAACAGTACTACAAGAACATCTAGTCAAAATTATGAGAGAATTACAATATCTGATTACCCACGTGAAGTTGCACACACTTTTAGCCACACAAATTATTTTGTATATACAATACAATAAATGCATTTTAATTGATTTTAAAAAAAATTACTATATCGGTATATAATCTAAATATCATTACGATACGTTATAAGAAGAAAAAGCTACTCTGGGCGTCGTAATTGCGAACTTCGCTTGCTGGACCGTGTGGACACATTTTTGATAGCAAATTTGACATCGTATGTCAAATTTTTTTTGCGTGCAATTTTTTTTATACATAGATAAACAATTACAAACAACATATTAAAAAAACAGAATGCTGTTATTTTTTTTTTAAAAGTTACAAGACTGAGAAGTTATATCCGAACGACGTAAAACAGCACATATACATGGTTTTGAAAACGGGTCATAGGGATTTAGCATTGTGAACTGTTTTTTTTTCCAATTCCTGCTCGCCCTTTCAAGTGACAAAAATGGTTTTGGTATCAAAGCGCAGCTAAAATTATTGCGCATAGCGCTCTTGATTGTTTAGGCAACCCAATACTATTTTTCTTTCATTATCCAAACTTACTTTTATTTTTTTGACAAATTTTGAAAACAACCTGAAATTCAACTGACTCCTAATAGCAACAGCTATACAGACTAATTTAGCTTCATTTTGATACCAAAACCATTAACCTATGACCCGTTTTCAAAAGCACCACCCTGTATAAATGTAATGTATCTTTTCAATCACTTAGAGAAATGGAAAACAAACAACTAAAGAAATGTTGATGACGTGGAAGATTAATTGTGAACATATACAGGGTGATTTATACCACAAGGCGAAAAATGAAAATATGTGTATATCGAGGTTCAAACTTTTAAAAGACCTGGTCTCAAGTTTCACACAAAAATAATAGTAGGCAATATGAAAACTTTATTTAAAAACCTTGTAACTGTAACACAAAGAAGAACCAATACCTTAACTTACAAAGTATGTTCGAAAAGTCCACCGCCAGCTGCGATGCAAGCCTGGCAACGTAAAACCACTGAGTTCTAAACTGCAGCAAAGTCTTGCTGATTTTCAACTTTAAGTTGCAACTCTGGACTAAATTTTTAAGACTAACAATTACAAACACTACCCAAATGTGAAACTGTCAATAACCAATAAATAAGTTTTTGTTTCAAAGCACTCTATATTAGTTTTTTGTGAAACTTAAAATCGTATCTTTCAAAAGTTGGTATCTCGATATCTCGAAAACAAAGGCCGATTGGAAAAAAAATTATTTCGCATTTTTTGCTTAGAATCAAACTGTGAACACATATTTTCATTTTTCGCCTCGTGGTATAAATCACCCTGTATATCAGGCCAAAAAATTAAAAGAATTCTAAATTAATAATTATTAAAAATAGAATAATCCATTGCTGTTTGTTATAAAAGTTTAAGTACCAAAAACATTCAAAAACGTAATTACAAAATATTTTGGCACAAAGTCAAAACGCTTACGTAACAATCAACCTAAATTTTCATCAAATATTAATCGTACAAAATAATGCGTAAACACCAAAACTGCCAACTAGTTTAAGGGTTTTGACCAATAACATCCATTTCTAGAGAACGCTTATGCACGAGCGGAGTTGAACTTTTAAACCAACCGTTATTGATCATAGAACTTCTTTACTTTCAGGTTATATAACTGACTATTAAACTCGGTCTGCGCCCTACATGTCAAATAACCTTAACGACATTTTTAGAAAATAAAATTCTAAAACTCACACTCCCTTTTTAACGATAATTTGATAATGGTCGGATGACAAAGTAGACTCAAATCGGTTTCCCATAAAGCTTTAAATAAATGAGAACGTTTCGCAAAATGAAACTGACAAGTGCGGTATTTTTCAATTAAATGGACAGTGGGTTCAATACGTAGTATTGATATCTGTGTAAGTTCTATTAAAGCAGGACGAACTAAACTTTCAACAAGCGCATTCACAATTTTAATTATATTCTAGATGAGATGCAAAGAGTCCTTACTAACTTCTCTATTTCTTTGAAAACTTTAATTGCAAATTTTGATTATCCATCGCATTATTGATATACTATACTTCTTACCCAAAAACAAAAAAATTAAAGTACGTATGGAAAGTAAAATACATCTTATTTTTTCATTAGTATACTATTTAATTTCTCACTAATAGTGAGTACGTCAAAATTGAATAAAAAGAATAATTTCCATTATTAAAGCCATGGGAACTGTTTGATTAACTTAAGGTCAGGAATACAAACAAAATGACTACGTAAAAAATTAATTCCGTACACTTTCACCGATGCATGAAAATCCGCTTCAGCGCCCTCGTCGTAAACGAAATTTGAGAAAATGTGGTAAATCTTAATGAAATTTTATTTAATAAATCGTAACATACAAAACTGCAATATCAGATTGTTAACGATAAAAATTTAATTAAAACAAATTAGGTTTTAATAACAATAAATAGTAAAACGTAATATGAGTTGCGTGTGCTTTGGAACGAAAAATCTTATTTGTGAGTAACAACTGCAATTTGGAATATAGTGTAGCTAGTAGTTTACCCCTTCTTAGTCACTATTTTCCAACAGACGACCATATTGATCCACTATTTCAAATTAACAGAAAATAAGTGCGAATTCAAATTACGTCAAACAATGCACAATTTCGAATCAGCGGTTGAACGCCTAGTCATGATATAAATTTCTCGGATTTATATTAAATTTCTGGTATTGTATTATTCTAATTATGATTAATTTTCTTTCTTTTTATTTCAATCTGTACTAATCAATATAAATAACCATCAAAAAGTAAACAGTAGAACCGCAGTAGACAACGGTACGTTGAGTGCGAAATTTAACCATACGGTTAATACTTCATATAGACAAAGTCCGTTTCAAGATTGAAAACATAACATTTCATGAAGAGCTCGATCAAATTTACATTTTGCTTATGAATATAGTATTTCCACGGTATTACCCATTGTATGGTAATACTTCAACAGAAACTTGGGTAACTCTTAAATTAAATAAAATAAATCGACAATTTGGTAAGATTAATCACAAATTGAAATCTAATTTTTGATGATCCGATTGGGCTCATTTTCAAAATTTCCATCTTCAAGCATGTGAGACATGGTTGATGCTGTTTGAAAAAATGAAGTACTCGACAGTTCATAGTGGTTAGA
Source organism: Abscondita cerata (assembly GCA_030710515.1). Lineage (NCBI taxonomy): Eukaryota > Metazoa > Arthropoda > Insecta > Coleoptera > Lampyridae > Abscondita > Abscondita cerata. The sequence goes on from JALBCR010004258.1 coordinate 326,359, forward strand.
AATATAAGAAAAAAGCGATATCGTATCAATATCAGATGAAAAACTTTCCAATACAATATTTATCAAGATATTCTAAGAAACAAATATGCTTGCTAGTTGTCTTCAGAAACCTAGGCAAAAGTTGCACCACGAGAAGTCATCTCAACGAAATATTTATTTTGTTTAAGCTTCATCTATGACGGATGTATTATTAAGAGGACAATCAACCACTATTTTGTGAACCTCCAGTAAACTTGCAAGTTGAAACCTGGCATTATTATGTTGGAAGACGATACGTCTACGGTTTTCGGTGCTGGACGAAGTTCATGTGGCGTGGCACAGAGTAACCGCTGCAGGCGCCTTGCGAAAAAAGAGTGCCAAAATGTCAAAAAAGTAATATTTGGTATAAGTTACAAAAATATTAAGTTAAAAACCAATACATTGTTATAATTATTTTCTTTCTCTTCTTATGAAGCCTCGCCCTTAAGGTCATAGCAATTACTCTGCTCCGCTTACTTTACCTACTCAAAATAAAGTGATGCACGTCATTGCTAGTATGGTATCCAAATAGTTTCTCGAAGTATCATTGGTGTTTAATTGAATATATCCGTTTTTTGATGCAAAATCTTCTTCTATTATATACTCCTGCAGTCTCCTGCTCTATGTCAATTTGTTCTTTCTCTAGAGCTTTTATTTTTATAACCTTGTTTAATCTTTTGAAGCATAATTTCTTCATTAAGTTTTTCATATCAAATCTTGTTGTCATCTGTTTGTTTTTCTATCTCAATTTGATCACTCCTAGCAAAAGGTTATGATCGTTTGGGATATCTGCTCTTGAGTACATCGTCGTAGACATGATTTTATTTCGAAATCGTCGATTGAAAGGACATGTTTATTTTCGCCAACGAATGCGTCGTTTTGGTGCCGCCGCATTGGTGCCGCCAAAACATTTAGGCAATAAGACCGAGCTATTATGGCGTTAGGATATTTCGAAGCCAAGACCGTGGATGTTTTCGCGTTTATCGGATGTTAATCGTTTACTAACTTTAATTTCTACAAACAAATAAGTAATTAAATAATCACGTCGCAAGAAATTAAACATATTGCATGCCCTACTTAATCCGTTAGTAGTACTTATAATACTGCCGTGCTTAGCTAAAACACAGAATCTAAATTTTTTTAAATTTTAACTTTTCTTAAAAAAAATAATGCGACTGAACGCTTCTTATACACTTATCAAATTAACTTAGGTACAAAGATATCTTCTTCATTTTCTCCGATCTACGAAATCTGTAGATACTGTTTTAGCTAAGCACGGCTGAATACATCTACCATCGTCTCAATACTTATGAACGTGCAGAAGCGCATACAAAAAATTGCATTGTTTATGTGAATGGGTGGGAAGCAAGATATCTTCACGCCAAAACGTCCTGGCGTCAAAACATCCAAGTGCTAAAACATCTCGGAGCCAAAACGTCTTGGCGCCAAAACATCCTAGACCGGTACCTTTGATGTGTGTTTTAGCGGTAGAGAAAATTAATTAAATGAGAAGGAGACTTGGGTCTCATTCAGTATCGTCTTTTGTAAAAAAAAGTTAATCCTTTACAGAAAGAGAATTCAAGAGGAAAGAATGTAAAGCGATATCTCCGGCGCTAAATTTCATGGATTCAAAGTCCTCACTGTAGCAAAAATTCTCAATGAGACGATTATTTAAATTAAAACTAAAAGATAAGGAAAGCGACTGGAACTCAAACAGGCACATTAGTGATGCTTCCTTGCGCCTGCGTTAATGTCTCCGAACTTCCTCAAGAAGAATGGGCGAAGTAGTTGAAACAGAAAGTATCATTTTATGAAGTTAACCACACTTAAAAAAAATTTAAATGTATTTATTATTTGGGTTTTTATTAATTGGAATTAATGTTGTTAGATAGATTTTTAAAATATGTACATAATGAAATTTATTAAAAATGTTGAAAATAATTTTGAATGGAAGAAATTGGTTTAAATGAGCAGTATGTTTAAAATTTGTTTTTGATAGAGGTATGTTGAATAGACGGTTGAAAAGAAAATAGAACGCTGATAGTTTTCTATAAATGTCAAAATTAATCTGAGTTGATACAAATGCACGTATCTAAAAAAAGAAGACAATTGTTTTGAGAAATTTCTAAGGCAGAAATTAATTCTGTAATGTAAATTATATTTAAGTAATTTAGAAAGATTACTGATGTAGGGCCTTCGAAAATGCAAAGAATGTCATCAACGTATCTATTCCAGGACAAATATTCTTATTACATAATATTTTTGGAAATAAAATTTACTTCTGAATTACCTACACGCAGTTCAGCTAAAATAGGTTTATATTTTGGAAAACCTTCTGTTATAAACCATTTTATACTTTTCTAAATTAGTTGTCATATTTAACGTTTGTCAAATAATGTTTATATAATTCTGATGATGATTTTTCAGTTGAAACTATAGTCCATAAATAATAAAAAACTAACATTGGATTGCTTCAAGTTTAATTAATCAATTATTTATTCAAAATATTGCCCTTCACCCGGTCTAACGTCGTTGCTAAAAATTGTTATTAAATTTACAAAACAAAGTCGCTATGATTTTTTAAAGTAAAACCTGTTTATTAAAATTTGTTTAGAAAAACAATTATAAGTTGGCAACACTGACAGGATATCAAAAAATAATTAAATGGTTATGTACAGTTTGAGAAATTATGCCAGAACGCCTTGAAAGATACAAGGAGTTCCATTAAAAAAAAACATATTTTTTGGCTCCCGTAAAAATGGCAAATCTTGTATCGTTAAAAATAATTTTACAAAGTAGATCTTTTTAAACCACTTTTTTTTACCTGTCTCCACCAGGCTAGCCGCTAGAAAAGAGTAACGCATACTAAGAACCCTGTATAGGGTGACATCAGAAAAGAAGGGTACATCGGTAAGTTTTTTATTACATTACACAAAACTACTAATGTTCTATATTATAACTTGTGAACCTTGTCAACTTTGTGAACAAATATTCGTTGTACACCTTCAATGACTACTACATTTTCAACGGTTGCGAACTTCAGTATTTTAGATGTAATTCATAGATTGAATCCAATACAAGTTCTACAAACCATAACTATTGATATTGAGAGAGTCAGTACACTTCAGTTCCTGCAGAACAATCTTCACGCATGGGGTCATCCAGATCTACAATTGACGGAAGCATTGAGAATTTATCAATTTATCAGACGATAACGTTTGTTCAATTACTAATACCTAAGTGTTTCAAAGATGCGTCCCAACTGGCAGTCAGTTTAGGGATGATGAATAAACACAACTTGAACTATCAAACGTCGCTATTTACCTCGAAAGATGCCAACGACCATAATCAAACTGGAAAAGAACTTGATTCTGATGACAAAGCTAATGATATTTTAGTAGACAGCAATATCATTTCCATTGAAGATATATATCACGGAACGAGTTCTTCAAAGTCAGAAGGAAATTTGTGTACAACTATTAATTACTGGAGGTGACTTAAATTTAATAGATTTTTCATGTCAAAATGATGATTTCGAATATGAAAAAGGTCCTTTCGTAAAAGTTCGTACACAAAATGATTGTAAAAAAACGTTAGTATGGTTTCTTTCGGAAGAAAAAGGTTGAGAAAATGTTCATCGTTTATTAAGATTTAGCATCTCAGGTGACAACGACCCTAAAGCGTAGCAAATTGAAAAAATATCATTTGAAAAGGAAAAATATGATGCGGTGTATTGGACGAATAATTGGAATAGATTCAGAGAGTGCATGACGAGATGCACAAGTGTTAATTGGATGTTTTTTCTGGCCCAGGATCGAAGATTTAAAAGGAATTTATAATAAAGGAGCCAATCGAATTAATAGGCAGCAGACCATTTATCGTAAGTGAAACCACCATAAAATTTATAAAACATACAAAAAATTGAATTAATTATATGTGTACAGTAGAAAATTGTAGTATAAACTCAGTCGAGAATTCAGTTATTTTTTTAATTGTTAGTAGTGTTCTTGTTTCTGTTTGGAATTTATTATCAAACTTTGTGAAAAGCGTTTGTTCTTTCACGTATAATATAATGCATCTGAACTATGTAATTGAAACAATATCAAAGGTAAGCTGACAATCAACTAAAAAAATTAAATTTATCTTGCTTCCTAAGTCAGCAGTGATGGTATTTTTAAACATCAACAATACACGTTCCTGGTCCGATATTAATAATAAGGGTTCCATTTAAAACCATCTCAAAAAACTCATCCTATAATACTCCCACAAGTCCATTTTTGTGTTAAATAAGTGCATGACAAAGAAACACTTTCAATATCAAGATCAATAAGTTGAAAAACATTTAATTATTGATTTAACACTGAATGAATGACCCTCCCAACAACGTTATCGTATGTAGATTTAATATTTTCATTACATTAATGGGCACTATATTTTAATAACTTTTCAATGGTTCAATAGTTTTCTTCTTCAAGCCCTTAGGTAAAGTACACTGTTACAAAGTTAACTCTTAGGAATAAAACTTGAAACGCAAAGCATCTATGCATGTTAGGATGCCTAATTTTAAGGACATATTAACGGATAATTAAATTTACAGATAATTTCTAAATCTCTTTCAAATGGTGGAGTTGTTTGGTGTTTGGCAACATTGCACGATAAATCTAAATTGTCTCATTAGGCAACAACGCGAAAAATATGAATTTTATTCCACACTAATTTGGTTAGAATCTTCATTATCAGTATAATTGCTTGTTGGTGTAAATTTAAGAAAGGTCCACCTGTATTAAATTACATATGACCTTTCCTATGAACACTCATACGATTAGTCATCAAAACTTCAAAACAATTAACCCACATTACGAAATCGCTTTTATTTTCAAAACTATAATGTTTAAATTATGATAAAATCTGCGTTATCTAATCGTGTGTGCAAATAAATACGCATTATTTTATTGTTTATTGCACTACGATTACACCTATTGAAAACACTACCTGTTTTGCCATGTAAAAAACGAAAACAAACATACATGCAAAATGTTAATTACGTCTAAAAAAAAAAGATAAATTGAATTATCTCCTAAATAAACATTTTGTAATCAATTCCCAAAAGGTGATAACGAGGAGAAAATCACCTGAAAATTTTCTGTAATTTCCAAGAATAAAAACATTAAAAAGGCGTGGCTACATCAATCGTACGTCAATAAATAAAATTACACAAATTCGAAGTACGATTTTTGAAAAACGATATTTGCGAATTAATTCTCAACAGTCTGGACACCACAAATCATTTAGAATTGGGGGATTAAATCGATAAATCATATTAAAATTCACTCACCTCATCGTTCAGCTTACCCTTCGATGCCATTTTTCCACTTACTTCGTTGCCAACCGAATAACACCGAAGACAAACCTTCAAATTATTTCTTCAGTAGCAGAGGCGCACTTCTCCAAATTTTCTAATAACAAACAAGTTAAAAACAGAAATTTAAAAAATTATCGATTAAGTGCCTAATTTTCGTTGAAATATTGATCCACTATCAAAAAGCGATTTGTCAAATTAGGTTATTCAATTTAATCGAATAACTACATCTGTTAAGCAATATGCAAAGCGTTTTAATTGACATGGACGCGCTAATTAATCACTTTTTCAAAAAACCTAACAAATTAAAAAAAGTTGTTTTCTAAAATCAACAAATCTTTTAAAATAGAAAACATCACAACAAACCAAAATAAAACCACTCAAAATAATCTAAAAATAAAATAATTATTCCATCAAAATTTTTAGATATGTTTTAAGTGTGAGTTTTATCGTACAATAATATTTTATTTGTTTACAAACAAATACTTCGAAAAAATATTACTACCTCTTTTTTATTGTTTACCTATAGTTTTTTAACATACTTCCTAAAGAGATGGATTTATGTATAATGAGTCAGTGGCGTAACATAAAATTTTTAACCCTCTGCAAAAAAATACATTTTTCTCGTATCCTCTATTTTTAATACATTTTTAATAGCAACTAATTACATTGAGTTATATACATTATGTATTTTGCATTTGAAACATTGAGATATGAGTTTATAAGACATTTATCCATAGATTTTCAACACCAGTGCCTCTGTTTTCTCAGTAAAAGTGCGATAAATCCGTAAACAATAAGAAAATGGATATAATTTGACATTTTTACGTTGCGATGGAGAATTTTTAATTTTTTTGAAATAATTAGTGTACTTTTTACATAATAAATAATGATTTAACATATAAATTAAAATAGCTATCAAATATGGAAAATTAACTCCACAGCGGTGGACGAAGGAATTGTTCCGATAATACTAGTAGCGTTTCCACGTTGTATAGCAATACTAATACGCTACATAAGGTACATTTTGGATCGGGTATCTTCAGTCGCCAAAATCATTCTCGATCCAAAGTCGTCGATAAATTTGGGAGCAGCAGTACACCAGAGTCTTAACGTTTCCACAGCGAAGGATACAAAAAGATAATATTCTGCTAGGAGACTGTAGTTGCCACACTTTATATCAGCTGCACGTTCAGCTACTTGAACAACGTTTTTGCAAGCAAAATCTACATTTGATGATGCGAGGGTGACTTTCCTCACAACCATAGCAACAGAGTCATGCCGTCGAGTCGCTTACCATCATATCAAGAAATACAGAGGGTATGAGCCAGAATTTGGACTGTATTTTATGAGACAATTCAGCTCAGAGTATCTTGACCCTAACCAACCTCCTCACGCTTTCTGACAGTATAATCTTTGTATGGCATTTTTCTTCACTACGGTTCCATAGACTCACAAGTACGTAAAGCGCAGATCTTACTTCCAATCCTGGACATAATATTTTCTAGAACCGTAAGCCATGTGCTGGCCTCTCTTCTGCTGGATGGTCTAAAAAGTGCCTGGTCATTTAGGGAATCATGATGAAAGTTATCCGATTTGGCCAGGACTGCAATTTGATCCCAATTTTTTTGGCTTGAAGCTAGTAGAAAGAGTAGCAGCCCTCCAGCACTCCATATGGTGTCTTCATAAAATGTGACATAGTCTCACCTTGAATAAAATGTACACATTGTTTGAAGAGCTCAATAACATGCAGGCAAAGCGGTGTCTTCCACTTTTCTGATCCCAAATCCACTGTGACGGACTGAAAGTGCGGTGACTAAGTGTTTTTTTTCAAAAGTGATTTTTATATCGTGATCTATGGCTTGCATAATTACTAAAAATATCCAGAAAGGAGATGTTAATTTTGGAGCTGCAAAGCAATGTAATGATATAGTAAGCCACATAGCTGTTTCGGTGAGAAAGTTTGGCAAACATCAATTTAATTTTAGAAATTTTCTGATTGACTTTTTCTTTAAACATAACCTTGGTTAATGGGAAACCAAGAAATTGCGACAAAGTTGTCTTCTACTTTGACAATGGGTTTAGAACAGAAATGCATTTCGAATGATTGATTTCCAGTCCTACTTCCATACTGGTTTAAAAATCCCGTAAAAACCTCGTCCGGGGTCCTTCTCAAAGTTTCGTCGTCCAAGTAAAAAGCACATAATTCAGAGAACATCTGTTCAAGAATAGGTCGAAAGGCTAAAGAGAAAGCTAATGGTTCTCCCTGCTGACATCCTACCTGAGAAAAGACTGTATCTTTTTCAAAGAATAATCTAGAAGGAGTGTTGTAACATATGTGCCATACAAATTGAATAAGTAGGATTGTTTTTCGTTGAATTTCTTTCAGCATAGAATCCCGCTCTATGCACCTGAAAGCATTGCTAAAGTCAATCTTCAGCAAAACTTTCTTTGAATTGTTATTCTAATTTAAGAAATAACGGGTTGTATGGATAATAGCTTTACAACCTCCTTTCGTACTAAATCCAAGCTGTTTAGGACGAAGATATTCTCCTCCCGAGTCGTAGTAAGCTCTTACAATCTAGTTTAGTAACAAGTTTTTGAAAAGTGTTTCCGACTGCAATGGCGTACACCTCCATCTTTTTTGTTGAGAGCATATAGATTAGCTCCGTACAGAATAGCTGTAATTGTTTCGTTAACTTTGCCACTCAACATAAGGTGACATAGTTTGATGATGGAATGAAATAGTTTTGTTCCATTTTCGATGAACAAAACAAAAGTTCATCTTATGAATTCACAAAGTCTGTCTGTCTGTCTGTCTGTCTGGATGTCCGTAGCTTTTTTCCTGTTGACATTTTTGTTTTTTTTCAAATTAATTCTAAAATTTTTTCAAAAAATCTTAAAAATTTTTAAGCTAAATAAGCAGTTCTTTGTTCATCCTGGCAATGCAAGCTTGCGCATTCCCAACTGGTTTCCAGTATATTTGTGAGATGCTTCAAGTTGTAATACAATCCCAAAACTTACAAAGCAACACAACCTCAAATACAACACACATCTGTCAGGTCAGGATATCAACTATTAAATGTTATACCCCCACCCCTCAGAAAATTTCGGAACTGCGTAAATTCTTGAGTCGAAGTCAATTTTCCCGCCCCCTAAATTTTAGATTTTGTGGCACCGCGAAAATGTTAGTTGTGTTTGACCTTGAACTAAATCAACCAATCACACGAAATCCGCATGCGGATCCGCTGCTATGGGTACGGACCTTTAGATGGGGTACAGTTCACACAAAATGACACTTGTAAGGCATAGTGTAGTTTACACAAAAAAATTTCCCTGACCGATTTGCTAATTCTGTCCACCGCTGACCAAAACACTAAAGTTGTTAAATGTTATTCAAATTTAACTTTATTCAATGAAAACTATGTTATTTTACAAACAGACTATAATACTATCTAATCTATTATACTATCTGAAAAATAAGGAAATAACAATGAAGAACAATTTTATTACTTTTCTTTACGATTAAATGGTATGTAGTCATCAACATCAACATGGTGTTGTAGAGGTTTATTTTTATCTTCGCAAGAATAAACTTTTTTTTAGCGGAAACAGTTTCTGAGTCTGAGTAGTTTTGGAAATTTAGTAGCAGCTGAAAAGAACTCTATTTTACCATTATTAACTTATTTTGACATAAAACAACCAGTAATTATGATCTTATTAATAAACAATTCGAAAAATGAGATATGATATCACTAGCATGACTAATATAATAACAATACCCACTACCGTTGATTGAAAAGTCTTGTTCACTACATAGTTTTAAGGTAGCCCTACCAATGTACATCAGATAAACGTTTCTATTGGTATTCCTTTCAAAAGTAAAATATTTTAATAATCGTTTTATTATATGCAAATTCTAAAAATATTAAGTTTAGATTTTTTTTTAATTTTTGATATTATTGTAAGTATAGTTATTACAATTCCAGTAATTAGGCATCTTATCGGACCTAATAGCATTGATTATAAAGTTCCTAATAGTATGCAAGCTACAATGCACATAAAATCTATTACTTTTGCGCATGCTATTAGTTTGAAAATATTGAACTTTAACTAACTTATTTGCAGGTAACTATTTAATACTATATAATGAAAATAATTAGTTATTATAATAACAGTAATAATGCAATCAACTCTTACCTAGTGTCTAATAGTATGCAACCTATAATGCAAATAAAAGGTAAAGTTATCATGGATTATAAAGTAACTTTATAATCAATGCTATTACCTTTGCCATTGTCTCCTTTGCCAACGCTATCAGTTTAAAATATATACAATCTTATCTGACTAATAGTATGCAACCTACAATGCAGATAACAGCTGTTGCTGTTGCAAACGCTATTAGTTGAAAACTTAGTTGAACATATGTATTTAACTCTTAACAAATAACTGTTTTTTAGGTAACTATAAGCGCTATATACTGATATAACTCTACAATTTTAGTAATAATGCATTCTTATATGAGCTAAAGACGCCTAATAGTACTCAACCTACAATGCAAATAACAGCTATTACCATTGCGAACCCTATTACCTTGAAAATGGGAAAAAATGAGCAATAGTAATTTTGGAATAATGAAGAAGAACTTAAAAGCACACGTTTACATTTTGTTAAAGCATTCATAATTAGAGACCATTTCCTTTATTTGCGCGGACGACACTATTTAGGACACTTACTTACTTGAATACAAATTTTAGTTAAAATAATTTGTTGAGGAATATCTATTAAAGATGTATTTGAAAACACATTTTCAAATCATTCTCTTCAGCTTGCTAAAAAATATACTCTTTAGTAAATAACTTACATACCATAGCTCGAATCCAGTGACAACTCATTTTTATGTCTGGAGTCTGTCACTCTGTAGACTCTTCGACGTCTCGTTGCCCCTGATGAAAATGTTGCTCCACGTCTAGTCAGCAAAACAGTGTCCAACAATTTTGATTTTCTCCAAAATGCCCCGAGTTTGGGTAACTCTTCCGTACTGCTGACACAGCATCCGCGCGTGCAAACCATCTGGTATCTGAAAGACGTTTCACTACTACGGAGCTGGCCCGAGAGACTCTTTCGACACGTCCCAACAATGAATAGAACTTGTAAAAAAAGTGTAAAGATTTGCAAAAACTGGAAGTAACCTTCGGACAACAAGGTTTAAACTGTGCTGCTTGCAAGCCATTGTACTCCAAACTTATACATTCATGTACCCCACAACCATAGTTAGCTGATCGAAGTGATGAGTAGAATCGACACCTATCAAGTAGTACACTTCGCTTCCAAAATAATTTTGTTCAACACTTGCTGCCACATCATAACTAAGAACTCATTGCAAATCGAAGCTGACAAGTAAAAAAAGTATCCTTTACCTATATTTGCGCAATTATGCTCAGCAAACTCCAACGCGCCCAAATAATTTCCATTATGTTGCGATCCGATGATTTCATTTGTCCTCTCCATATAGAAGATAACCCTTTTTGTAAGTAATTAGACAACATCTTTTATTCAATTTTAACATCAGTTGTCTTATTTTTTAGTTCCTGATAAAGACGCGAAATATTGAAAACAAAGACAATTCTTTTAATTTTGAGCGATCTAATTTTTAATAACGACCTACTACTAATTTACCAATAACACCAATATTACTTGGATTCCGTTCATTTCGAGATAAAAAACGGAGATGTTAAAACAAAAACCTTTTCCGAGATTCGATGGTGTCGAAATGGTAACCGTAGTTGCGAGAAACTTGAAACAAACATATAAAAGTTCAAGGTAGACTACTAAAAGTGAAGTAATCAACCAAACCAGATTCTAAACTAAAAAAAGTTTGAGTAATTAAACTTCCATAACGTCTACCAACTCTTGACGATCAAGGAGACCAGAACGACGGCTTTTCACCCCAAATCAGACGGCATGGTAAAACGAATAAATCGGACGATGGGTAAATACCGGCTAAGAAAACATCAGAAAGATTGGGATTAGTATTTAAATTTATTTCTGATGTGTATATATCATCAGTTCACGAGAGTACAGGTCAAACACCTGCCTGCGTAATGCTTAGTGGTGAAATACGGTTACTATTCGATCTTAGATTTGCATGTAGACCTGAAGAGAAAGTTCCAGGGAAAGATTATGTCAGAAAACTCCGGAAGAGGTTAGAGGACATATATTATATACTGCCCAAAAAAACATTCAAATTGCGAGCGATCGGAAAAAGGACGGTACGACAGTCCTGCCCAAGAATGTGGATTCTAAGACAACTTGATATTGTTATACAAACCCCAAAGAAGGCGCGGGTTGTCTCCGAAGCTGCAACGACAATGGGAAGGTCCGTACATAATTATGAGCAAACTTAATGGCATCGTTTACCGATGGCAAAACCGTAAGTAGGACATTGTGATCGTCTAACCCTTGGTAACAACAATGTTACCACCAATCCTATTCGAACAAGAGTAACAAATAAGACACAAACCAAAGACGTAAAGACGACTTCCATAAACTTGTGTCAAAGTACGAAGATTCGACCACGGCGAGGTTTGGAGTTACGACTGAGGTTCAATAAGACCTCTTCGACATATCAGAAGAATATTCCCTTATGCATTGTGTGGTTTGAGATCTGTGCATCCTAAAAAGATTTGCGACTGTTTTCAAGAAATGAGCTTATAGATAACAACTGTAGGTAGAACCCACCTACAAGGAACTGTTGAATACTTTAAGTTTTCAAGAAAGACACCGAAATCAATATAACATCAAGAAAATACAGCAATGCCTAAGCTTGGTTGTATTTTAGATCGACTGGAATTGTAAGATTAGTAAAAAACTTATTAGAGTTGTTTTCCGGGCGAACAGAGCTTGGTGTGTTGGTCAACCGGATAACCTATATGAGCAAAAAGAGGTCTGTAGACTGTTTCTTTTACAAGCAAGGACTTTGCAGAGATAAACGGGATTACCGTTACCGTCACGACTAATTCTACAACTTCCAAAGCCCGAAGCTCTAAGGCAGATCAGTCTTAAAAAGGGGGTAATGTTACGCTACTGAGTTACTAGAAAAAGTTGATTCACGGCGATCTAGAACTTTCGTTCTCCTGAACATCCGATTTTCTTTTACACCTAAGCAGTATATTATTCTACAACTGTAAAAAGTTATTCATGTAGTTTCGAGTTCAGTTCAAAGTTGTCATTGGAATGCGAGCTGATTTCATGTAATATAATATTAATTGGGTGAATTTATCAGTTATAAGAACTGTACCCTGTTGAAATAAATAATGTCTTAATAGTGTAATACCGTGTTGATTAAGTAATACGATCCGGTTGTGAATGCGTAAAAGAAAAAGAGCGATAACATTCGTAACATTATTAAAATTAAATCTATGACAAAATGTCGATGATTTTTTGTTGTAACTTTTTCAATCGCACAACTTGGAAGCCACCAGGATTTCCGGGCTCAGTATATTTACTACTATACTACTACTGTTATTTATGTGGGTGGTTATTAATTTACAGCATATATTGATTGGAATGGATTCCTTGACCATAAAAATCCCAAGATAATAGTTCTACAGTACAAAATTAAAGTGAGATAACTTTCCACATTTGAAGGTGGGGAGAGAGAAAAGGAAAAGGGAAAAGGAGGGGGAATAAATAGGTAGTTAAGGGGAGAAAAAAAGGGGAAAAGGAGAGGGGGAGGGGTTGGGAGGGGGGGGGGGGGGGGAAAGGGGGGGGGGGGGGGGGGGGGGGGGGGGGGGGGGGGGGGGGGGGGGGGGGGGGGGGGGGGGGGGGGGGGGGGGGGGGGGGAGGGGGGGGGGGGGGGAAGGGGGGCGCGAGACAAAAAAAAAGGCAATGGCAGCCATTTTACAAAAATATTTGGGGGGTTGTGGGGGTGGGGAGGGGGAGGGGGGAGGATTTTTTTTAGGGATAGGAGGAGAAGTGAATGTTTTAGATTTGGGGAAGGGGAAAGGAGAAGAGATGTTTTTGAGAAGGAAGGTGAAGGGGTGAGGGATTGTTGAGATTTTGTGAATGAAGATTAGGAGAATGGGGGATTTTATTAGAAGGAAGGGGGAAAAGGGGGGGGGAAGTATTAAAAAGGAAAAGGGGAAAGGAAAGGGGTTGAGGGTGATAGGGGAGAAAGAAAGTGTTTATAGAGAAAAGGGGAGGGGGTAAAGGTTAGAAAGGTAGAGGGGTGGGGGAAAGGGAGGGGGGTTGTTAGAGATGAGGAGGAGGGGTTTTGGGGGTTTTTGGTGGGGGGTTTGAGGGGGGGTTTTGGGGAAGAGGGGGGGGTTGTGTTGTTTGTTTGGTTTGGGTTTTTTGGTGTTGGTGGGGGGGGGGGGGGGTTTTGGGGGGGGGGGGGGTGTGGTTTTTCGTCTGCGTGACATCCGTAGACTTTTTTATACCCATTATTGACAGCAATCCGGGGTAGAATAGGAGGAAAAAAATGAAGAATGTTGGTAAATAAATAGTTAAAAATAGTATTAATTTTTTTTTTTGTTTTTGGATGTATAAGTAAATTTTTGATTATTTTATAAAAAATAAAAAAATTATTAATAATAAATAATTATTTTAATTTAAATGTTATTTTTTTTGAAATTTTAATTTAAAATAAAAAAAATGGTAAAAAATTTTATATAATAATTTTAAATAATATAATATAAAATTAATTTTTTTTATTAATAAATTTTTAAAAAATATTAAGTTTGTTTTAAATTTATATTATTTTAAAAAAAAAATATAAATGTGAAATATAAAAATAAAATAATATTTTAAAAAATATTTTTTTTATATATAATTTTTAATTTTTTTTTTTATTTTTTTTTTTTTTTTTTTTTTTTTTTTTTTATTTTTTTTTTTTTTTTTTTTTTTTTTTTTTTTTTTTTTGTTAAAATTCTACTTTTTGAACTTTTGAAGCGTAATTAATTGTCTGTGCAATACAGAATTGTTGTTGTTTAAATTTGCATATCACCGACAAGCCTAGTTTACACAGATACGAATTTCGTAATTTTTGTCCGAAAAACATGGCGATTCGATACCGTCGGAATTTCGTAAAAAAACCGTTTTCACAGATACGATTTTAATAGTGACTTTTGTGTTTTTACAGTTTTGTGGTTTTAGTAAATTTCAATAAAATTATGGTTGTACTCAGAGAAATGATAAATAGGTATACTACTATAGAGTTGAGTGCGAGCTCTTGAACGATACGTACACGGCGTGACTCTTAAAAGCAACAAACCATAGTTAATTTGAAAACACTTATGCATTTTATTAACATTTACTTTAAATATAAAAAGTAAAACAAAAAGTGATACATTGTAAAATAATTTTAATAGTCCCCACACGACTCAAAAAAATTTTGCTCTTGCTTGGAATATTCTAAACAGCGTACTTAGCCGTGACTCAAAACACGATAATAAAATAGATATCTATTAAAGGTATTTATGTGCAACAAACGCTGTATAAACGATAACAACTTGTAACGTTAAATAAACACAAATTTAAATCCTGCAATTATTAAATTTATTAGATATTTATGAGTAAATCAATAGACCGAGATCTGATAGCGTCACATCAATAAAAGACTACCTTAAAATAAAAAGAGACCTAACGATAACTGAAGAAAACGTTATACCAATTACGTCTAAGGAAATACGCAAGAAAAGCAAAAAAATACAAAAACTTCACAAAATACTGAAAAAGAAGAGGAAGAAGTTAAAAACAGCAATATAGCAATGGAAGAATTAAAAGAGTTGCTACAATCCCTTACTTCACAAGTTAATAAAGGATTCCAAGACAACAATAACGAAAAAAAGAAACTCAAAGAAGATATAGAACGTCGAGAAGAACAATGGAAAGAAGATAGATTACAGCTTACACAAACGATTCAACAGCTAGAATCCAAAATGCAGAAACAAGATCAAATTATTGAAGACGTACAAATCCGATTAGAAAAGCAAGAAAAAAAACCAAAAAGCTGAAAATGTTATCATAAAAGGTCTAAATTTACCAAACGACAACGACAATTTAGAATTAAAAATTGAAGAGTTTTTCAAAAAAGAATTAAATAGCTAAGTAACTGTAAAAGAAGCCTTTAAATTAGGGAATAACTCACAAAAGAGTAATAATTCTCGCTAAATTAAACAACAGAATAGATAAACAACTAATAATGAGAAACAAACATAATTTAAAAGGAAAATCAATATACATTCAAAACAACTTAACAAAATCAGAATTAAAAATACAGAGTATTCTATGACAGCGCGCACAAGAAGAAAAAAGGAATGATAAAAAAATAAAATAGCGTTTCAAAAACTATACGTCGAAAATGATACATACGTGTGGGACAAACAACTACAACAGCTAACAAAACAACATAATCCTTCTATCGGTCCAAAAAACTATTAAACTGTAGCAAACACTTAGGTATAATAACATTTTGGAATATTAGTGGTTCAACAATATTTTTAACGTGGACGATGGAACTTAAATAGTACTACAAGAAAGTGATATAATATGCTTAAGTGAAACCTGGTGCACTAATAAAATAAACAAACTTCCAACGTATTTAAGTCAGTATCAAATAATATGTAGCAATACTGAAAAAGACAAAAGTAAAGGTCGTGCTAGTGGTGGACTCTTAGTGTTAATTAAAAATCAATTTACCTCAAAAATAATAGAAATATCAACTTGTTGGATAATCATTGAAATAACAACAAACAATGAAACTTACTTGTTAGTATCAGTTTATCTAAAACCCAGTCTGAACGATGATGAATGTATTCGATTGTTACACGAATCACTCTCAGCTATTAATCATGAGTATAAAAAACAAAAAATCATAGTAGTTGGCGACTTTAATGCTCACATAGGACAATTAAACCAAATTGAAGCAAAAATATTAACCTCTTCAAAAGTCAGAGAAACAAGAAACTCTTGATATCAAACCTGTTGCAATAAAAAAAAACCGCTTCCTTTGCAGGCATGATCAAAATAACAAGAACAAAAGAAACACAAAGTAAACCACACAACCTATAGTTTAACAATGAATGTTTTGTTCTAAAACAAAAACCCAAAAAAGTCTGACATTATACCGCAACAATAATACACATTCAAACTTGGAAGCTTACCTAAACAACAAAAAAACATACGTTCAAACCATAAACAAACAAAAACATACTTACCACAAACAACTAGCGGAGGCTATCTCCAACACAAAAAAAATTCTGGAAAACTGTTAATAATTTAAAACCAAAACAAAAACAATCTGTTGAAATAAAAAGTGACATTTGGGAAATCTTCTATCAGAAAATTTATTTCAATGATAACACTAATATTATTAAACCAGCAATCATAGACTGCCGACATCCATACTTAGACAGCAACATTACATTCAATGCACCAGAACAGCAGATGGACTTAACAACGAATTTTATAAAAACTTAACTACGTACTGAAAACACTATATCCTAAACATGTTCAACAAGATACTACAAAAAGAAGAAACACCATCATCATGGTCATCAATAGAAATGTTTCACATATTCAAAACAGGAAATAAAGAAGACCCGTTCAATTACCGAGCTGATCAACTGTATTTGCAAATTGTTTACCCAAATTATCTATAACAGAATTTATATGTGGTGTGAAGAAAACAACGTGCTACAAGAAACTCAAATGGGTTTCCGGAAAAACAGAGGCTGCATTGATAACATATTCTCGTTAACAGCAATAATACAAATACACCTACAGAAGAAAAAAGAACAATATATGCAATATTTATAGATTTTAGTAGAGCTTTTGATAGTGTGAACCATAACAAATTATGGGAGAAGCTATATATCTCACGTGTATCTACGAAACTTATTAAAGTACTACAAGATTTATACGTAAAAGCTAACCTAAAGATAAAAAACAATCTCGAAAATTCAAATCCCATTAAAATATCAAAAGGTGTGCTACAAGGTGATCCACTAAGTCCTCTACTGTTTGCTCTCTATATCAACGACTTAGAAAATTTTTTCAGACAACACAACATAGGTACGTGGACTAAACATAGATGGAAACACAGATGTTCTAAGCCTAAGCTATGCAGATGATATTGTTTTATTATGCGAGTCTCAAATCGATGTTCATAAAAAATTAAAATTGTTAGAACTATATTGTTCGGAAAATCTAATTACAGTAAATACAAATAAAACGAAAATATTAGTTTTACATAAAGGACACAGACCACATTTGACTTTCAAATATAAAGGAGAAAATATTGAATTAGTGAATAACTTGTTATCTGGGAGTGAAATTTTCGTCTTCAGGAAAATGTTTTAATCGTTCAAAAAAGCAAATCACGCAGTTGGGAAGAAAAAAATTGCTTACTAAAATCTATTATAAATGCAACAGCACTGTACGCTTCAGAAATCTGGGCACTACAACAGATCGAACGAGTAGAGAGATGCCAATTACACTTCCTAAAGAATATACTCCATTTACCAAGATCGACGCCCAACCACATGGTCCGATTAGAGACAGGTACAAATCATATTGCAGTTGAAATATGGAAAAGATCTTTAACTTGGTGGAAGAAACTGCTAAAAATGAAAAACAACCGCCTACCAAAACAGTTGTATAATAGACTATTGAAACTAGACACCATTTACAATAAAATTGAATACAACTGGGCAACACAGTTAAAAATCTTTCTAACAAGTTTAGGATTTAGCGATACCTGGACTCAACAGAACCTAGACACTAACAACTTTAACCAAATTATCGACAATTTCAGAACGAGCCTACAAGATCAAGACATAAACAGCAACAGAAACTCTAAATACAGTTTTATTTACAAACAACTAAAAACAAGCTTTGCTACCGAAAAGTACCTAAACATTAAACTACATTATAACAAAATCAGAATAATTGCACAAATTCGTTTAGCAAACAAAAAACACATCTCTTTTTTTTTACAACAATATAAAATACCAGATTAATGCAGAGGATAACTGCACAATCTGTAACAAACAAGAACCAGAAGATCTTTATCACATTCTATTAGTGTGTCCGATTTATGAACCATTACGTTCTTATCATTTACAAAACTATAATCTTCCACTCGTAACAGAGAAACGATCCTCCACATTTTAACAGACTTCAACTCTGAAACAATTAGCAATCTGTTTCTATACACTATAAATGTTTTAAAATTACGCAGTTTTTTCATAAACGAATAAAATTTTAAGTTTCAATGTTAATGAACGTTAACGTGACTTTTAGTTTAAGTACCAATATATATTAATAAGAATGTTAAATATTTGTAAATTTGTACACTCAACTTCTTGTAAAGAGACAGGTCGTCCTTGAATACAATAAAACTCTGTACTATTATTATTATTATTATTATTATTATTATTATTATTACTAATGATTACGCCCGCTAATTCCTACTAATGCTGACAAAAATAAAAAACACAGCAATTTAGAAATCTTTTAATGCTCATAAGTAAGCTCATTTTCGACCCTTAAAATTAAAAAATACAATTGGAAAATGATCCATTAAATTGGATATTACCTTCAAGCGAAGAGTTCTCAGGTCTAGTGAACGAAGACATATTCACAACATTGTTGGAGGTTTCATCTTCCGTTACCTTGGCTCCGGCAATCATCCTGGCAATTTTGTTCTTGGACGCGATACTCTCTTCTATGTACCCAGATGCCACTGCATCACTATTCCATTACCATGTCTCTTTAATGTCAAAATGTCAGCACCAGCATCCACCGATAGAGTTGCCGATGTACGGCGCAGGTAATGTCCTGTGTACTTTCTCGCATCTGCATAACACAGATACTTTGCCACTTTTGAACGTATACTCCCGAACGTGTTTTTGCCAACTGGTTGGGCCGTACATCTCCCATTCCGGTAGCACAAGAAAAAGTGCCGCTCCTTTAGTCCTTTTGGACGCAATGCTGCATATTACCTATATATTCGCAAGGCACTCATTTTGTTTTCCTCGACAATATTAAAACTTTTGAACCGCCAGTCTTTGAATATTGAATTTTTATCACTACAACGGCTCCTCGGTCGTCTATTATCGTCTATAGTTAACCTTACCAACTCGTCCCTTCGCAATCCACCAAACACGCCCATCACCAGAACAACCTATAACAAAATCATCAACATCATTCAGTTCAATGTAAAATTCGTGCCGTATTTACATACTTTTTCCAAAAGGTACATGTCGTTTGAAGCATCCTTGAAAAATTTTAAGACGTCTTCGCGCGTGTTAAAATTTTAGACTTTCTCGGAATGTATCCTTTTGAAGTTTGCTTCAGGAATGCCTCCAGCCGGTTGAACTTTCCTATGTCTAGTTTGTTGTATACTAATAATGTGGCCTTCAACATGGAGTATTTAGACCATAAGGAATTCGGGGTAAATAATTCTGACTAAAAATATATACCATTAATACGATTAATAAAAAATCAACTAAAAATACGTACCAATTCCTGGAAATACCCCATTAAAACTGTTTCACTGACAGTTGTGACAGAATTTTCTTTTTCCAGTCTTCAAATTTCTGGAGCTCTCTCTCGTACAGTGGCCGTGACTTTTTAGGAAGCAACTCCCCATCAGCTTTTAACGCTCTTTCGTACACTTTTTCCGAAATTTCGCTGTCCATCTCACGCGAGGTTTTATAATTTTATTTTTGAAATAAACAAACAAATTGTAATAGATACTAAACAAAGTACACAAACAAAGCAGCCGCGTTTCATTCACATGAAATGTTTGCAAGTATTTTATCAATGAATTTTCATACTTCAAGTGGAAAATAAAACGTTATATGCATAATCGATGTTTATAAATCTCGGGCAAATTACAAAACCTCGGGCCAGAGGCCCTCAGATTTGTAAACTATTGCTCTTGAATATAAACATATTGATTATGCCCCTTGATACATAAATAACTATATTAATATTTTCCGAATTTCGGACATCCATGTTTTTCGGACAAAAATTCGTATCTATGAAAACTAGACTTTATCTTAACATGTTGATAAAGAGTGATAAAAGTACACAAAAGTTATCAGTATTTGTTAATGCACTGATAAATTGACTTATACCAAACCATTAAATTTATTCAATGACCAAACTATAAAAGATTTCAAAAAGTTCGAAGGACAATGTTCCTTCTTTTTTTTCAATTTTCAAAATTATCGGCAACGCTGCGGCAGAACCACTTCTAATTTTGAAGGTCGTATCTGTGGTGGTATGCGCGGTCACTTTTAACGTATTTTTAAACCTTTTAGGTAAATGGTTACTGATGCACAATTTTCGTTTTAAATAATTACGCATTTGTTAAAATAAAATTTAATTACAAATTAATAATTTCAATAACAAGATTTAATTGAAATCTAACCTTAAAGTAATGAACAAGGCGGCAAAGGTGCAAAAAAACAAAAAAACGAATGGTTATAAACTGCCCGATCCTTTGCCACCGGGAGAAGTTTTAGAGGACATCGCCAAGAAGAAATGGAAATTGGGACCTTCCATAGGGAAAGGAGGATTTGGTGAAATTTATTCTGCACAACAACATCCAACGACAAGTAAAACTTATCCGTACGTTGTTAAAATTGTAAGTTTATTAAGTTTAAAAGCTTTTTTTAATACCACTGTTTTAGGAGCCTCATGCAAATGGACCTCTGTTTGTAGAAATGCACTTTTATATGCGTAATGCTAAACGTGAATTCAGTGAGTTATTCACCAGCGTTAATTTTTTAATGTACCCATTTTGTAGTTGAAGAGTTTATGAAGAAGAAGAAATTGAAGCGTTTGGGCATGCCTTCTTATTTGGGTTCCGGTAGACACGAAATTGGTGACCAAATATATAGATTTGTTGTCATGGATAAGTTTGGAACTGATATGTGGAAGCTTTTTGTGGAAAGTAATAATAAATTTCCTCCTGAAACTGTGTTCAAACTTGGTGTACAAATTGTAAATGTTTTAGCTTATTTTAATATTTTAATTATTGTTATTTTATTTTAGCTAGATGTGCTTGAATATATACATAGTAAAGGGTACGTTCATGCAGACATTAAAGGAGCGAATGTGTTATTAGGTCTAAATTCGGAAGCTTCAAATCAAGTGTATTTGGTCGATTTCGGATTATGCACACGTTATAGCCAAACTGATAAACCTGATCCG
Source organism: Abscondita cerata (assembly GCA_030710515.1). NCBI lineage: Eukaryota > Metazoa > Arthropoda > Insecta > Coleoptera > Lampyridae > Abscondita > Abscondita cerata. Next base: position 347,963 of record JALBCR010004258.1, read on the forward strand.
AAAAGAGCACATAATGGGACATTACAGTATGTGAGTCGAGATGGACATCTTGGAAGTATGTATTAAAAACTTCAAATTTTGTAATTTTGTGGTATAACTTCTTTGCTATCAATTTTAGCGATGTAGTTGTTAACGATTATTGATATAAGTCTTCCTAAGAAAAAATTTCACATCAGAAAATCAAACATTCGTTTCGTAGGAGCAAAATTTTTTCAATATATGATTATTCTGTTGACAGTTCTGATAGCCCCCGCATACTTCTATTAAAAATTATTACCACTTCTTAAACTTGCAAGACTAAAAAATTTTATGTCTGATAGGGACAAAAATTTTTCTCCATAACTGATTATTGCTTTGATAGTTCTGATAGCCCCTCCCCCTTTCCTTAGTTCTATTAACAATTATTACGACGCAAAGCAAAAAGTTCTTATTGTTCAAAGTTGCAAAATTCAAAATTTGTTGTCTGATAGGGATATAATTTTTTTTAGTTGAATCAAGAAGAGGCGACTTAGAAATTTTAGGATACAATTTAATTCAATGGCTAGGGTGTAATTTACCGTGGGATGGTAAAAACTTAAAAAACCCCACCACGGTTCAAGAATCTAAAGAAAAGTACATGAAGAACTTACCAGATTTTTTTAAAGTTTTATTTGGAAATAACAAACCTCCCGGTACGTATAATAAAATGTAAATTTTACCAACTAATTAAATTTTATTGTAGAGCCAATTGTAGATTATATTCAATACGTAGCCTCTCTTAAATTTGGCGTAGAACCTGATTACCAACAGTTACGAAACACTTTTATCGCGGGTTTAAAAACTGCCGGCAGTTCTTTAGATTCCCCCTTCAACTTCAAATCACCGAAGACTCCCACTAAACGAAAGATTAAAGAAAATTCGCCTGTAAAGAAAGAAGTGGAAGTGAAAAAAAATAAAGTCACCAAAGCAAATCCTGTTAATAGAACTGAAAAAAAAAGTACAAAGAGAACGATCAAGGAAGAAGCTAGTAAAGATGGCAGTACTGAAGGTTACACAGAAGCCATGCTTTTATTGAGAAATAAGATGAAATCAAAAACACAAAACAACAAAGAAAAAACGGATACTTCTGGTAGGACATTAAGAAGTCGTAAAGATGTTTATTATGGTAGTAGTTCTAGAGATAATAGTACTTCAGGTTCTGAAGCTGTTTCTCCGAGAAACAACCGTATTTAAACTGTTCCGATTTTCAGTATTATTGTTCCCCACTGTTGTTGATTAATATATTTTTGAAATATGTACCATTAGATACCTACTATTTTTTTTTAATTTTTAGTATTTACTAGTTTTTGAGAAATACATTTGTAACAAACATTATTTTTAATAAAAACATAAAAAGTGCCTTAATTTACACGTTATATGTATAATTTATTTTTAACAATTAATTTGTGGTAACCAAAGACTCAAATGCTAATGTTAAAGCTTTTCGATGTTCTAACACATACCTGCTAAACGACTACGAGTAAACACTTATACATCTACAAGGTTGCTGAAAAGTCTCGCTCCAAGTTATGAGACCTTAGTCTGCATATTTTAGAGCGAATGCCAAATGATTTTAACGTCAGCGTTTAGCGTACTGCAGCCGCCATCTTGAATTTTTTTAAATGGCAACCTAGGTCTTATCATCATTAGTACAGTACAATTTAATTTAGAAAAATAAAACTAATATTTTATAAAACATTTTGTATTAAAGTGACACATTGCTAATAATTTTGGAAAGAGTAAAAATAAGCTGTTTTGTGATGCGTCACCCGACCTAAGTTGCCATTTCAAAAAAATCAAGATGGCGGCCGTACGCTAAACGCTGACGTTATAAACATGTGACATTTGCTCTAAAATATGCAGAATAAAGTCTGATTCATCGTCCTAGAATGTTAAAATTTTCTCTTTATCAAGATAAGTCTTTGGAGGAGACTTTTCACAACCATGTATAAGCATTTTTTAAAATTGATTTAGGAACTTTCTAAAAACATATTTTTTTCCTAGATATATAAATACGCCTACGAATTTAAAGGTTATCAACTCTTACTATCGTGGTCTATACATATTACACATACCTTACAAAGCATCTAATAAATTATAAAAGTGTGTACCTAGATACATAAGGCAAAATATTGGCTTTTAAGTGTAGATAATTCCAGTATTTCGACTCATATAGCTGATTGAACCTATAACAAGGGCATCAGTACCTACTAGCTGCGGAAAAGGTTGATTAGCTTTTGCTGTTTTATCTGTAGTAAGTAAATTCATGTATTGTGGATTTATAAAGTGGCTTCTGTTTAATGGTGCGACTTTAATAACTCCTCATATTCAAGAATGTAGTTGTGACGAGTTTGTTAAAAAAAAGACTCGGAATAGAGTTTACAATTTGAAATGGACATAAATATCCACCCAAAGATTAAAAATAGAAGATCTAGCCAGATGCAAATGGTACCTCACGCAGGACTACCACTATAAGATCTAATCATTTCAGGTTTTCCATTGGAAAATATGCGGTTATTTATACTTTGAGTCAAAAATATTAGACAGTACCCCAAAGAGCGTTTCTCCAAGGAGGACTCTGGCGGGAAACTAGAGAGAGTCTCTCGAATTCGAAGTTTGCGGAAGTTGCTAAGAAATCTAGATCGGTTAGAAAGTGTTTTGGGAAAAAGGTCCTAAATGAACTCACCTAGTACCCACGGTGTTATACGAATGTTAACATTCTTCAGTTTTAATTGGAAATGCCCACTAAACATAAAAACATTGCATAAACGAAACTTTAACATCACAATGTTACATTGTAACGTTTCCATTTAAAGTAGTTCAACGTTTATTAAATGTTGATATAACAGATTATGTCAACATATTACCACCGTTGTAACTATGTCAACTTAAAAAACTGTAACAACGTGTACAGTAAAACGTAACTATTTTCATCTTATTGTTGGTAACTATTTACATTATCAACGTTTTTGAATCTTAATTTGCCATTTTTTTTAATTGGCTCGATAGAATCTCTTGCCGTTAACTGGATTCGAACCCGGTGGTTCAGTTTGTCATACTGACAGGTATACCGCTTGGCTGTTTCCACTGATGGTACGGGTCCCACAGCGGTAGCATACCTATCATTAATTTAAATTTTCACTTAGGTATCGAAAGTAATTTTGAGCAAATATAAATCAATTCAAAATAGTTACAAAACTCAAAGGCGTCTAAATACTTTATAAATTACCTAAAATTAAGTAAACATAAAATGTAACCTAAACGTCCGAAACATAAAGTGCACGCAAATGTTATTACTCCACAATTATACATAAAATTAGGGAGTTACGCAACAGTTTCTAAACAGAAAATTTTAACATTTTTTCACTTTTTCCGACCAATTAGAGCTGGTATGTACGTTATAATGGAGAAAAGAAAAATATTTTACCTTGCGGACAAACGGCTGGGAGGAGATATCAAGGAAACCACCGGTTTGATTTTTATGAAACTTTGCATATGAGTCTTATTTATAATAGCACAGATCCGATTCGATTTTGAGCATAATTTGTCAACCGAAAAGGGCAGTTAACCTACATAGATTTTCCCAGAAAAGTTGTTGGTTTTTTGAACCTTTTCTCTCAAAATTTTGTTAAGTAATGTAACGCTGTTACACATTTTTTTTATCTGTCGAGTTCTGCGCAAAAAGTTTGTTTATACTATATTGCACAAAAAAATAACTTACTCTAATGTTGTAGTAATAACATGTTCAACTTATTATATTTTTGTAATGTTATTTACATGTTCAAATATTCTTTTCATAAACAATGTTGATGTGATGTAGAACCAATGTTAAAATGAAATGTTAATTTGTTACTTAGTTCAAATGTTACAAAACATTGTTTTAATGTTTCTTGTTTGAGTGGGTGCCTGCGTAAATGAACTAAAATACTTTATTCTGAATCGGGAAAATTTTTGCATCTACATTAATATATGGGCTTTATTCTGTTTAAGTATGGCTATTTCTCACCAGGATACTTGTATTATATTACCTACAATGAACGTTTTATGATTTTGATAAATGTTTTGTTCATGTTCTGTTTGATTAATTGTTGGTCGGAACCTGAGGTTTTCTCTATCCTTCTTTCCTGAGGCAGCCTAGGCAGAGAAGGGTTTAAAATATTTACATAACTTTGTTAAACTTGACCCTTGACCGCTGACACAATATAAATGTAACAAGGGCTACTTTTAAAAGTCTAAGTTGGTCACTTTAAATGATCTTTAGATTTTGAACTTCATATACAGGGTAATTTTTTAAAGTATTTTTAACATGGAGATCTCCGATAACAGTAGTTAAACGAGACAAACGTTCCAAGTTTAGGGCAGAACTTTGATGGTACCTTAAAAAATTCAAATACATAAACCATATTTAGAAAAAACTAAGTGGAAAAATTTTCTACTTAGTACATTTTTGTAAGTATCTTCTTGTTCTTACGAAATAAACAATAAAAAAACTCTTTCTATGTAATTTTGAGTTGACTCTCATATTCGATTAGATGACTTCTGTAGCTGTACCGGTGGCCAGTTGGCGGAGGGCAGTTCATCCCGTAAGTTCCTAATTAAGACATTTATTACTCCAAAAGAATACAATGAAGTTAAAAGCTCTTAAAAACGTCCATGTATAATATATATGTAAATCATAATGCGTACAAACTAAGAAAGGACTGTTAAGCAGATTTTATTTCAATAATTTGATAAAAATGTACTTGTCACGAGATGGTCTTTAAGAGGCCATAACTCCGTTAGGTAGCATTTTTCGATATGTTTATTAAACAAATTAGTGTATTTATCTGTATATAATTTCGGGATTAGATGTGGAATAACATGACGGTGTTAAAAAATGTGAACTTCCGCGTCGACTTTATTTTACATCTTACTACAACTGCTCGTAAAATGGGAGTACTGCGTTGATTTGCGCTTTAATTTTTTTATTAGTTAGTATACAAATGAGTTGGCAATAATGCCCCTTACCTACAAAAAACAAAAATAAAATAGCTCAGCAGGTATTGATCGTTTGATCAATCACTTGGACAGGACCTTATTCAACAGGAGATACCCCTTATTCTCTCTGACAGAGACGATATGAGCAGAGACTTCCTATTTGAAACCAACAATAAACAAAGAAGACTGGGCAGCCCGTTTCCATCGTAGTCAAATCTCAAAGAACGGTGGAGGTATTTGTGCCACGCACCAAATACTATTAGCTCATGAGCAAGCACAGGTGGAAATACACGCGATTCAACGCTGCGTGCAATTTATAAAATTGTACATTTCAATAACTGCCAACAATATATCTAATTGGTAAGCCTTAGTAAAATGCTACCTGCTACGCACTACCATTCCTACGTCGGGACAAAACGAGATATTCCGCACCTACGTTTCTTTTAAGACGAGTTGAAAATTCTCTACACAAAGCGAAAATGAAAATTGCATTTTATAAACAAATTGTCCAAACAATAGTTGTAGACAATAAAATTTCTAAAAATATTTTCTCCTAACTATTTCTGTATAATTAACATTAATCGAGGTATTGTTACAACAATTAATTTGACGTAATTGTTATATCTTAGTAATTTCTTATCGAATTAAATAATAGTTTAAACAAAAGTTTTGTATAATCAAATTACTTTTATTTAAAGTGAAAATGTGTAAAATAAATATTTTTCCAGTTGTTTAAAAAATTCGAGAATCTGTGTAGCTTAACGGCTCTTTTGGCAGAATAGTATATGCCCAAAATCTAATCAGATCTGCGATAGAATAAATAAGACACATATGCAAAGTTTCATAAAAATCGGACGGGTGGGTTTCTTGATATCTAATTATATACTGACGGACGGCCGGCCATCGTACAAAAAATTTTTTTTTGCTTCATTATAACGTACTTAACTCTTAATCCGTGGGAAAAAGTGAATAAGGGGGTGTTAAAATTTTCGATTAAGAAACCGCATTGCGAATCATGAAGAATTACCCCCACTATCTATGGGTTCTAAAGACCCCGAGCGCGCATGTAAAAGACCGCATTCATATGAAAGAAAAGAATAGCTTTCCAGATGGTATACTTGCATCCTTCGCATGTTAACAAAAACCAACCCGCAATTTTTGGGAAATGTACTAATTACTAATCGTCTATGAAAATAAAATTTGGTGTTTGTACTATGATTTTTTTTATAATTAATTCCATAGAAAATGACTAATTTGATTTTGTTTATTAAAATACTTGAAAAACGTTTTTAGCATAAAATGTTGTATCACAATATTGTTTCAAATTGTACGAGTATAAACCGATAATACCGATTTAAACTTACCATTAATATTTCAGTTGGGCCTTTTGCACAAACAGAACCGACATTAAAATTACTAATCTTATTTTCACTTAAGGCCACGAACATCGCCAATGAACTATCGAATATTTCAAGTAGGTGAAAGACCTTTTGTAAAAATTCCTTATCTGCATGTACGATTACAAATTGCACGTGTTCATATTGGAAAGAATTATTCAAGATTACTAATATTTTTAGATAATAAGTACCACGAGATGGTAATTTTTTAGACATGCCAATCTATAACTATAATTTTAGAGTTTATTAAAAAAAGAAATTGTTACCTACTTCATTGTTCTTGACTACGAAAACAAGTAATAAGATAAAAGAAAACTACATATCAAAAGAACTAGGTTTTCAAATAAACTAATTGAACGTTAATATTTTCGATTTTGAAATGTTAATATTAGAATTTCGTTCAGAAACGTTGGTCAAGATGTCTAAAAGATATACAATGCGTCTAGTTTAGTTGCAACCACACACTTGAACTTTTTTATTATCGGTTTTTTTTAATAAAGTTATTCTTGATAAAAACTTCTGCATGGTAAAATACAACCATCACATATCAATTTTTTTAAGCCGTATACGAGGTTTGTCAAAAAATATGAATTTTGCTCAAGAGTAAAGTACCATTATTTTTACAATACAGAAGAATGTTATAATGAAAAGTTGTTTTCAACTAAGTTTTATTCAAATATGAAATTACAGCAATTTAGCATGAAAATTCAGGTTTCGTGATTATTTACGTTTTTTAGGTTTTACAGTACACCACACTAAAATGGGTTTTAATTGTTAATCCCGACCCGCAACTCCTAAGCAGAAGGCCCACTATTTGGGGTAACAACTATAATTATCAGTTATAAATTTCAATACAGAATTTATCCCTCTTATATGTTAACATTTCCATTTGTTATGTTTTTGAACAATCTTGCAATTTAAATACGTAATGAATGCATCAGTATTTATTTTAGAAATAGGAAAATCCATACAAAGAATATTTAGTAAACATCACATATTTATACAGATAAATTTTAATTCAATTTATTAAAGCTTCGACATATCCACTTACTCTTTGTTAACATTTTATTTTTCTCAAACTGTCAGTATCACTCCGACATTCCGTGTCGTCTGTGCATCCTAGATTAAGTTGAATGTATCAAACCAGAAGAAGTAATACAAAATGTCTGTAATTTAATCCTTGTAACTTTTAATTCAAAACAACTTTTCTTTATAACACTCCTCTGTATTGTAAAAATAATAGTAGGTACTTTACTATTAGCAAAATTTATATTTTTTGACAAGCACAATATACAGCTTAAAAAATTGATACCTGATAGTTGCATTTTAGGTTTCGGACCATCCAAAACTTTTCCATATGGTTCCAACTTAAGTAGACACACTGTATATCATTATCCATAGTCTGCTTTATACCTTTATATAATTACGTTATTTTGCTTTTACTGCTTCTTAAAACATTTTTGTTGTAATTGCATATAGTTTCGATAAGATCGATCTCTTATTTCGTAGGAGAATAATTGATTTATTGATTGATGGTTTAGTCCAATCCTAAAAGATAATTTATATTAACAATAGTGGCGTATCTTCGGAGGCGAAATATTCGACTAGCGTAGTATGCTTTGATATCCTTGACTAGAACCCCCTCTTCTGCAATTAAGGAGTCTTGAAAGGAGATGTTTCAAGAGGAAATTCGCTATCTGTCCTACTTAGAGAATTGTGGAAATTATTTAGTCACAAAAACATTTTCAGGTTTTAGACGTTTCACAATCTACAAAATCACAATGTTTATTAAGTTCTTACTGTGACAACTGTACAATATTGTGGTGTATACACTGTTCTTATATTATATACGAAATATATTAATCTAAAACGCTAGCTTCTTCATCAGTAGGTACATGTGCTGATCCACTTCAAATCCGTGAAGATTATTGGCGTCGCCTTGTAATCTCATTAAGAGTCCACCGAAAGATACGTAAGCAGCCCTGTAAAAGAAAAAGAAAACGAACGTTACTCTATAATCAAATTAATAGAAAAATCTTAATTTATACAAAAATAACATAAGGTCGTAAGAGAAAAGTTAACTGATACGTCATACAACAAATTGTTCATATCTGAATTAGAACTAAAACAATCACTAAAAGAGACTTATTTGAAAGTGTTTGGCGCGGATGATATCACGACAGTCAAAAGGGTAGTATGGTTAGAGGCCGTGAGTCAATTGCACAACCAGCTAACCACACTGCCATTGTGCACATCGTAAGCCGATTTCGCTCTGTAAGAAAAAAAATCAATTTTAAAGTAACGTTGAACGACGAAACTCCCCATATAGCATTCGTAGAAACCTAGAACTAAATGAAGAAAGTAAAAACGCATTGATATAAATTTAGGTGATGTTGTCTTTATAGTAGGTTCAAAATTTGCTGACTTGATTCTTCCATCATTGATGCCAACTAAGCGCTGGTTTTAGAATTGCAAACAAACACCAAGAATAGTCAACAGCTGTTCCGGTCTTTTTAGACTGCAGGAGAGAGAAAACTTAAAGTTTACAATTTTACAAGATGAGGCTGTCGAGTAAAGACCCAGAGGTACATATTTACTAGTTTCACAACTTAGCCGACAAGTAGTGTAAACAGTTAACAAAAAGTTGAGTACCAAAAGAATGAAACAGATCTTTTTAAATGGTACCAATGATTGAAGAATACTTTTTGTAAATTGCTTACACCAATACTCAACAAATTTTTGAACCAAGTTTTTCCTTATTGATCGGATTCAGGCATTAAATAAGAATTTTAAATTTTAATGTAATTTCGAAAAAGGACGCCCCTTCATTTTTGGATTCAATTAATATAACGCGTGTCGCACCGTCTAACCACCTAGTGGATCAATGTACTACTATTTTCTTTTGAGTACGATGTGTACTAATCCACCCCTTCAATTCCTACCCTCACGTTACCCTTAAGTGTTTATTTGGTCCAAAGTCCCAAGCAGGGTACCGCTCAAAAGATTTAACATTCTTTATGCACAATCTTAGAATGCCAAGTTAGTCTACCTGAAGATGTATGTCCAGAAACTTAATATCTCATCGTTCAACGCTCTTTAAGCCTATAAGAAGCGCAATAAAACAAATTAACAGTTTATGGTGGAGTAAAGAAATATCAAGGAAAAAGAAGTATAATGTATAATATATACAACACTATTGTCAAAATTATATAAATGTATGGCTCAGAAGCATGGAGATCCAATGAAACAGATAAGAAAAGATTCAATGCACCAGAGATAGATGCCCTGAAGAGATGTTGTCGAAAATCGAGAATATGACAGAAAAAGGAATGCAAACAAAAGAAACAAATAATGAAGCAACAGAAAACGACAATTAATATGATAAGAACATGTGCAGTGAACGTCTAACGACGGTTACCTAAAATGACATTGGAATGGATACCAACCTAAAAAGAAAACCCGAAAGACCAAAAACGACATGAAATGCTTTGAGTGCAAGAGATTTACAAGAGGACTAGTGGTGAGACCGCAAATAATGGAGAAAAAGTATAGAGATCGGACAGTGATATATAAAGTTAAAGCATAGAAGGTTGCATAAGATTCATTCTGAATAACTGTCTGAATTAATTTTCATAAACGTATGTCGACGTTGTATGATTTTATACAGGTTTCTCTATTAGTGATAACATGTAATTATAGTATATTTAATCAGATGTCGCTCACATTATTTAATTTTCTGTATTAATTTCTATGAATTATGTAGTCATTAAAGCCCTAATATGTACTATTATTTGAATTACTGAACACAGAGACAAAGTTAAATGCGGTTACGTATAGGGATCAGAAGATAATTCGACGCGCTCTGATGATTGAGTTCAATCCTTTCCACCGACATTAAATCAGTAATATGTTTGAGGCGTTTCTTAGTTTATTAATTCATTTAATTATGAGAAATCCATATTGATCAGTGCCACAACGACACGATTCAACTATTTGCGAATGTCTGAGAAAAGGGTTCTAAAGTTACCGCAGCGGCGTTGAGATCTTAAATTATGATCCCTATACAAGAGGTATTAAACTGACAATCAAAACAAAACGTCCGAATAGGGGGGTGTCCAAATATTAATTAAGTGTCGACATACGATTATTACAGTTCCATATATTAACATGACAAACTGATTCTGTTTTTTTTCTAGCACTATAACAAAATCATTATAATAAGGTATGTACATACGCAAGCAACTGATTTTAACTATAGTGCTGACATTATCAAACTTACGTTTATAATTTGAATTTTTTGATTATTCATAACATTAAAAAAACATTTTATTTTCTTTTTACTTTCAGAACTGATTTGACATGAGTAATTCTAGCAATAACATTCAAAGGCCTACCTACGTTATTAGATTGTATCATGAAGTCTCCTTTGAACAATTAAAATTCCTTATTTCACATTTTCAATTTGAAAACCCACATTTTAGGTGTGCATTACTATTAAATAAAATATTTTACATTGCATCATGCATTTTATCGGATAATTCACAAGTACATGGCATTTTTCTTTTAATTCCTTGGATACACCATAACTAAATTGATCGTAACACCAATAAAAGTCCTAAATATTTCCTTGAACAAATTTTGTCAATAGTCCACAAACTCTTAGACTTTTTGAAGAGTGTTGCAGAATATTGCAAAATTTTCTAAATTTTCCTGACCATTACGGACTATATTCAGACAATCTGCAAACTTTGTCTTCGTGCGACAAAGAGTCTTGTTGTAATACTTGTTTTTCAATGTACATTATTACATTAATTTGAGGAAGTAGCTTTAGGCTAATAATAATAAATAATAATAACAAGATGGTTGCGACATTTAGTGCCGCAACATCAGTTATGTTTTTGTTTTCTAGGAGTTTGTACTTTGTGGTTGTGAAACATGAAAATAGTTACTTATGATATCAGTGTGTGAAATAAGGCTTTTATGCACGAGTCACCGAGTTTAACCACAAGAAGTGTTTCATACGATATTTTATCGACGTCAGAACTAATTTTCTGCAAATAAAAACAGTTAGGTACTACAACAGCGAAGCGCATGCAGTTTCACTTTTGTCTATTTCGAGTGTTGGTAGCCAGCATCTTTGACAACAAAACTCGTTTAATAATCTACATTGTACTTTTACGCACCATTTTTTTAAAAAACCATTTTACACACAATTATTTAGTAATTAATGTTAGTTAAGACGGAGATCTCGACGTAGATACACAAGTTTATTCGTCTAATGAAAAATTAACAATTAGTCATATAATTTTTAATTCTGAACAATTTTGATATTAAACACTTGAAATAGTAAGCCTAACTAATAATAATACTTTCAATAATTAGCCAAATACTTTACAACAAAGTAACCAACAAATAATCCAAGACGTAAATATTAATTTGCCAAAATTATATTTACTAAACATTTCAGGTGAATACACCACAGATCTCATAATTAGTAATGGTAGATAAAAATATTCACTTAAAGTTTGGTGTGACATCTGGTGCCACAACCGTGCTATTACATATATCAATCGCAAGCGATTTGTACATGTATAAACAAAGACCGACAGTTGTTCGCCCTTTTGGGACTCATCAAAGTTAGACGAAACAGATATTACAATATTTGATTTCTTGCCTAAAGGAAGAACACGCTCTAAACTTAGTGCATGCATTGTTAATTACCACTCTAATTTTGGGACTGCTTTTATTATTCTTAGAAAAACGGTTTGATAAATATTTTATTAATAGCAAATGATCATGTTCAAAAATTATAAATTTTCAGATAATGATAACACGATTATACTACAAAAGAATGGAGAAATTTGCTTTTACTGTACAAAATCGAAAGATTTTCAGTTTTTTAGAACATTTACAAATCAGTCGACTCAACTTTTTAACACAGTTCATCATAAAATGATAAATTACCTAAGCTTGCTTAAATTTCATATTCGCGACAAATCTGTTTTAATTGCAATTGAACTGTACAAAATTTTTGACGTTTAAGGTCAATGAAAGAAGCCTATCGGGCCTAATATACAACACTCATTTTTGATATTTTAAACTTTTGATTTGTGTTGATATTCAATTAATGTTTATATAAAGTATGTCTTAATAAGGAACACTAAAGTAAAATAAAGGAAATTTGGATCCATATCCTTCAATTATTGTATTGGTTGATATAATAATCGTGTATCCAGAGGATAAAAAAGGAAGCTATTATTTTCCAACACTTAATTTTGTTTTATACTTGACTAGTTTCGATCGCTATAAAAATTTGAGTGTCATCATCAGATGTAGGAGTAAAAAGAAACAAATGTTAACACAACAAATATTAAAAATTAAAACGATATTACGTCAAAAGTATAATTAACTTGACGGCTAGTATCAAACGCCATACTAACTTTGGTATGTCGAAACACAATGTATAAACTAAAATAATTTTAAAATGTTCAGCTTATCAATCTGCACTACTTTTATTGAAAAAGCTTTTTTCTACACCTAATATTTTCTGAGATATCGCCCGTGCTCGCACTAATGGCCTACCCTGTATATATAAGAAAAACTGCTGTAGATTACTGCCATTGCAAGCCCCGAAACTAATAACGTAACTAAGAAATTTTACTCAAAACAGAAAATTGTTTTTCAGAAAAAATAGTTCAAACAAAAGTTGTAGGTAATAAAATTTCCGACAACTTTTCTTTCCTACCTTTTTTGTATAATTACCTTTACATTTGACAATATCATAATTTGTTATTGAAATAAGTTACGAAGAACTAAAAACTACGTTCAAATATGAAATTACATCCAATTAAATAATTTTTTGTCTTAATAACAATGCAAATGTAACTGTATTGACAGAGAAGGCAGATACGTATGTTGAATCATTTCGTTGACGTATTTTTTTATTTTGTATTAATTATATAAATACATTTGCTTAATAATTTCTGAACGGAAAGGAAAAGTAATCGTGTTTGTAAATAAAAAAACATCAATGATTTAAAGTTGTTATCCTTCTAGGTAGAAGGTAAAAATAACGGTCTAAAATTACACATATGGCCGACGTTTCGCCCAAACCTGTGAGGGCTTTATGTTATTTATTCATTCGTTCGTCTAGCATATACTGTGAGTCTTATATAATTTATTAATTTTTAATCATTTTGACAACATCAACCTTTGATTGTAAATTGTATGACCCACGCGGTTTTTTAACTTACTTTTAGCCTCGATAAAGCCCTCGTAGGTTTAAGCGAATCGTCGGCCATATATGTAATTTTAGACCGTTATTTTTAACTCTACCTCCACCTAAAAGGATAACAACTTTAAAACATAAACCAACAATTAAAATACTGTTAACTGTAAAAAGATCAATGTTCGGTATCGATAATTTGAATAAAATTTGTAAAAAAAAATTGATTTAACTAGAAGAATGTAATTGCATATAAAAACATAATTTCTTTTATTACGAACAACTTTTCATAATTACAGGTTGCGATATTGTTACAAATAAATGTAACAAACTCATAATTTTTGTCAAACTTCTTACACGACTGAAAAAATTTAATATCTGATGATTGTATTTTAGATTTTAGAATATGCAGAACTTTTTATAAAGAATAATTTTTTACTTAAAATAAATAATATAAAAGTTTCCCACATGTTGCCAACTTAAGTAGATGCACTGTATGTTTGGTTTTATTTGGACACCCTGTATAATTCAAACTATTTCTAAATTAAAGCTTCAATTGTTCTACAAATACCTTTTTAAATGGATTTTAGAAATAAATTACCGTTTGGCATTTACAGATCGAGGAGTTAATGGTGACCCACCCTGTCCGTAGAGTAACAATGAATAAATTTGACCGAAAGTCATTTGCCATAGCTAAGAAAACCGCCTCTATGCATTTGCTTTTTATAACATATCGCCTTTAGTTAGGTAATCTGACCCCAGTGTACAAGTCATGGAAACAATTTGGTAAGGGGTAACTGAATAGAAGGTGAGAACCTTTGTTGTAATCGAACCAGGGAATAAAATTAGTCCGGGCTACCATACCCAAATTAATAAAGTAAAACAAAATCATCGACCTACGTCCCAAGAAAAAAAGGTAAAAAAACTTCAAGCTGATTTACCACACAAAATTTTTGAGACGTGATCGTTATTTTCAATTTCGCATTGACTTTTATACACAACAATGTAAAGTCATCTTTAAATTGGTATAAAACACAGTTTTCTTATAAACTCTATTTGTTTTCTCGTGTCCAGACGTGGTGTTATAAATAACTACAACGAACGACCACATACAAATTGTACTACAAATTCTCATCATGTTCACTTGGATATCTATATGTAAATTGATTTCAGATCGAAGAATTGAAAACGTTAACTAACAAAAGGCCGCAGAAAACGATTTAAATTTACGTCGGCTCGGCGAAAAAATAAAATTGGCAATCAACCGTCAATTTACACTAATGATTTTACACACTATATGTTACGTACGACTTTATGAAAAGGTCTTTGGCAATCTTTCAGTATACGTTTGGACTGTATCCAATAAGGCAACTGTGCCTTTACACAAATTAGGTCACAGACAAACATTTTCTGTTTGTTTCTTAACCCAATTTCTAAACGGAATGTAGCGAGCGGTCATTTATTTTTAATTGAAATTTATATAACTTACAACGCGGCAAGTCACATGTAATTCGCGCGCTCTAGGTATATAAAAAAATCGCATGTAAGAAAACAAAGAGCAAATAATTCACAATTTTATTACAAAACAACAATTTTATTATCGTACATTATTCATAGTGATACCAGTACAATTTACAAGCATAATCCTCATTATTATTATTATTAAATAATAATGCGTCACAATAATATTATAGATTTAAGCTCTTACGCCACCACAAAGTTTAACCCATCAAATGTCTCTTAAGCAAACATCAAAAAAAGAAGAGTTTTTAGAAAGGTGATTGCACGTCCTGGTATGTCGTACCAGAAAGTGCATTTACAGGTATACTTAATTTTTCAATGTAAACGCGCTTCTGGCACGCAATCCAGAACTGAAACTTAAAAAAAAATAAAACTTGCCAATGAAGCAGAATAAGGTGCTCGTGCTGATAAGTGACAATGCTCCACCGAAAGCACCTAGAATTAACAATAAACAGAATGAACACCAATATGTAATAGAAAAATGGAAGTCATGAGATTAAAAAAAAATATTAAAAATCTCATGAATGTTCCATAAGTTAATGTCGAAAAAATGTTAAAAAGGAGATGAGTGATGAAAAGCGTGATTCAAGGTTTACCTGCTCAAAAATATGTTTTGGTAATTACAGGTAACAAGGTTAGGATAATTAGTACATTACATAATAAAACTAATCCAGTTTGTATTTATAAAGAAAACGTTAGAAAACGCAAAGAAAATATAAAACCTTTCAAGTGCATCATAGGGCAAGGCCACGAGTTATTTATGCATTTATGAATCACTAAAACTGAATCAATTCGTTACATGACATGCACTTTGTCAGAAAACTAGTAATAAAAAAGCGTGTCATTTAGAACGGAACAAGCAATTATCACTACTGAGCACTTAAATCAAGCACTATAATCACAAATCATTGCATGCAATCAAAAGATTTTGTTAGCTGTTTAGTAGGTATTAAACCAACAGACAATAAAAGAATGTGTCTGAACAATCCAACAATACACCTCAGCTGGGCTGAACGCGAAAATAACACTTTGCCTGCCGCTATCTGTATCTTATTATGCAATCTTGCACCATGCCAAATACTGCATCGCGCTATCAAATAGTGCCAAATATTATCACGAGATGCAACTTTTAATTAAAAATAATCACTCGATATAAATTTAACTTGACCCACTTTAGAAAAAATTCCGTAATTGACAGTGCGCATTATTAAATATTTGTTATTTATCGCGAAAAAAACACTAATCGAAGTATTGATAGATATGATTTACGGAAACGACAAATTTTGATTTTAAAACTGCTTTGAATTCAAAGAGAATGAATAGGATCAACAAATTAAATTTGTAATTACGTAAAAGTGCGCATGAATATTGCAAACTCGTGACAGAAATACTAGAACGCATTCGCGAACTGAGTCCTCTTTTGCGATAGATGGCGGAGTCGGTCAGAATTTTCTATTATACTAAAAAATTCTCACAATGTTTTTAGAAGTTTGTCGCTTCATTTTCTAACTTCAATAAAAATTTATAAATTTGTGAGACTTCTAAGATTCATTAATGTCACACTGAAGTACAACTTGTAGTAACCTACGAACTATAACACTGAGAAAAAACATCTGGATGGCTTACAACCAGATTTCTCGAATTAAAATGTTCTTTTCTTGATATTTTTTCTGAAGTATGAATTCTGGGGTACCTTGCAATATTTTCATCTAGTGAAGTCCGACCATAGATGCCCACTTCAGGAAAAACAATATGGTTTCTCAATTCTAAATGTCTTTTGGGATGCTACTTCCTACGAATATGGCTTCACAACGAAAAACTCTATTAACCTTAAATTTTCCGCTATTTTCTCCAAAAAGCCATTAAACTATTCAGATAGACCTTTGTATACAAAAATGAAGATCATTAAATTTACTTTAAAATGCACCCACTAAGTGCATGCTTTTTTTCAACTACTGCGCCTTAAAAAACGTCTTGTGGAAAACTCAATTTTTTCGCCTGCAACTTAAAAACTATGCGAATATTCGATATAAATAAGTTATGTTTTCGAAAATGCAAGTCTGAGCGCTTTTGAAAAAGAGTTTTGTGAAGAAATTACATTTTATATCCAGCGAAAACCGTTAAAGAAATTGCAGACATCTTGAAAGATTATTGGATAGGTAAAATGAGATGAAAATATTCGCAATATAAAAAAAAGTGTTGTTAAAATGATATTAAACGTGACTGCGAAACAAATTCAAAAGAACTATTATGGTTTTGGTGTAGATTTCAATATATTTGGAGACTCAATTTTTAAGGCTGTAAGAGATGCTCTGGGTTCTAGACAAAGTAAGCCCGAAAAAATATTAAAAAGTTCCACGACGTTTACCCAAGAGTGATTGACAATGAAGACATATTCACAATAAACGTACAGTATTTTAATTTCACGTTTTTAAAATCCAATTTTCTTTTTTTTTTGTTTTGTAGATTATCAATCAATCAATCAAACCTTTATTCACTGTATATACATACATTTTTACAGTGGATTCGGTTATTCTTAGAATCTTATACCCAAAAAGTAAACAAATCCAAAAAAATATAATGAACAATAGAGAAAAAAAAACAAAAATCTCTTCTCCTTGTGTTCTTCTCTTTTATTATCTCTTCTATTCACTTCGGTCCTTCACCTTCCTCCACCAATATCGTTTTTCTTTCCTCCCTTAGTTCTTCACACCTTCTCTCACATGCTCAATGTTTTCCCATCCTTCCCACATAATCTACATTTTCTTTTCGTCAACCTGCCAATATTTCTCTTTCTCTTCAAAGTATTTCTTTATATTCTTTCCGCTACCATTATCATTTCGTCTGTGTATCCCACCACCCACACACCTTCTCCTTCCCAATCACTATTCCCCACTTTGTTGCACCTTCAACACCTTCTCTAGGTCTTCCAAGTACATCGAAAATAAGTTGCGCTTAACGAACATCCTTGGCATACTCCAAAACATTCGCTCAATTTTCTCCTATTTTTACTCTGCACCTTGCCTTCTGATACATCTCCTCTATTCCATCGATCATGTGCTCCAATATCAATTTTACAAAAAAAAAGTTAAGGAAGAGAAGTAGTTGGAAATTCTATTGTCTATAGCTTTTGTTTGAACCATTTTTTCTAAAACGCAATATTATTTTCGCTTGACGGGGCGATGTGAGTTCTGCAGTAAACGCTCGTTTCTATTTATGTTGCCTTGATGTCTATGAAAATCGCCCAGTATTAATTACCTCCTGTTTTTCAATTATAAATTCTTTCTCCTCTCCATACCGTATTTAATCACCTATTTTTTTTGTTTTTCTCCCGTATATAACCATTGTTCCCTTATATTCCATCACCTTGCGTCGCATTTCTTTTCTTTATTTTATTTATTGCTTCATTTACCTGATCTATTTTGATATCATTTTCTTTTCCATCCTTCTTTTCATTTGTTTTACCTTTTTTGTTCTCTTTATCTCCATTGAGCATTTCTATAACGTATTCTTCCACTTCTCCAAATCAATGATTGCTTAAATTTTTTTCCTTCTGCTCTTTCGTCCTTGAGTAACTTGTCTCTCATTTATTATTTCTTTTATGCGCTTTTCCATTTCCTCCTTATATTTCTTCTTTTTTTCTCGCATTTAAAAATTTTTTTTGTATTTTTAAAAACTCCCAATCTATTTTTCTTTTTTTTTCCTCCACATTCTCATAGCCCTTTTTGCTGTTCTCTACATTCCACTCTCCATTTTTTATTTTGTCTCTTTCTACCATCGTTTTTACACTTCTCTACTTTATTTTCCATTTGGTCTCTCATCTCTTTTCCCCTCTTCTTCTACTCGTTTTCTACCGATTTATTTCTTCAGTTTCTTCCTTATATATTTTTTCTTCCAAACTTTTTTTCTCTCCTTTTAACGTGAACTCTAGCGGCTGGTAATCAGATTCTATCTATCTTAAAATTGTCCGTTTCTTCTATCGCTGGCCCGTCCACTAACACGTAATCTATTACTGTTCCATTTGTAAAAGTGCATTTTCCTTTTCCCCCTTCTCCCATATTTCCGTACATCCTCTTTCCTCGCACATTTTTATTATTTTTTTCCTTGTCCATTTGTCTTCTTATTCATTGAAACCCTCTTCTTTTCTTCTCCGTCTACCATCATTCTCCTCCACCCTATTCAGAATGGAAAAATTGCAAGATTTGGTACGAAAACATTCCCGTGGAAAGAAATGAAATTTCAAGTGGACAAAAACGTCTACGATGGTAGTCTGGTAGTAGTCACAGCTCTCAGTCGGAGAGTGACAATGGTAGTACTGGAAGAAGAAGGTATCTCTTTCTTAAAATATATACAACTATTAAAAATACGTACAAAATACGACTCTAGGTTATACACTGAAACGCATTTAGAACCTAGGTAGAAAAAAGTCGGTTGAAATACAGAAATTTAGAATCAAAGAAAGTGGGAGAGCAAGAGAACACGAACCGTATTTTAGAAAACCTTTAGGAAGACCAATCGTTTGAAGCATTATATTAGATTTAGATATTGTAAGTATTATTAGAGTAAGTAGCCTCGAAATAGTCTACAAAGATTTGGGCATCTTAAATTCCTTTTAGTTTCGAGTTACCATCCACAGCGACTAAATCGGGCATTCCAAACAATTTTCTCGTATGGATTAGGCTGAAACATTTAGTTTCTACGTAAGCGTTTAAAGTACTGTAAACGTTTCATCGCAGAAAAACTTCAAATGTCATTTTCGCCTATGCTAATTTAAAATAGCTGAATAAATTTTAATGGATCATTGGCATATAACGGATTTTTCGAAAAGAAATGTAAGCTAGTTAATATATCTACCCGTCAGTCTGTACGTTTGTTTGTCAGGACTATTTTCAGAAAAGTAATATGTAAGTTATTTACGTACTGGGGGAAACAATATCTTTTAATCTCGAAGCTAAAAGATTCTTGAGTTTTTTTCGTAAAATACGAACAATACTTGAATTTAAGTATTATTTGCAAATTAATGTGCACAATCAGTTAATTTTGACAGTCATCATTTAGCCTATTTTATAATAGCGTAACGAATCTTATCGTTGTTATTGTTTTTCGGCATTCACAACCGCGAGTTAAGTATAAACACAGCCAGGATCGAATTACACTCTTTAACGGTATTAAGAGATTATTTATTTAACACGTACAGTTCTTATCATTCGTATAAATGCACACAATATTCTACACGTTTAATTTATATCTACCTGCATTAAATGATAAATTCAAACTGCCTGAGTAAGTACATGATGATGCTTTTATATTTGTAAGATGATATTCGAGAAGATAATCGAACGTTCAGGATATGCAGTTCTAGAACACCGCGATCATGCTAACTTATTCTAGCAACTCCAGTGGCGTAACAATAGATATGCATTTGTTAACGCACCAGTCTAGTGTATTCCCTAGAGAAAATTGTTGCCCTTTAATCCAGCAAAATTACATAATATACACTTATTTTAATCCCGGTAAGAGAAAAACATTTGTTATTTCTATCGGTCTATTTATTTGTGTGGAGTATCCTTAGAACAACCAATTCTGTGTACAAATCGTAGGGATCGTAAGATCGTAGCGTAAAAAATTGCAATTTTGTGTGTTGCTGTTAGCTACAGATTCCCGTACGTGATTTACGGTTTCTTGTAAATCCTTACAGACCTAAAACAATTTGGCAGAGCTACAAAATTGCAAATAATACCGATATGTAAAATATTCCGCTACGATCAGATCATAAGATACGATCTTCCGGTTTTACGATATTACGATTTGTAAGTACGAATTGCAGTATGAACCTCTTAACGACGATTACGTCGCCATCTCAAATTTTTTAAGGGATATGTTAAAATGTACACCACATATTTATGCCTTAAATGAAGGCGATCGAAAGATCTTACTCTTGAGAACATCTACAATTCACTTATATTCTAAAATAATTACAGTTTTTAAATATAAAGAATACATTTTTTTTTTCATAATTAATATCAGTGTGGGTTTTTAAAATAAAATAATCACGATAGAAGCAATTATTAAACTTAATTGTTTAAAGCAAGTGCTTAAAATTTCTGCTCCCCAATTTGCATGCGTAACCAGTAACTTCTACTAAATTAAAATAACATTAAATTACTGGCAGATATTGGTTGTGAATACGAGTTACAAGATTGGTTACAAGAGATTTTGAACAAAAAATTAGCATCTCTAGATTCAAAAGGATTCATACACACATATTGTACACCAGTTTCATTAATATCTCACACAGCATATTTTAAAATTTATACCTAGCTTTAAACTTTTGAATTTTTTTATTCCTTTAGGATCGGTCTTATAAACGACTAATAACGTATTTAACCAATGAATAAATTTAATAAAGACATAATTTAATCATATGAGATATAGCAGGAACGCTACCATTCGTGTTCACGCTTAACAAGTAGCGAGTTGCAAACGTAATATGTAAAATACCAAGTAAAACGTAATGTAATGTTCATTACATGATTTTCCTTGATTAACAAATCATTAAACTTATTTTTTTAATTCTATAGAAACGACTGTCATTAAATTTAATTTTCAATTAATCATTGATTTTAGTTTATACTTTATTTAATGTTTATAAGACAGAACTTTAAGCAAAAAAAATAAGAAATCGAAAATTGTCTTAAAAGATCGACGCGTTTAGGCAAGTTTAATGAGAATATTAACTAATTGTAAAATAAATAATTTTCAAAATTTTATACTTAGGACCATAAAATTTGATGTTTTTAAGATCAACTAAATTTTTATCTGTACATTCATGTAAATAAGAATCACTGTACTTCTGGTGGTAATTAAACATTTATACAGATATTATTAGTATTTGCGTCCGGTGCCATCACATATTTTTAATGTTGTGATATTATTGATGAGGGATTTTTTAAATACCATCAAAAATCGACTTTTAACAAATCCATATTATCCATTAAGGTGCCCATACACGATTAGTTGCCCGGCAGTCATGTTCTGTTAGTCCAGCCGTTATCGTTTTTAGGCGATAGTTTTTGGTCGGATAAGATAATTTACGGACGTTTTAACTAATGTTAACACACCTTCAGTCCATTATCGACAGGCACAGTTTGAAGACATTGTGTGGATTAAATAATACTAATAATGACTGAAGAAGAAAGTGTAGCAATTGTGGTCATATCACAAAAGACAACAAACATGGAAAAGAGTATGGGCATAAAAAACGCTATAATTTGTTCCACATGGAATTTATTTTTATTTCCATACGCTGCGTCTTTTACCTTCCATAGACACTTATGTTTTCAATAAATGTCTATAAAATCTGTAATAAAAGTGAGCTGATTTATCATTGTTTACATTGTACTTAACTTTGAAATTTTTAATACTACCGTACAGAAATCTGATCGTGAACGGGGGTCTTAAAGCAACCGAATATTCTACTAAGGAATTTCACGGAGACAGAAACTAATGCTTCTCTACCGTATATTAATTTAAAAGTTCACCACATACGTAAAATTAAAAAAAAAGTGTTCATTTAAAATCAACAATTCAAAATTATTGCAAATTTGTAGGTTTATTTCCAGAATGTATAAATCTTCAATTTTTTTATCAAAAGCAGTAAAAAATTATAGGGTGTACCCAGTTGGCACCCGATATACGGGTAGCCCAAAAGTCTGGGGACCCTCGGTTTTTTGTGGAACTATGAGAAATATTCAAAAACAAATTGGCAGATCCTTCATGGTAAAAAAAAATGCAAAGTAAACGTACGATTAGCGGTAGGCATCACCTTGCCACTCCAAAGAAATCGAAAAAATGTTATAGGGCAAAAAAAAAGCATTTTTTTACCATTAAGGATCTGTCAATTTGTTTTTGAATATTTTTCATAGTTTCGCTAAAAAAACGATCCCCTCCAGACTTTTAAGCTACCCTGTATATAAATATCACCATGGATCATTGACCTCTGTAGAATTCGGAATTGGGAAATAAACACAATAAACACTATCGTAAAAAAGGAAAAATTCCCAATTTAATTTTATTTTGAATTCGAATTAAGTTTTTAAAAATTACTATACGCTATCAATTCAAAAAACTATTCTACGTATATTTGTTAACATATAATAAAAACTGAGCTAGGTAGGTCGTAGAATAGAATTAATTTAATTATTTTTATAGTGTATATAAAGTATAGTAAAATAACGCGCGGTGGTCTTATATAAATATAACCTAAAATTTGACAGAAACTAAACTTTGTGTCAAAATTTCAAGACCTAGCCGGCCCAGTTTTCTATTGAACATCCGTATCTTGAAAGATTATCTAGCAAAATTATAAAAATTTTGTTTTTTTTTTTTTTTTAAATATAAATTAATATTCTACCAACGGAGTAGTTTGGTAAATTAAATTTCTTTCTGTTATTTCATATTTAAAAATTACTACAATTATTAGTTATTTAACATCAAACTAATTATTATCCGTCAAAATAGACGTTTCTTATCAACTTAACTTTACAATAGATCAATTTATTTTAAATACTTTTGTTTTGAATACAGTGTGTCCCAATCTGAGTAGTATTGTATGAGTATCTTTGTTATTAATAAAAATAAGATTCGGTTAAATGAGCAATGAGCGAAGTTCATTTGTTTCAATGGCTTACCAGATAATAAATAATAACCGGCTTGCCAAGATCTTTTATTTCAAACATATCATTGAAAGTAGAAAAAAGAGTAGAAGTTTTTGATGAAAAATCCAATATTGCGCCCATTTAAAATAAGAAACTTACCAGCAATATCTCCAAAACCATTTTGAATCTTTTTGAAACTAGATTACACTTTGCCTTAATTAGTGAACAAACTTTTGTACGAACTTTTTTTTTTACTAGCTGTCCTAATAAGTATGAAATAGTTGATATTTTCGAAAATGACATTTTTCCGTTTTTTTTTTGGGAACGGATCGGAATTTTTTATCCTTGTCAACGGGGTCTCAATCGGCATGAAAATCTGTACAACATTGTCCATTTAACCGAATTTCATTTTTATTAATAACAAAGATACCCAAACAATACTATTCATATTGGGACACCTGTATACAGTATGTTTCCGTACCAGGCATTTTTCTTGAAATTAGTACCCTTTAGAGAATTAAGAAAAAATTATTATTACCAAAGTTAGTGTGTCTCATTTAATGGTAATTGTTGTTATTTCCGGAATTAACCGGAAGTAGTAGGCTTACCAACATTCAGATGGAATCGGTGGGGGTATCGTTAGATAGGTATTTAAACAACAAGATATATATTATAAGAAACATTTATCAATAAAAATTATTTTTAACTAAGTAAACATCAAAATTTGTTTAAATCAAAATGCACAATTTGACTACTCTTGACATTTCACTTTTACTCAATGAGAGGCAAGGGTTACGGATTCTGTTCTTCATGTTTTCCCTTGCGGTTGGATGTGGTTGATACACCATTTTATTGACATATGGTGTCAGAATCGAAAAAAAATCAGACTTCATCTTCCGATCTAACGGTTGGCAAGCTAATTATGAAAAAGGATAATCTTGTTGGACCTACGTTATTGGGGTTCCATAGAAACATCGGTAAGAATATTAGCAACTCATTTGTCTTGTACAGGTCAATTT
The DNA here is from genome assembly GCA_030710515.1 of Abscondita cerata. Lineage (NCBI taxonomy): Eukaryota > Metazoa > Arthropoda > Insecta > Coleoptera > Lampyridae > Abscondita > Abscondita cerata. The sequence goes on from JALBCR010004258.1 coordinate 372,777, forward strand.
TAACGCTGAGCCCTGTTATAACTTGGCTATACTTCGCCAGGTAGTCTGTCTTCTACACGCGAAATAGTACATTTTTTGATTGTCTAACTGTTGTTGCGGATCTGGTTAACCGTAAAATTTTTCAGCTTCACGATAATTTAGACGACACTCGTTCAATACCATTAGCATTTCAAAGCTTTCACTATTTGAAAACGACATGTTACTAAATTTAATATTTAATGTCTAAAATAAAGTAAATAAACTATGTTTACTGTAATTGATTTGTTCTTCGTTGAGGAGGGGCACCAAAAAACCACTATATCGTTTTTTTCAGGCAACGTTTCGTGCACCAGAATGTGCACTTCTTCAGGCCTTTAAAACAGAAAAATGGTCCGCCACTTGAATAAGTATAAAAGCATATGGATATTAAACAAACAACAAACAAACAAACGACATAGTGGTTTTTGGTGCGCCTACTCAACGTAGAACAAATCAATTACAGAAAATTATGTTTAGTTTAAAATAAACAAAAATGAAAACAAACGTTTATCGCAGAACTCCACATTGCCCGGATAAGCGATAATAAAATTGCGTTTTAGAAAAAATGGTTCAAAGAAAAGCTATGGACAATAGAATTTTCAACAACTTTTCTTCCTCAACTATTTTTGTAAAATTGATATTGGTGGAGATATTGTTATAACACTTATTGTCACGTGATTATTATCGCATCAAAAATAGTTTAAGCAAAAGTTGTGTATAATTAAATTATAAACAAATTTTATTTGAAACAAAACGGTAAACGCTTATTTAAATACGTATCCAACCATATGTCACAAGGTGTAGGTTTCTGTTCGAAACTTTTTCAGTTGAGTGTTGGTATGCCAATTTCTCTAAAGCATATTGATTTCGAGAAAAATGTCTGGTACGAATGGTTTAAAACTCGTTGTACATGAATAATAATCACTTAACTAATAAACATTTAAATAATATTTTATGTACCATCACTTACCCCCTCGACTGCAATGGCGGAAGTTGAAGTAATGTAAAGATACTGAGATACCACCAGCTGTGTTCACTGTTCCAAATTATCAGAAAACACAGGGTGGTCCCCAGCACCTAAACATCAATACAAAAAAAATCTTCATTTACTCAAATGACCAATCTTATAAGCTATAGTTAAACTAATTACAGTTACAGAAAGGATCAACGTATTTCCGAAAAATTTATTGTAATTAATAAATAAATATTAGATTATTCTAAGAATTTCATATGCTTCGGTAGCTCTGAATCAGTTTTTAAATAACTTTGGTACAGTAAAGTTACATAAAATGTTATTAAAATTGCAAATTTATTTTCAAATTTGTTAACAAATTCACTAGCACTGGTTTAATTTAAGTACAAATTTCTGGAGCAATTATTTTTTTAGTATAATCTGGATTTCATGTTATACTTAATAATATCCTGATAATAAAATGTATTTAAAATCAAAATTGAAATTAATTTTCGATTTTGACTGCTTAGTCAAAATTTTATTTATTACATTATTTCAAACACAAGAGACTACTACACCAAAGAAACTTGAAGGCACTAATACATGCATAACATTTTTTTCTCCGAATAAACAAATCTGCACACATGTTGAATTTGAGACAGTTTTGATTAGAGAACTAAGCAAGTTTTTATTTCCAATTCTTGAATCATCGCTAGAAGCAGATGAAAAATTTGAGAATATGTATAGTAACAGGACTATTTTCTTTACTCAATAATTACATCAGATCCTGAATTATGAGTTTACAACGATATAAAAAAAAAATCGGCAGTGGTTCCGAAGTTTTAACAGAAAATAAAGAGTAAGAGTAAAAAAAAATTAACCATCTTCTCGTTATTTATGCCACCATGGAATACATTTACAACGATTAAATTACGATAAAGATCATGTAAGTATAGTATGCAGTGATCGAATAAACTATAATTCGACAAATATAAATTACTTACAGTCTACTCGAGGGTTCCACGTTGGATTCGTCCCCTTCTATTCGATACACCTTTCCAGACATTACATATTCAAAACTATCCGCTCTGGACCCTTCACTTTCTAAGCCAGCCGGATTCCAATCTCCACTATCAGGATATCCATCTTCACGTAAAGTTGTAGCAAGGACCAATCGAAATTTGTCTCCTTCAACAAAACAAATAATTATAGAGTAAATTCGATTACAAAGTGAAAGAGTAACACACTCACTCATATAGCTACTAGTGTTCAAAATCATTATTATTCATTATTTTACTACCTCATTAATATTTAAATATTTCAGACATTAGATTTCATGGTCAACTTCTTACTAATATTAGAATATCGGTACCTACTACTTACTAGTTTATTTTTAAGAAAATTTATGTTCAATACAGAAGTATGTTAAAAATATTCTTCAATTCAGTTAAAATTTCGAATAAATACTTGATACCTAATTCATTTGCATATTTATTGAAGAGTATAATTATAACGTGAGAAATCGAAGAAAAATGTATTACATTTATAATTATGAAGCATGAATAAAGCATTTTTTTTTATCTTCAAGATCTGAAGCACTACTACTTCAGTACAACAGATTCATATTTTCGCACGGGACAGGTGGAAATCAATGTAAGAAAAGATGACACGCGTTAATATTTTACGTCAATGTTTTTGGCGACCTTGTACTGTGATAGTGTATATTATTGTATAACTAACCTATCCTCATTTCGTCTTTTGTATGTAGTTTCTTCAAATGCGTGTAATTACGCACTTGAGAACATTATTATACGTCGTAATAACAAGAGCCGAGTAACTTTATCGCGTAATAATATGAGAAGATTAATCGTATTAACCGTAATTTACGTTTCGATAATTCCGTGTTTACGACATTTCCTTTTATCAAAACTATTTGTTATTTACCGTAGCAATTTGTCCATTCGACGACATTTTTAACAATTGGCGACGTAATGAATGGCCGTGAATAGAGAGTGGATATTATAGTTAATTTTGAAGAATGTAACTTTTCCTTGCAAATTTTTTTCTCAGCAAAACTTGATGTTTCAAGTAACATATTATGTAGTATTTAAAATAAAAAGAAATTTTGCAACGAAAGAAGTAATGGAGTTAGTCTAAGTGAGTTCGACAAAAAATTTAATTCATGCAATTTGCGGTTATTTCACATGCAGTTAATATAATCTTATCAAAAATGCAAAGTTCCGGTAGTTAAATTAATATAATCTTGCAATCTCATGTAGAAACTAAAATCGCCACGATGCTGTTTAAATTTTAAAATTAAAACAATTTGAAGTGAAATAGTTATTTATGTATCAAGGCACTAAAGTTTGATTTTTCATGACGAATGTGTTTTAGTTACAGAGGCGATAGCTGAGGCAAATGAAACACGCGAGTCATGAAAAATAACTTTAGTGCCGAGGTACATATTATATTTTTCCCGAAATCCCAAAATTTGAACAAAATCTGACAATTTTAAACGTTCTTTAAGTAGCAAATGTAATCAGCCGTTTTCTTTTTTACGTCAAATCTCTCCACCGCGCATGCGCGACTTTAAAATTTACACATCTCTACCGGCGAAAATGTGAACTTAAAAATCGTCGTATAATGAATTACTTTACTGCCAATTTCGGAAAAAATATTTTTATCGGATTGTAATTTATAATGACCCGTTTACGAAGACAGTTATGAAAGGAAAGAGCAAAAATTTTAAAAGCATTCTGTTCCCTTTTGTTCTCAAATCGTTATATCGAATTGCAAAGAACTCGAGTACTTTTTTCTTTATAAAAACAATGTTAAAACAAGGTCACGGACACGTTTGAAATACTACTTTTAGGTTTTACCGTTTCGTGGTGCTATTTTATAGGAGTTTTCGAAGCACCATAACAATACCCTTACATGCAACTGAAATATTCTAAAATGTTATGGTTCACATTCTACAATGTTCTCTCCAACTTTGTGTGCGGACGGTTTTCTTAGTTCAAGATCAATTAACAAATTTGGAAGGATTTCAATAGTTCACGACAAAATCTGCGAAAACAGCTTCGTCTTGAAAACGTTATTATAACAAATCAGAATATTTTAGAGAAAAAGGATCCAACCAAAGTTGCGTAACATATCGTTGTTTATGATAGTGAAATCCAAAATTATTTATTTTACTTAAAAACTGCATCCTTGAGAGTGGCGCTCGTGACATAGCAATTTTACATGGGAATTGGACTGTACAGAACACTCTTAAGTCGGGGCGCACTTTCTATACGATCTTACACATTTGTGTTAAGGCGATGTGATGTTCTGCGCGAAACGCTTGTTTTTGTTTTATAAGTACATATTTAACACATATCTCTTAAAATTTCAAATGATGGTAGGGCAATTGATAACTCATTTGAAAACTGTTTCTGCCCTGATCACCAAGCGTGATTTCAAACCTATCAATTTCTTTTTGAAATTATTCAATTTGAATTTGAACAAAAAATGAACAATCACAATAAAGAATAAAATTTTTGTGTAAAATAAAAATTATCGGCATATTTAATATTCAGAACGAAACCAACTTTTTGAATGAAAATTATTTGTAGTAAAGATTTCTTGAAAAGTTTTACTTTCGGCAGATAAAGGAAATGCGACTGTTGTGATGAACAAAACAGATTGCCCACCTGAAGGTACATAACTGCTGGAACCGTTTACAGTGAATTACAACGAAATCCGACTGCACAAATAGTGAAGCTTATATATTTATTGTTGTTTACTGTTTTTGTGTTTGGTATTTAATATTTACGAAATTTGTGCTAGTGGCGAAAGCTTGTGTTAATTTCGCTCAAGTTTCAGTACGTAAATTTTGAACTTATATTGTAATAATTTTTTGTTTTTAATTTCAAGTCAACCCGGAAGTGTTCTATTTTCCCTCTTTTCGTAGACACTTTCTCATATATTTAAAAGGGGGAACCCTAAATACCTGGTAACTTGATATTGACACCCCGAATGACCCTCTACCCTCTTTGAATACAACATAAGTGAGAGAAATTTCTTAAAAATTCAAAATATTAAATGCGACAAAGATGACTTTTAGAACAACTTTCCACAATAGAATAACAATAAAAAACGACAATGGAAAAATATTCACAAAGATCCAAACAAAGTAAAAAAGACCACATAAAGTTATTTACCAACTAAACAAAACAATTCTAGGAAAAAATTACATATATAAAACATATTGACCAGAAACATAGCAGAATCAAACGACAAGTGAGAATACCAAGCAAAAATATGGAATAAAGAATAGAAAAACTGACAAAGAAAAGGGGAAAAACAATTGATCAACTACTGTGAGAAGAAAAAAAGTAGAGAATATGGGAAGACACTCTACCACATTCGACGTCGCAAGGCATAAGGTTATTTATTTATTCTTATTGTACATTACACAAATATTGTATTGTGATGTAAGTGTTATGTATGGTGCCCCAGAAGATCAGTATAAACCTGTACAGTGTGGTGACGAAAAAGTGTGCAATTGTGGATTGGTTTGTCTTAGCAAAGCATTTGCTTCAAGGTTTAGGAAAACCACTAAAACCTAAACAATGCATAAGGTAAGAAGAGGAAGAAGAAAATAGTGACTAATGTTTAATATTAAAACTATTTATTTTATGATAATAGTAGTTAATCCAACAAGCGGAAGTATTGAAAAAAAAGCTAAAATTCGTTTATACAATCATTTTAAATCGCACCTTTTATAAAAAACAAATAAATGCATTTATTACTTCTTCTTTTATATTTACCTCAATTTTTACTGAATTGAAAAATAAAATTTTGCGCCACTGGTACATCTTAATTACAGTATTCTATAACCATTTTTAACTATAAATTATTATTCTTTTGATTTATACCTGAAGCTGTGCCTGAAGGTTAAGTGTAGCAACATTGTTAATTTTTATAGATTTGATTTGTGTTATAGAACGAAGTTTCTCATGTACCCCCCTTACCGTATATAAAGAAGGCGGATGTTACAAATACAAACTGTTACCTAACAAGGAAGATCAGTCAGTCATGAATAGTCAACCATCCGCACACGAGCAGTGAAGTGTTACTACCATGACTATAAATAGTCAAATGTCAGTCCGAGACTTGAAACGAGTTCTACCACCACGCCATTATCTAACTGCTTGTAAGTATAACCCTCATTTCAGTAAGTAACGGTATAATTGACCTTTCTTGAAACAAACGTATTCTCATAAAAACATTTCCAAAAACTTGAAATTAGTTATTATCAAAATTTAAAACTTTTAGTAAAAAAAAAACACTTGTAAGATCTTATTGTACCAAAAAAAAAACAAAACATGCTAACCAAGGGTATTTATTCTAGAAGACTTGCGAAACACATGTTCTCTCATAAAATTTATTATCTTTCAGTCAATATCAAATTAGTAATAACCTATATTATCGAAATCGTAATCTCCCATTTTACTCCCAAAAATACAAGTAAATGTGTTCTAAAAATCCGCAGAGATAAAAAAATACTTAGGACTAGTTCCGACTCTTCTTGAACAGACAAGAGAGAATAGTGAAAGATAATTAATGTAACATGACCGTCAATTTGGCTTTTCGACTTGAGTTCATTTTTGTTTTAAGAGAAATTTTCCAGGAAATATACAGAAGATTATGCTGCGGTCAAAATCAACAATAAATATCACGAAGTTCCTCAAGGATCGGTTCTCGGACCAAATCAATTTCTATGATTTAAAAATTAGTTTAAAACTTAAACGGTAAAATCACATTATTCGCTAATGACACCAGCATCAACATCCTAAAAACGTAACTTCTTGCATAATATACTATTTATTTATTTAATCGTATGGTATACATTTTAAATATTGTATTGTGATGTAAGTGTTATGTATGGTGCCCCAGATGATCAGTATAAACCTGTACACTGTGGTGACGAAATAGTGTGCAATTGTGGATTGGTTCGTCTTGGCAAAGCATTTACTTCAAGGTTTAGGAAAATCACTAAAACCTAAACACACCAACCCTTACCCACCCTAGTATTCACATGTAATAATATTAATTAAGTGTGTAATGTGATTGTGTTTTGTGAAATTGTGTTGTACAATTGTTTTATTTGAAAAACTATGTATACTGACTTCCAGAAAAATTGCAACACCTAGAAGTTGTGAAACGATTTTAATGAAATTTTCAGGAAACGTCTATTTTCATTAAAAAAAGTGATGATTAAAATTTGAATAAAATCTAGCCAGTAGTTTTTGTTTTTTTGCCTGTTGTTTCCATAGCACTAGTAACAATAAATTTGAAGTATTAGACCATTTAGTAACTGTCAAGTTTGCAAATTGTTGTTGTTTCTTCACAATTTTATTCTGAACTTGAAAACAATGCCGAGAGTACGTAAACATCAACATTTTGTCCAATTAAGTGATTTTGAACGTGGCCGTATTATTGGTATGAGAAAGACCGGACTTTTACTATGAGAAATTACTCGTCGTGTAAACCGAAATGTTTCATCGGTATTGAGATGTTGGTCCAAGTGGTCCGAGGAAGGGGTTCAACATCGTCGCCGTTGATCTGTACGTCCTCGAAGGACTACAGATCGCGAAGAGCGTCGCTTAAGACTTTGGCCACAAGAGATAGATTTTCAACAACTCGATCAATTGCAAATGATTAGATGAAAGGTACAGGACTTAGGATGTCAATGTCATCTGTTTATCGCCGGATAAGATCTTATGGGTTGCGTTCATATCGTCCATTTTGTCTTCCTCTTACACCACTTCTCCGTCTACGCAGACTAGAGTGGAGCAACGAAAGGGTTGATTGGGCGCAAGAATGGCATCAAATTGTGTTTAGTGACGAGTCCCGATTGTGCTTGTGGGCCCACGATGGTCTTAGGAGGGTCAGACGGATGCGTGGAGAACGTAAAAATCCAACATTTTTTGTGGAAAGCAACACAGCCCTCACTCAAGGAGTTATGATATGGGGTGCAATATGTTATGGTAGCAGATCACCCTTGGTCTCTTTGTTCCTGATCAAAATAAACGTCAAACATCTTTGAAAAATGACATCATTCATACAATGGTATTAGTGTTTAAAAAAAAACCTTCACCCCTATAGGTATACTTCAACACGTACTTGAACTAACAAAGGATTAAAAAAGTCTGCAACTTTGCGAATAAATGGTGGGATTTGTTGAAAAATAATGAAATTTTGTTAGACAATGTAACGTTTTCTGACGAAACTACATTTATCAGTTTACTAGAAATACTAACAAAATATCCCTGACATTTTCCTGATTTTCACTAACCATTTTACCAAATTCCCTGATCAAGACATTTTTTCAAAACCTTCATATTTTGTTGTTTTTAATAATGACATTGTGTAATGTCAATTATCCCAACCCTCTGAATTAAGAATTGGACTAGAAATATATTCCTCATTTTGCAAACCCTCAGATATGTAGACCTCACAGTAAAAAATCTCAATTTTTTCCCTACTTGTCAGGATTTCACAGACTTTCTCTGGTCACCCTGACTTACCCTGACTTTCCAGAAAGTGAACATCCTGTTTACACTGAATGAAGAATAGAAACATCAGCATTGTCGGTGTTGGACTGCAACGAATTCTTGACGGTATGCACGTCACACTCAGAAAAAGTAAACGTTTGGCAGATTTTCAGATCGCCTTTCGATGATGAAAGGTGTGCGTTCTTTATTGCGTGACCAACGTTTCAGCTATCTTCTGACAAAATGAACGACGCGATAGACAAAACCCTAGAAATTAGTTGCACTATCCATTAATTTTTCAAACCTCTTTTTTTGAAAGTTTCGACTGAAAGAATGAATAACAGGGAGTTATAAAATGAAAACTTTGAAGGTAACTGTTTATATTCAGTCGAAACTAGTTAAAATATCAAGTATTGTATAAGATTTAGGATACACTTTCATTCACTTTATGAAATGCACCACCCAGAAAAAATTAAACTTTGGCCGTTGAAAACGTTGAACACCCACCATGTCACACGCGATCGTGACTAGTCAGGTAATCTTACGGACCAGGGCTCAAGTTGCAACAATGCTTGCTGTGAGAAATTTTGCGTTAATGTTTACAGTGTGTGACTTTTTGGAACATTTCTCCTGGTAACGTGGGCATAACACCACTAGCACTGATTGTAAAAGATCCTTAAGGTAACCATGGGCGTTCAATATCCCCGGTATAAACACAAGATTGGACACAAAGAGAATTTTATTCCACTACGTCGCTCTTGACACCGTGGTGAGGTTAGAGAAAAACGTTGATCTAGAGCCGGTATGCATGTAGCTCAAAAGATTAAATTCGTCGATAAATTGTTGCCAAGGTAGTCAAAAGCTCTCATTCAATCTACAGCAACTGACCTTGCAGTTTTAAATCAGTCTTGTACCACTATCTGCCTAAGAAGTCGATCTAATACTATGCAGACTAAATTCAAATGGTATGGTCACGATTGACTCTTCTTCCAATTTCATGAAAAGAAAAACCTGCTTCCTTCGTACCGACAATTCGACCTCTATCAAAATCAGAAACGTGGAAAAATTGCGACGTTGTCTTACTGGATTACCGTCCAATAGAGGTGTGGTCACAATCGACTCTTCTTCCTATTTCATGAAAAGAAAAAAACTATTTCGGCATCTACCAAAATCAGAAACATCCGAAAAATTGCGATGTTAGGCATCCTATGATCTAACAAACTGTTAAAAGTCATTGGCAGTTTTCAAATCGATGTTTAGTTAAATTTTATGGTAAAGGTTATTGACATTGTTAGTTACCAAAGCAAAAAGAACAGCGGCTGAAGTTATTAGTCAGAAAGTGCAATCGTTTTCTACTGATCTTTGAAGCAACATTCTAACAAAGTTTTCTGGGTGGTGCATTTCATATGAAAGGGAGAATATTTACTAGATTTTACTTGTTACTCATTTTATCAACTCATTAACTTATAAAACTGACAGTTAAGTTGTAAAAGTTTTACAAGTTAGTAGCATTATATATAGACTTGCAGAAAAATTGCAACACCTAGAAGTTGTCGAACGATTTTAATGAAATGTTCAGGAAACGTCTATTTTCATTAAACAAAGTGATAATTAAAATTGGAATAAAATCTAGCCAGTAGTTTTTGTTTTTTTGCCTGTTGTTTCCATAGCACATAGTAACAATAAATTTGAAGTAGTAGACCATTTAGTAACTGTCAAGTTTGCAAATTGTTGTTGTTTCTTCACAATTTCATTCTAAACTTGAAAACAATGCCGAGAGTACGTCAACATCAACATTTTGTCCAATTAAGTGATTTTGAACGTGGCCGTATTATTGGTATGAGAGAGGCCGTGTAAACCGAAATGTTTCATCGGTATTGAAATGTTGGTCCAAATGGTCCGAGGAAGCAGTTCAACATCGTCGTCGTGGATCTGGACGTCCTCGAAGGATTACAGATCGCGAAGAGCGTCGCTTAAGAGTTTTGGCCACAAGAGATAGATTTTCAACAACTCGATCAATTTCAAATGATTGGATGAGAGGTACAGGACTTAGGATGTCAATGTCATCTGTTTATCGCCGGATAAGATCTTATGGGTTGCGTTCATATCGTCTACGCAGACTAGAGTGGAGCAACGAAATAGTTAATTGGGCGCAAGAATGGCATTAAATTGTGTTTAGTGACGAGTCCCGATTTTGCTGGTGGGCCCACGATGGTCGTAGGAGGGTCAGACGGATGCGTGGAGAACGTAAAAATCCAACATTTGTTGTGGAACGCAACACAGCCCTCACTCAAAGAGTTATGATATGGGGTGCAATGTGTTATGATAGCAGATCACCCTAATTCTTTATTGACGGCAACCTTAACGCAGCTGGTTACATTGCTAATGTGCTACAACCAGTTTTCCTTCCATATCTTCAGGGGCTGCAAAATCCCATTTTCCAGCTGGATAATGCGCCCTCATACGGCAAGGGCTACAACACGGTTTTTGGAAGAATCTAACATTGCCGTCCTCCCATGGCCTGCTCGGTCGCCTGATTTGTTGCCAATTGAACATGTATGGGATATGATTGGTAGGCGACTGGGTAATTTACCGTGTCTTAACAGATTAATGCTACGTCGACCACCGTGAAATGTAGTGTAGTGAATTAGTAAAAATTCAAATATCTCGAAAATCGTTAATATTTTGAAGATCAAAGAAGTATAGCTTTTTCTACAGAAATGATGGGGCTATCCAAATTAAATAAGTAAGTTGTAAAATAATGAGCGATAAAAAATTTGTAGCTGATTTCATCTAATTCATATGGCGCTTGTGGCGACATCTACGAGTTAACTCAAATCCTCTCACACATTCTTGTTTACCTTTACAAAAACTAGTTCATACCCAATTTTCAAGTCATTATGTAGAAAAGTAGCTGATCGATTAACAAAAATCTATTTTATTGTTTTCGCTTTAACACCCTGTATCTCAGTAAGGAGCAGACTAAGACCCATTATTGATAATGAAAATATTATGATTTTGGCCTTCTGAACGTAGATTTACAATTTGGCCCATTACTTATGAATCACCCGTATATTAGAAAATTTTGTTTCATTGTCAAATACGTTGAAAATCATGGTAGAACTTTTACTTCCATTAACACAAATTTTGGATGATGAAAGAGTTGATACTGATTATGATGAACCATCTGTTGATTCAGAAACTACTGAACTCGAGGACGGTAAATCATTTGTACTACACACTACGAAATAATTTCTTAGACATTTCGATTTTTTATTGGCCGAATTATCGACATAACTCATCGCAATTTTGGTGCTTCTCCACCCTCCTGTACTTTAGTGCTAAAATATTCCCCCTCGGTATAACATCCAGGGTTTGAAGCTGCACCATCATCGTTTATAGTAAAACTTCTTGTTGTTAAATTTTTGTTTGACGCAATGTCAAAATAACGAATTTTCCCATACCTTCTACATCGTTCACGTTTAAGGACAGAATCGACAACATACAAAAATCTCAAATATTGTTACAATATTCACAAGCAACCACTGGTCATCAGGAGCGTCCAAAAAAAATCATCGACCTCTTCTTTACTGAATATCTTGACCCTTTTTGGCGTATAACGCTCATTTTTGGTTTAAGAAACGCCTCGAGGAACGCTAACAAGCCTGCGACCTGAGGCATTTACTTTCATTTCCAAGCAACTTTTGAGCATAGACCATTTTGCCCATAAAGTATTAGAATTAGGACTGAATCTAGCAGATAGTTGATTAACGTAGCCCAACAAAACATCTTCAGTTACCCCAATCACATTTCTGCTCTGCCACTTTTTGAAGCCGTCGTATTCGCGCTCGTACCTTAAAGCTACACTGCTGTCTTCCTCGATATTTTCTTTTGGCACATTCATTTTCGCTTTCGCCAAAACAAATGAAAAGAAAAATAAGCATACATGTTCATGGTAACGCTTCCATAGCTTACGACAAATTATTGAGAACTTTTGTATTAGAAATTTAAATCTATCTAACCTTTTTACAAATCAGAAACAAATAAAATATACAGGGTGAGTCATTAATTAGGTTTCAAGTTTTCAAGAGTGTATTTCCTGGCCCAAAATATTTAAAAAAGTTCTTGTAAAATATTGTCAAAAAAAAGGTCAACTGTCCAAAAACTGCTCAAACCTGTATTTCTTCGAAACGACTATACCTACTTAAACAATTTTTTTTAAATATTTTGGACCAGAAAATACACCCTTGAAAACTTTAAACCCAATTATGAATCACACTGTATGACAATACACGCAAAGTAACGGGTTTTACTGGCTTAAGGAGTTAACTGACTCGCCTGCGGCTGTTCAGTTATATCCTCTATTCGCCAGTAAAAACCCTCGTACCTTGCTAGTAATGTTATATACTGTAATCCGGTTGCCTAATTCGTAATTAGTCGATAGTCGAGAATTAGTGGATTTAAAATTTCAATTTTAACCAATCAGAAGCGCAGTTACCTAACAACAGATTTAAGTAACGTTTATACCAGACAATGAAGTATTCTAGAGGCGTGCAATTATTATTTTTATTTATATTTTAAATGTTTAGGGGTTGTAATACCGGGTGTCCACTTATATTTTGTTATTTTAACTGCCTATAAGTTCCAACCGGTTTAGTATAGAAACATGCGGTTTTCACTGAAATGTTACATTTTAGTATAAGTTTTCTTTGAATACATTGAATTTTTGTATCGACTTTGAGGACGTCATAAGAAAAATGGCGGATTTTTGACAATTTTATTGTTAACTTTTTTTCATGGAACACCAGGTATATTTTTTTGTAGTTTGAAAGAACTGACTTTCACCTATCCAGCGATGCATTTCAAAATCGGTTAGTAAATGACCGAGTAAGTAATTTTTAAAATAAAAGATACAAATCAAAATTCGAACAACAGGACATCAATTTGTACGATTTACGTAAATGTATTCAAAGAAAACTTATACTAAAATGTAACATTTCAGTGAAAACCGCATGTTTCTATCCTAAACCGTTCAGAAGTTATAGGCAGTCAAAGTGGGGAAAATATAAGTGGACACCCGGCAGATAATTGCAAATCCAGATATTTTTAGATCTCGAGATAATTTAATGTAAGTAATATTTATGAAAACTCAAAGCCTGCATCAGATCCCCAATTTTAGTTTTTTTAAATCAACAATTTTGGTACAGGATGTCGCAAGATTAAATCACAGGGATCATGTTAACAATCGACAAAAATAAATGCGTTAAAAACAAACGATGTAAACAAAACAGTAGTGTTATTTCGTTTCAGTATCGTATATGTTGTACCAGTTACCAAACAGTTCAAGGTTCTCCAAACGTGTACAATGGATAAGCCTTGACTTGATTCTTATGAAAAAACTCTTTTATTTAAAAATAAAATTCTTGGTCCGAAAACAATAACAAAACCAATAATTTTCTCTTAAAAACTTCCTAAGACTCTTTCAAGAAAACAAACAAACTAATAGAAATCCGTTATACAAAAAGAAAGAATAATAAAACAACGAAAAAATCTAATCCAAATTCCGTTAGGAAGTATTTCGTTTCTGAGAAGCTGACTTCACTAAATCAGCCAATTAAATGTTCCTTGTTTACTAATAATAAAAACATTACGTCATGGGAAACTTATAATAGATTTCGGGTGAATTTAAAACTACCTAAGTGTTTCGCAGAAAATGCATGATGTATTACGATAAAATTTTAATTTTAATCACACAATGTTTTCTGGGAAAGAATGCTCCAGTTATGTTGCATTTTTAATCAAATCGTTGTATTTTAATTAAATGTCCAGATTCCCAAGTTTTGCAACCTTGATAATTAGATACGAAATTTTTGTAAAATAATCGGTAGTTTGTCCTTTTTTATTTCACTAAATTCCTAGTGGAATACAACATTATCGGTCAATAAACAACAATCGGTACTTTTTAAGATAAGTTTTATCAGTTATAATATATAACCATTATATAACGTAGATAATAAAAGTGTAGTAATGAAAACAGGTGCTGTTTTCCCAAGATAAAACAACCAATTTTAAAGATTCTCTCGATATAAAAGATTAACAATAAACATGCGCTCACTGAATATGGTAGAGGAAGATTGAAATGTAAAGAACCTGTCACGTGACCTGCGCCGTGAACGAAAATGAAACGGGCGAGTCTACTAGTCACATTAAGGGAACAAGGAAGTGTATTTCGTAATTTCGTTTGTTGTTTTATTCAAATTGTAACCTAATTAAACAAATGCATTTATAGTAAGGTATATTTTTATGATTTGCGTTGAAGAAGTGTTTCAAAATTTGATCTCGTTTTAACACTTCCTCGATCAAACCCTACCTTACGTTTAAACAAATGTTTACGCCGCTACTGAATTGAAGGTCAAATTAATCGTTCGCGCAAACTGACTCACGTGACAGGTTCTTTACATTTCAATCTTCCTCTAATAAAATAACAAAGAAAAAATCAATGCTACCATACAGAAAGACATTATGTTAATCAATTTTGTCGTTAAAGAACCCTGGAGGACCTAGACTCTATCAAAAAGTGTAGAAATTTTGGAGAACAAATTTTACGTCTTAATATCAGAAATCAAAATTGAATAGAGAACTGGAGCCGTATTTTGCTCGTCATCGGGGGTAAGGACAAATAATACGTTGTGGTACCAAAGAGCATCCCATTTCTGCACAGGCGACCGTGGTAGAGATCATTTACTGTAAGAAGTATACAATGCGCAAAAAACGAGTTTGTTGTCTGCGAGTCTATTATAAGCATTTTAGGGAGGTTTACATGTGTTCTGTTTAAAGTGCGGGTTTCTTTTTTATTTTACCACGCCCCTGCACAGAAATTCGTATATGCGCGTAAGTCAAATATTTATGATCGAGAGTATGCTAAAAATTAGACAAATACAAGTTCGCAACACTCTCAATTTAACTTCCAAAAGGTGTTTGTCTAAGGCGACACCAAAGGGGTGGTGTTCAAGATTAAAGTTACAAAAACTGGGGTGAAGCTAGTCATCGAGGGCATGGACGCCATATACCCAGTTGATTGTTCATACCCAAAGAATCATAATCCAAAAGGGACGCCGCGGATTTCGGTCTTAAAACGGGATAAAATTATATGACGAGAAGTTCTTCGTCGAGAGACCTACCCGACATTCCCATGAATATTAACCGAACATTCTTGACATTTAGGTATAGAAATTAAGAAAAATTGTTTTTCCATGACCACTATGAAAACTTTACATTTCGTAGTCTTAAACCACTAGAGAAAATTTGTCATATCTAAACATCTGCAGAAAATCATTTCGTTACTAGTAACGGTATATACACCCCAATTGACTGAATATAGTTGCAAAAGCTGATTGGTTGCTCGTTTTGATTTGAAACCGACATTTATTTATCTAACCTGAAAATCTGTCAAAACGATGTCTACACTTCAAATAAAAAAGTAAACTTGATAATTATTGAGAATAAAGAAATGTTTGGTTGTCATGAAAACAGCTATATTTTTTTTAATTGCCAAACTGACAGTTAAATCTTAAATTAAATTTTGATAAAACTCATAGATGCTACATAGTGGTCGTGGAAAAGTATAGTGTATTACTTGAGGATGAAATCATGTTTCATTGCTCGTGATTATCAGCGCTCGGGCTACCACCCTTGCGCAGCTAACACACTCGCATGAAAACTGTGATTTTCTCCTCGTGTAATACAATATATATACTATTTGTGTTTAATTATGGGTACAATTTTCTTGAAATTAACCAAACCTTCTATATATTTATTACTTTTCATTTTTTTTTATAAATCCAACGGATCCATTTGCTTAGCACCTCATTTAAAAAAATCTCAATTGATTTCTTAAATAACCTATTTATTCACAGTTCAATGTAAATTTTCAGATTCGCGGATAAATTTATCCCACCTTTGGACAGACGCCCTTTGGAAACTGAATCGAGTGTATTGCCAACTTGAATTTGGCAAATATTTAAGCATTCCTTTAATGACGAGGATACAAAAACATTCGCTCTACTTTCACTCTCTAAAGGGTGTTCCGATATTCCGTGTAGAAAGAGCTACTGTGCTCAGACTAAAATATGCTAATTTAATCCAAATTACCTTACACCAAAATTTGATAGTTTCCGAAATATAGAGCGTCAAAGTTATTATTTTTTATTAAGTTTTTCTTGGATAATTTTTTGAATAGTTGTACCACTTGCACAAAATTTTGTACTCAGGGTTTTTTTGCGATGCCCCTTGTAAGTTACCACAAAAATGAGAACGGATTTCGAATTATCATTCCAAAACCCCTAATACCCAATTTCGTGCAAATAGCTTATAGCTAATAAAAAAATAAAATATAATAAGAAAGTGAACAAAAACCAGTGTGCTTTGGTATCCATTAAACAGTTTCTGGCAATGTTAGTTTGTGTAAAACGCCTTAGAAATCAGTAGTATTATTAAATTAAATTTTTATTAAATGAGAAATAAGTCGCGTTGACAAAATGTTCACGGTGAACATTTTGAACATCTACTTCGTTGATATTCATAGTTTGTTTATTTACTTTTTGTATTACATTTAAATTTTCTTGTGTATTGTAGCGTATTTCGGTAATCACATGATTTTATTTTATTGTATCTCAATTTTTGCAATAAATTTAAAAACAATAACATTTTTGAATAGAGAATGAAGAGACCTTTCAAACGTTTATCAAAAATTGTACGTGCCATTCGAAGGGGGTTGACGGTAGGGATCACATTTTCACGTTGAAGAATGTCAATTTATAATTTAAATTTGACGTGTTTCGGGATTTTATATAAGTAACCGAATAGTAAGTTGTTTTGAGATATCCCAGAAATTACAAAAGATATTAAACTGAGATTTGGTACACGTAAATATCCGACTAATTATACAGTTAATGAGGAGAGTTTGTTGATATTTACACTAAAACTTGTGTAGTCGTTTATGTTAATGCAAATATCTCAAAAATGGAGTGCCGAATAGAAAAATACTAAGTATGTTGATTTGCAGAATTTAAGTGCTGAATCTGAAAAAAAATATTTCTTAAAAAAGTCAGGAGCGTACGTTTTTCTTTCACTTTCAGTGATTAACTTAAAATAAATCTACGCCACTGGATCAACCCAGTTGACTCAAACCCTACTCATTAACTGTACTTAGTTAGACATTTACGTGTACCAAATCTCAGTTTAATATCTTTTGTAATTTCTGGGATATCTCAAAAAAACTTCAATTATTTTTAAACACCCTATATCTCGGTTAAGAAGCATTTTCGGAAAAGCAATGATAACAATTTTTGTCTTCTTTTGGATCATAGAATCTTCAGTTTTCGTTTGTCGGGTAATTTTAAAATACACCCTGTATAGCGGTAGCAAGGAAAAATGTTTGAAACTTCGAACTCTCGCAACCAACTCCCGGACGAAAAAACGACAGAATGCCCTGGAGAAGTTTGCGCAGTGACTTTTTCAAATTCTTTTTGAGAACCCGACATTTTTGGTCCCCATCAAAAACCTTGAAAAATCGATACTTTCGAGATATCGAAGGAAAATGTGTTCCGAGTTTTAAACAATGTATTTAATCAATGCACTTTTATGTGCAATCAATATGTATTATCATTTCCACGTATTTTCCGTATATCTTTCAATCAATTTTTATCATTTATTTTCCGAAAAATGTTGGAACCTTTTTAAATTTAATTTTAACGGTGGGAAACAAGTTTTTAATGTTTATAACGACCTGTGCTTGTTTTTGGTCGTCTTTTGTCCTTTTTTTAGATCACGTCTTTCGGATTTGCCACGGTTACTTGCTTCGTTTGAGACATTTCGCTTATATTGTTTAAAACTCGGAGCAGTTTTACCTTCGTTATCTGGAAAAGTATCGATTTTTCGGGTGAAAAGAACAAAAAATGAAGGACGCCCAAAAAGAATTCAAAGTATCGCCGCGCAAACTTCTTAAAAAAGTGCAAAAAACGCGACTTTGAAAAAATGAAACAGTTTTGGGTCATATTTCGAAAAGTATCGATCTGAGAAATTTGCTGGATAGGACCAAAATTGTTGGCCATAAAGAAACACAGACTCATAATTCGAAAACTCTCGGTCCAAACACTTCGAGAGACAGACCAAAAATTTCGGGCGTCAAAAACTGAACATGAGTTTCAGAGATTATTGAACTCGCGGATTTCCGTTATCCCAAGTGAATCTGTTTATCTGTTTATGAAAAACCTTATTATACGAGGTCTGTTCAAAAAGTATCGCGAATTTTGAATTTCCGCGGGCTACGTATATTTGATTTCTAATTTTCTTGTAGCGTTATGTTGGTACTCATGTTCCTTATTTATTCTGACAAGGTCGGCCATTTTGCCTATTCAAAAAAATGGATAAAAGAATCTGTATTAAATTTTGTGTGAAAAACAAAATAAAGTGCGCGGACGCATTCCGAATGTTGTGGCATATACCAACGCAACGTTTATCGGTGGTACAAAATGTTTTCAGAGGGCCGAGATGATGTGAACGACGAACAGCGTGCCGGACGCCTGAGCAGTCAACAAAAGACAATTACGTTGATAAAGTGAAGAAAATAGTATTGGCCAACCGTCGAATCATCGTTAGAGAAGTTGCTGAGGACCTAAACATATCGATTGGCTCGTACCATTCGATTGTAACTAATGATTTGGGCATGAGTCGGGTCGCCGCGAAATTCGTGTCAAAATTCCTCAATTTCGACCAAAAACAGCATCGCGTTAACATTGCTCAGGAGATGTTGGACTCGGTCGGTGACGACCCAAATGTGCTTCAGAGGGGCATAACTGGTGACGAATCATGGGTTTATGGTTATGACGTGGAAACCAAAGCTCAATCACCCAATGCTGCCGCATGAACCAAGACTGAAAAAAGCGCGCCAAGTTCGGTCGAACGTGAAGGTTTTGCTCACAGTTTTTTCGATTGCAGGGGCGTGGTGCATCATGAGTTCTTGCCACAGGGTAGTACGGTCAATAAGGAATATTACCTGCAAGTGATGCGCAAATTGCGCGAAGCAATTTGCCAGAAACGCCCGGATTTGTGGAAGAACAAAACTGGCTTTTACACCATGATAACGCTCCTGCTCACACATCGTTGCTTGTGCGCGAATATTTGTCCAAAAACGACACAGTAATGGTCCCACAGCCACCGTATTCTCCAGACCAGCCCCCCTGTGACTTTTTCGTGTTCCCAAAACTGAAGAGGCCCATGAAAGGACGACTTTACGCCACGATTGAGAAGACGGCATCGAAGGAGGAGCCGAACCACATCACATAAAATGATTCTTTTAAGTGCTTCGAGGATTGACAAAACGTTGGCACAAGTGGATTATATCCGAGAGGGATTACTTTGAAGGAGACAAAATAGATATTCATAAATAAATAAATACTTTTTGAAAAAATACAAAATGCCCGATACTTTTTGAATAGACCTCGTACCTCGAAAAATGTCAATTTTTGGAGTTTTATCGAAAGGATTAAAATTGTAGTACGCAAAACGATCACTTTGGATCGCTTGCACAAGGATTATGAGATGGTTCCGGGAAGGGGAAGTCGGTATCCCGAAATTCAGATTTATATCAGCCGTTCATATATGTTTATATTTTTCCGTTTGCGCGATTATTTTCCACTCAAATGACACTTTTCCTGGACTATACTGCAAGCAGTAGAGTAAACATAATTAAGGTTTTTACTCGATTATAATGAAGATTTGTTTGGTTTCAGGCCGTCCGTCCGTCCGTATGTAAACACCGATATCAGGAAAACCACCGGACTCATTTTTATGAAATGTCTGACAATTTCTCATAAAAGTGGAAATGTAGTAAAACATGTGGAAAATAAAATAAATGTTTCGTAAATCAGGTAAATATTTTGTAAATCTTTTGTAAATGAGATACATGTTTTGTAAATGTGGTAAATGTGTCACATATAAATGTGGTATACATAATTTTCCTCAGTGGTCAACCCTTCGAAATATCTAAAACCTGACAAGATAGAGAAGAAAAATGAAATAATACAACTGATGCAAGAAAGAAGAAAGTTTAAATCCACCAGTTTTGATAAATACAAAGAAATACAGAAAACAACAAGATCAAAAATCCGAAAAGCTAAAGATCACTGATTACCGAAAAATTTATAGAAATCGAAACACTACAAAAAAGACATTACTACTTCAACATCCACAAAAAAATTAAAGAAGTTACAAAAACATTCAGAAAAATTTTCAAAGACAACAAAGGCAATCATTAATACGGACTTTCAACTTAAGTTGTAAAGTTAGAGGGAATATTATATAAAACAACTGTTACACGACGTCACAGAAAGTCCAAAGAAAATGAGAGTCCCGAGATAAAGGAAAGACTCTGAAAGCGACAGGTCACGATGAAGTACCAGCAGGTCTCATAAAGTTAATAAACAAAGACCGTATGACCCACGGAGAAGGTGACATACGCATTTACAATGTTAAATTAAAAACTAACGTATATCTTTTTTCTGTCACAATTATAAAATATGTTATTTTTTGTGTTAACCGAATGGATTTTAATTTATTAAGCAACCTTCGTGGTCGGATTGGTTAAATTGTTGCCTAGTAACGTTTTGTGTTCCTAACCAAGGTTCGATTCCGTTTATTTTACTATAATATAAAATAATAAGCAGCGAAACATTGAATACAGCGCGCTCTCTTATAAGGCAACTTAATGTGGTAGGGCTGGAATCTATTGCCAAAAGTTATTGATAACTTTATCGGTATTTGTTTCTATAACCGCAGCTTTGTACGTTCACCAACCACAATTGAAAACCATGTTCAATTTTATTGATTCTTTTAATTTAATATGCACCAAACAAAGAAAAATCAGAACATGTAAGCCACATAAATCTGCAATTGACTGCCGTACTATCATGAATAAGGAAGGCGTACAATGTTTTTCTTCCCTGGCGATTTCTAGAGACAAAAAGTATTGAGTATACGAAGACAATGAATCTGAACAGTGTGTAGACACACAATATTCATAAAACATTACCTTCAGGCTTTATCTTCAAAAAATACCGATTTCACAGTCTGAAAACCGGCCCGAGCACAGTGACAAGGTCTAACATTAAAAAGAAAAATGTTAGAATCACCCTTCATAAGGAAAAGACAAAATAAACACCAAGAAA
Source organism: Abscondita cerata (assembly GCA_030710515.1). Classification (NCBI taxonomy): domain Eukaryota; kingdom Metazoa; phylum Arthropoda; class Insecta; order Coleoptera; family Lampyridae; genus Abscondita; species Abscondita cerata. Next base: position 394,514 of record JALBCR010004258.1, read on the forward strand.
GTAGAACAGTTTCAATTTAAAATAAAGAACGTCAACATCCGACTCATGTTAAGTTAAACTTGACCTTCACTAATTTTTCTGTGTTTTTGTTGACTGTAAGTAATTCATGAGACTCGTGAGAGGGAACGTACCGATAGATAAGCAAATTTCATTAACCCACCCCCCAATATTGAAGATAATGAAAAATCCATAACACAAAAAAGAACAATTGAATCTTACTGAAGCTTTATTACACACTAAAAATCAATTTTTGCAATGATTTTAACAACTTAATGTAAACTAGATCGGATTTGTGCTAAAACCTACAGTAGCAAAAAAAAATAAATAAAATGGAAGTTAAAAAACGATAATAATTGAAATTTATTGACAAGTTACGTAACGAAAATGTACAATCAGTTACGCGCCCACAACAATCAAGTTGTTGGCACATCGCACATCCTTAGTGTTAAAATCGATACGAAATTTATGTTGCTGCGAAAAATTGCTTCACCTTTTAAATTACAAAACCGACTTAACTTATTGATCAATGTTACTACGCAGAAATATCATAAATGGATAAAATTCACCCTTATGGAAACCCAAACACGCAATTACCAATTATGTCGTATCCTAATGCAAAACCAACACAGAACAGAACACTAAAATTTGGCAAAAACTACACACTCGCGCACTCACGGATTGTTCCAGTCACAAAATATGTATCGAAACTCGAATGTCGATAAAGAATATTCAACTTCACTCTCCTTCATTCATGCCAGTACAAGTAAAACCCGGCCCTGTCCCTGCCCTTGTTGGTCCTTGTACGTGCTGACGGGCGCGCCCTTGCGCCGTTTTCGCGGTCAGCTGATCTAAATCAATACTTTACCTCTTTCCACTCTATCATCTCGGCCTACGACAACGAGAAACAACTAGACCCGCCCACCATCCGAATTTCCTAACGCGCACTTTATTTACATTTTCCACACAAAAGAATCAATTATTTTTTTCATTAAAAATATAAGAGAAAATGATACGTAATAATTGTTTTAATCTCTATCAAAGCACCACCTATTTAAAAAGTATTATTAGTCTCGGGTCTTATCTGTTTATCAACTATAATTTCGCAATATAGTCGCTCTTTGATAAATTTAATCGGGCGCTTTATATTATTTTCCTAATTATCAGAACACACGTAACTCGAAACTAAGTGCCAATTATTATTTATTAAATTTGATACTTTGACGTAAACAAAAATACGAGGATACGCCCCTATAACGTATTGATTTGTTTATATTAAAAGACAATATTTACTACAAAAACCACTTAAAAAAAATCAACCCTTAAATTTTACCGAATTTGGTAAAAAAAAATGAGAAATGCGAAAAAACCGATTTAGTAAATATTGCGCGATTTAAAAAATATAAAAGCAAAGGTGTATAAATACCACGTAGTCACCAAAAACAATTGTCAGCCATATTTTATCGATGATCTGACGTACGAGCCGATTCTTCATGGTACTAGTAATCCATAACAAAATTTACACGTAAAACTACAGGTGCATTTCCGAACCGGGAAAATACTGCATATTCGCACTTGATACCGCCGAGGAATAAAAAAAGAGTTGCGTACATTTTTTTTTAATCTTGTGACCACAAATTTAACGAATGCGTTTTTATTTTGCACCACGAAAATATTTACGGACGTAAATCAAGCAATGAAGTGCAGGTTTGTTGCCAAGCGCGGACTACGTATACGGATTACTGGCGCGGCCTTGAGGTCTAGTTAAAAAAGCTATTGGAGGTCACCTTGAAAGTACGTACGTTCACAGAATCCAGGTGTTCCCGCTGGACATCATCATCGTCGAAGTTGATTCATGTTTGTTTACGTCTGAATGAATCTATTGACACCATCTCAATGGACAGCAGCAGTTGTGCGGAATAGGCAAGGCGAAAACACGCAGCTGAAACATCATCTTCGAAGGATTGCAAACTAAGGGTGTTATTGCTTGCTTCCTGGTGCTAAGACGTAGAGATGTTGTGGTTGAGGACTGACGAAAGTTACGCAACAGCCAGGGGGCCCCGGCTAGGCGCGCAGAGACCGCAATGCACCGGCGCATGCGATTCGCTTGGCCCAGCCTTGGCAATGAACTTGTAACAGCGCACGAAGGGAAAACTATTTCTAAAGGCCTTACATTTAATCAATATTATTAAAATTTGATATAAGTCGGTGGTGCTTTGTGCCAATGTTACAAAATTCCCTACACTTACCCAACCGAAATGCGTATGTAACAAAACACCTGTTAAATTTTCACGAAATTACGCAGTAATACAACACAACTTGTAGATGACCTACACCGTCGTAACTGTTGCCCAGATGCCCTCATGAACTACATTGCAGTTACACTGCATTATCTTACTAAAATCACATCTTTATCGAATCAATATTGCTCTCTAATAAAAATATTTACAAATACAATTAAAGATAATCACACATTTTCTATTTTCCGAATTATTTCGATCATCGTTAATGTATTTTTAAACGAAGATATTTTGCACTGTAATTATAGGATTTTGGTTACATGAAATGGAAAATCGACCTTTTAACGATGTAGGTATTTACTTCATAAATATACAATATCAAAAAACTCCCATTTCAGTTTATTTCTAATATCTTTTGCAATTTTTTTTAGTTCTGCACTTTATTTGTTCTACTTAAAGAAATTGTACTCATAGTACTCACATTAAAATAATACATTATTCAACGAACACGTAATGTATGCTATTACTCACATGCGGTCGTGTGCAAAGTACGTGGCACAATAGGACGGCCATATGAAGTTGCGTACACAAATTTAATTCTAAATAATTTAGAAAAAGAATTCGACCAATTAAAGCATTAATTCAACATAGGTACTAACTTCAAAGAAGGAGTAAATGACGTTGAATAGATCGTGGACAAATACAGGTATTTAGAATAAGGGAAGAGAACAAATAGAGGAATTGTAAAGGAAAGCAGATAAAATTATTTGGCAAGTGTGGGGAATAGGAGAAAGAATATTCCGAAAAGGCTTGGAAAAAAGAATGTAGTTATTCGAAGATAGTCAAAGAAGTCATGATGCATGGAATGGGTAGAACTAGAAAATATACAAGAGAAAGTACTGGAATTAGATATTGGGATTAGAAAGGGAACACCATAATACATAGTGAAGAGAAAGTAAAAATAGGAAAAATAAGAATACAAATAGAGGAAGAGAGTTGAAGTTTGAGCAAAAGATGGAGGAGGAAAGAGAATGAAAAATTATACGAATGTTGGAAAGAGATACGTGCTAAAAAATAATGAATGAAGAAAGTGAAAGAATAATATACTATAACAGAGGAGGATATGCGAGGAGGAAATAAACAGATTGAAGAGAGAAGGTATATAACGAAAAAATTAGGAGATCATTACAGAAGAGGATATCAAGATATATAATAGGAGAGAAAAGATTGAAAGAAAAACGGTTGATAGCAAGATTTATAGAGGGGAAATGAAGAAAGGAAAATAAATAGTGAATAACTTAGAGCATATGAAAGAAGGATGTAATCAACTTAGAGTGGAAGGAAGAGATGGAAGGATACTGTTACGGGATAATGGCGAAGGGCTTGAGTGGATGGAGGAAGTAATGGATAGAAGAGATTGGATGAACAAGAAAAAGAAAAATAATTACGTTTGAATAAAGTATATGATCTGAGAATTTTTATTTTTCTTTCAATTATTTATATTTATGTATAGTGTATCCCAATCTGAGTAGTATTCTATGGGTATCTTTGTTGTTAATAAAGATAATGACACGGTTAAATTTTTTCATGCTGATTCAATCTGCTTTGTGAAATATTGGTCAATTTTTAATCGGCTCTGTAAATTTTAATGGCCATATTATTTGTTTAGTGAAAGGGTCGCCATTGGAAAATTTCTTCAGTCCATTATATGTCATCATACAATGGTTGTGCTGTTATATTTTATGTTCTTATTTACCTTCTGTAATGTTTATACACTTAATTAATATTATTACATATGAATACTAAAGACTTGGCATGTTTAGATTTTAGTGGTTTTCCTAAACCTTGAAGCAAATGCTTTGCCAAGACGTACCAATCCACAATTGCACACGATTTCGTCACCACACTATGCAGGTTTATACTGATCTTCTGGGGCACCATACATAACACTTACATTATAATACAATATTTAAAATGTACCATACAAATAAATAAATAAATAAAACTCATCTCTTGCTTTACAACAAAGTAAGAAACAACCGAGGGTGACAACTAGAACAATCATCGAAGTTCATTTGTTTCCGTGGCTTTCCAGATAATCAATAATAACCGGCTCGTCAAGATCTTTAATTTCAAACATATCATGTGGCGTGTGTGTGGTGTATATAGCGTCCATTTAGAAGTTGCTATCAATATTCAAACCATTCTTGTGATAATCGTTTTGAAAATATATTACAGTTTGCTTTCATTAGTGAAAAAACTTTTGTACGAATTTTTATTAATAGCTGTCCTAATAAGTGAAATAATTGTTATTTTCGAAAATGACATTTTTCCCGGATATCTTCGGAACGGATCGGAATCTTTTATCCTAGTTAAAGGCATCTCAATTGGCATAAAAATCTGCACAACATTGCCTATTTAACCGAATCTTTATATCAAGTCCTTCTAGGTGGAAGTAGAATGTAACTCAGTTAGCTTGTGATCGCCGACGTTTCACCCACCGTTGCGTGGGCTTTAACAAGGTTGTCTACAAAAAAGAGTTGATAGATGCCTTAAAAATATATTCATCAATAGATGATAGTGTCAATTCTATTTAATTTAATTTAATCGTTTGTACAAAAGTGTTGTTGTTTGTGCGTGTTATTTACATAAATTTTAATTACAGTATTTTTATAAATGTTTTTAAAAAAATATATTTAAAACTGACACTATCATATATTGATGAATATATTTTTAAGGCGACTATCAACTCTTTTTTGTAGACAGTCATGATAAAGCTCACGCAACGGTGGGCGAAACGTCGGCGATCACAAGCTGAGTTAGTTGTACATTACACCTCCACGGACTCTTTTAGAGTATACAAATTATTGAACAAATTTTGGGGAAAACTTAAAACCGAGTCTTTATCTTTATTAATAACAAAGACACTCATACAATAATACTCAGATTGAGATGCACTGTAGAATGTGGCTGAATTATTTTTTTATATAAGACAAAATAAACAAAAACTAATTACGAGGACATATTTTTATGTTATCATGAAACAAAAGAGTGACGATGTCAAACAAATGATTGAAAATTTAATGTTACTGTTACGAGGGTCGTCCCAGAAGTACCTAGCCTAACGGATAGATGGCGCTACTAGGTTGAAAACACAGAGCGCGTTCGACAACACGTATCTTAGCAAGTATACATGACAAGTTTGAGCACGTTCGGTCGTTTAGTATTTGAACAGTAGCGATTCTCAGTGAACGTGTTTAGCGTATTCATAAAAATGGAAAAATTGGCCATCGTTACGTGATACAATATTTTCATTTGAAAGGGTTAAATCCAACCAGTATCAAAACCGAGCTAGATGGTACTTTGGGAGAGTCTGCTCCATCATTTGCGACTATAAAATATTGGGTGGCTGAATTAAAACGAGGTCGAAAGAGTTGCGAAGATGAACATCGCAGTGGTCGCCCGCGAGGTCGCAACGCCGGAAATGATCCAAAAGTCCACAAAATAGTACTCGATGACCGCCGATTAAAAGTACGTGAGATAGCAGACATGGTAAGCATTTCAAAAGTGCGGTACATCGCATTTTGGCCGAAAATTTGGAAATGAAAAAGCTATGCGCCAGATGGGTGCCGCGTTTGCTAACGGCAGAGCAAAACACCGTCGTGAAGATGTTTCAAATCAGTGCTTATCGATGTTTCGCAGAAATTAAACCGAATTTTTGCGCCGATTCGTCACAATGGATGAAACTTGGGTCCACCACTATATGCCTGAGACCAAGGAACAATCAAGACAGTGGACTGGGAAAGGAGAATCAGCTCCGAAGAAGGCGAAGACTGTTCCATCTGCAGGCAAAGTCGTGGCGTCAATTTTTGGGATGCAAAGGGCATTATCTTCATTGATTATCTTCCACCAGGAAAACAATCAACGGCCAATATTACGCGAACTTATTGCAACGTTTGAGCGAAGAAATAAAAAAACGACCGCATTTGGCAAAAAAGTCCTGTTCCATCATGACAATGCTTCCCTGTCACACGTCCGTTGTCGCGATTGCCAAAATCAACGAGTTGAAGTTCGAACTGCTACCCCACGCACCTTACTCTCCAGATATGGCACCCTCAGACTATTTTCTTTTTCCAAACCTCAAAAAATGGTTGGGTGGTCAAAGATTTTCGAATAATGAAGAAGTAAAAGCGGCGGTTGATGGCTATTTTGCGGAGCTTGACATATCGTACTACAAGCAAGGGATCGAAGCATTCGAACATCGCTGGACTAAGTGTATAGAGTTGAAAGGAAACTATGTAGAGAAATAAAACCGATTTTTGCCAAAATGTTTGTTTTTTCATTGTTAGGCTAGGTACTTCTGGGACGACCCTCGTAGAAGTACATGTGCTAAGTTGTGTTTAGTTTGTGCTGTTTACAGAAATTTGAGACGGTTTATTTCTCGATAAAATTAGTGAAACTAAGGTTGAACATCGCAGGGTAATAAAGTTCCTGACAAAAGAAGGTAATTAATGAAACCATGGTTGCTGTGTATGGGAATATACACCATCTTATTTTCAAATAAAATATTGGTCTAAACTCTTTCGATGGGACTGAGAGTCAATAAATGATGACCCAAGCTCCAAACCACCCGTTGAAGCTCTGAACTGAAGATATTGTGTCGAAAATTTGGTACCTACTGAAAGATCGGCGTGTAAATATCTCTGTCATGAACAAGATGCCTGCACGGTGGATACCCAGATTGCTTACACCTGAACAAAAACTACAGAAAAGGAGTTTCTTAAGGAAATTGGGCCGAGTTGAAGAGAGACAAAATATCTCGAATTATCACCCGGGGTGCAACACTGGACCGTCCTACTAAACAAGAATCCATGCAGTGGGTTCATAAGGGATCTCCACCACCAAAAAATACCAAGACACAATTTTCTGGGGAAAAAACTGATGGCAACTGTTTTCTGGGATGTTGAAGAAGCCTTGCTTACTAAATATATGCCAAGGGGGTTCACCATAAATAAATAAAACTGAAACGCAATTAAACATGTAATCAATGACTGTGGGTTTATAGATTTAAGACATCCAGCTTATAGCCCTTGACCTAGCTACCTCAGACTTCTTCTTTTTCAAAAATTTAAAAAAACATCTTAGGGGAAAGCGTTTTGCTTCTGATGAAGAACTCAAAGAAGCGGTTAAAGAATATTTTGCGGGCTTACCAAAGAAATTTTTTTCTGAGGGTATAATAGGGCAATTGGAAAAAAGATGGAACAAGTGCATTAGTGTTGAAGGGAGTTATGTAGAAAAATTAGTTTTTTTCTTCTCTTATGTGCTTTTTTTCATGGCTATGTAGATAACATAAAAATACTTCGTCATTACTAACTTCAAACCTTATTTCAAGATTGAATAGGTCTGTCTCTAGATTAGTAATAGACATACAGTTTCCGATACATAAATTTGCTTTTGCCCACCAGAATTTCTAATTTCAACTGATACTATACTCGTAAAAACCATCATTAGAACGTAATGATAGGGTTCCTTCCAACGAAGGCATTCTTTAGGAGTAAGCATACAAAACATTAAAAGAGCATTTACAAGAATTCACATTATCATCAGAATTGTCGAGAACTTCACTATAATTCAGTTGAATAAAATCGAAACGGTTTGATAATCGAATTCAACCACTATAATCTTTCCTAGAATCTTCACAGAAAACAGATTTACTAGGATTTGGTTTAAAATTGCATATAAAATTAGCCTTATACTTGTATAATTAAAAGGAAAATTCAAAACAGATGTATTAAAAACGATTATAGCCAGGACCGTATTGAGGACCGTGGTAAGAATGTGTAGAATAGAAAACTTAGGCTACTAGTTAAATTGACATTTTGCACCCCAAGAAGCACTCACTTTTGGGATGCGAAACGTCGCCCTAACCAACAACCAGAGTTTTCCTTTCTACACATTCATACCTTCAATAAGGGGTCCAGGGTCTTCGATACGTCTCTGGCTACAATCGTTTAATGCATTATCATGTTTGAAATAGATTATTCATAGAGGATCTCGAACAACACATGAGTAAGTAGATACACTCATGAAATTTAAAACTTGGACACCACAATTTCTGTAAACAAAAGTTTGCACATTGTGAAGCGGGCTTAAGGGTATCATTTACAATTCTAACAGCAGGTAGTCTCAGCAGGGGTTATCTTATAGAAGGACTGTAGAATGAATCATTACACTAAGCACGTTTTAGAAAATAGGTAATTTACGTTGCTTACTTAATTTTTTCTTTAAAGAATATATTTGAAGGTATCGCTAATTAAACACCATAGCTCGATTAATTATCGAATCAAAATTTTGTTTAGGAAATGTTTACAAAATAAAATTAGAAATAATTTTGATTTAAAAAACGTCTACAAGCAATAACTTTTAAATTAAATCAAAAACTAAACATGGTTATTTGGGTTGACTGATTATTACTTATTTTTAAATAAATCTAACCTACTAATTATTGTAAGTTATTAAAAAAATCATTAAACTCTCTATTCATAATATTTAGTCCTTACAAAATGTATATTTTATGACGTTTCATTTTTTTCTGTAGTTAATATAAAAGTGAAAATAAAAACTAAGGCAATTCTTATTGTCAACGTATATATTTAGTTTTTGACAAGAATTTATTACATAATTATAATTAAGATACCAAGTTATAGTTTAAAATTAAATGAAAACTTTTTTTTTAAATAAAGGTATTACTATATAAATAAATATAAGAAATCAATAATGGGTGTGACCTCCATTATTATTGATACATTCTTGGAGGCGTCTGCTCATTGACGCTATCAAGGTATCAATATAATTAATATTAATCGTTTCCCATGCGGTATCAATGGCTGCAATTAGTGCATTACGGTTTACTGGTATAAAATTTGGCCCTTGTTGTCTTCGGATAACAGCAAGTATTCGAGCCCAAACATTTTCGATAATGTTAAAATCTGGGCTTTTGCTGGCCAGGGTAACAGCTCCAAGTTATTTGCTTGTATCCAGTTGCGCACAACCTGCGAAGTATAGGGTCATCATATCCCGATAGTTAATTATCGAATGTTCCAAGAAAATATGTAAATAGTAAATGGAATCTACTAACGTAACGTTAAGTCGTTAATTATAGTTACATAACTCTCCTTTCATAAGATATAGTTCATATTAATATGCTTATTGTAAAGCTTCGTACACACCTGAACAACAAACCGAGGAACAAACAGAACAACGAACCGAACGGCAATCGGAACATTAATTTGGACGGTGCTACGTACGAATTTTAGAACAGATTCGCAAGTCCTGATTGTTCCACGAACGGTTTGCGGCGTTCCCGCAACTTGTCGGTTTTTCTCCGACATCAAAGAAAATGCGCGCGAATGCGTTTGCAGGTTTGGACGAATCTAAACAAAACGGCGAACAAACTTATGCGGGAGAATTAAATTATTTATTTTTGTCCTCCCTTTGTGGGTTTGTTGTGTTTTAGGTAATATTATGGAGTTGACAGAAGAAAAATGTTTTAAATTAATCAGTGTTTAAGAATGCAAGAAAAATGATGTCCCTATTAGCATCATTTGGGCGGGAAATTTCCAAAATAAAAAAAAGCGAAGTAAATTATAATTTTTACTCTTCTTTGTGCGTAAAAATTTGGTTGGCACTATCTTCTTGTTTTCCGCAATTTTCTTCTCAATAATAAATATATATGAACTGAAAACTACTGAAAATAATTATGGAACAGCACAAACGTTCCGTTTGTTGTTCGGATTGTGGAAATCATAAAAGATCGTTTGTCGTTCTGTTTGACTTTCGGTTCGTTGTTATGTTTGTTGCTCGGTTTGTTGTTCAGGTGTGTACGAAGCTTTACAACTTAAGCAACAATTTTTGGCGAATAAAGATTAGTTTGTGATGTAATATTAGAAACACAAATTTATATCATATCAAATTTATGACAACTTAAAAACCAAGAACGTGTATGTTATTGCTAAGAAATTATTAAGGAAAAAGCGCAATTGCAGTGTAAATATTTATAATTAGATATTTTCGAAAGTTTATAAGTCCTCTATTGTAATCTTAATACTTAAAAGAAAATCCTGTCCATTAGCATTATAAGGAAATGGCTTTTACTTTATGAATAAGTTTCAATAACAATAGAATATCCTTGCTTGTTTAATTTACTTCCTTTGAGTCATATTGCTCTAAGGGTTGTTACATTGGTCATTAGAAGTATGTAATAAATAAACAATTACCTACTGTTTGAGAAGGGGTAGTGTGAACCAATAAATAAAGTAAGAAATGTAAATTCCATTTTAGTTTAAAATTTCAAGTGTTGTGAAAATGCCACCTCATCTCGGTGCTGATTTGAAAGCGCGGATTGTTTCGGAATTAGCGGCGGGCCGTAGCGTGCGTGAAATTTCACGTATGTTAGATATACCAAAAGCACCGTAGGGCATTACCGAGTAAAATGGAATCTTGAACACACTTTGGAAAGAGCCATCGGAAGTGGTAGACCTAAAGTATCTACACGTGCTCAAGATCTCGAGTTGTTTCATTACGTAACAGAACAACCATTTGCTACATACTCCAGGGCTATAGCAGATACACATTTTCCCGGATGCCGTATAACTGCACAAAAAGATTAAAGGAGATGGGAATAAAGAAGTATAATGCTGCTGCGAAAGAAGTTCTCAGTGACGAAAATATGAGACGTCGTCTGAATTTGCAAGGCGATATGTGAACGAACCTTGGAATTTTGGAATCGAGTGATTTTTAGCGACGAAAAACGTTCAATAGCCGCAACGATGGACCACTAAAAGTTTTTAGAATGGAAGGAACTCGTTACGAAAATAATCACATATGTCCTAAAAAACGAAGTGGTTATTTTTCTGTGAATGTGTGGGGTTGGGTTAGCGCGCGGGGTCCAGGAGTTTGTTGGGCTATCGATGGACGTCTTGATTCTGCTGCGTATTTAGATATTTTGGAAACTATTATGAAACCTTCAGTCGAAGTGTTTTATCCAGACGAAGATTATATTTTCCAACAAGTAAGTATTCTTATTTCACTATACTTTCTCCAAAAAATAGTTCGGGATCTGTTGAATTAACATTTTCATAATGTATTTTTGTTGTTAAAGGACAACGCCCCTATTCATACTTCGCGGGTTGTGCGCAATTGGATACGAGAAAATAACTTGGAGCTGTTACCCTGGCCAGCAAAAGCCCAGATTTTAACATTATCGAAAATGTTTGGGCTCGAATACTTGCTGTTATCCGAAGACAACAAGGGCCAAATTTTATACCAGTAAACCGTAATGCACTAATTGCAGCCATTGATACCGCATGGGAAACGATTAATATTAATTATATTGATACCTTGATAGCGTCAATGAGCAGACGCCTCCAAGAATGTATCAATAATAATGGAGGTCACACCCATTATTGATTTCTTATATTTATTTATATAGTAATACCTTTATTTAAAAAAAAGTTTTCATTTAATTTTAAACTATAACTTGGTATCTTAATTATAATTATGTAATAAATTCTTGTCAAAAACTAAATATATACGTTGACAATAAGAATTGCCTTAGTTTTTATTTTCACTTTTTATATTAACTACAGAAAAAATGAAACGTCATAAAATATACATTTTGTAAGGACTAAATATTATGAATAGAGAGTTTAATGATTTTTTTAATAACTTACAATAATTAGTAGGTTAGATTTATTTAAAAATAAGTAATAATCAGTCAACCCAAATAACCATGTTTAGTTTTTGATTTAATTTAAAAGTTATTGCTTGTAGACGTTTTTTAAATCAAAATTATTTCTAATTTTATTTTGTAAACATTTCCTAAACAAAATTTTGATTCGATAATTAATCGAGCTATGGTGTTTAATTAGCGATACCTTCAAATATATTCTTTAAAGAAAAAAATTAAGTAAGCAACGTAAATTACCTATTTTCTAAAACGTGCTTAGTGTAATGATTCATTCTACAGTCCTTCTATAAGATAACCCCTGCTGAGACTACCTGCTGTTAGAATTGTAAATGATACCCTTAAGCCCGCTTCACAATGTGCAAACTTTTGTTTACAGAAATTGTGGTGTCCAAGTTTTAAATTTCATGAGTGTACTGCACTAATATTTTAAAATAAGTAATTTGGAATAAAAACTTAGGATAGAAAAATCATAATTTTTCTCTTAAAAAAATAAAAAAAAAAAAAAAAAAAAATAAATAAAAATTATTAAAAAAATAAAAAAAAAAAATAAAATTTTTATAAAAAAAAAAAAAAAAAAAAAAAAAAAAAAATTTATTATTAAATTTAAAAAAAAAAAAAAAAAAAAAAAAAAAAAAAAAAAAAAAAAAAAATAAAAAAAAAAAAAAAAAAAAAAAAAAAAAAAAAAAAAAAATTTAAAAAAAAAAAAAAAAAAAAAAAAAAAAAAAAAAAAAAAAAAAAAAAAAATTTAAAAAAAAAAAAAAAAAAAAAAAAAAAAAAAAAAAAAAAAAAAAAAAAAAAAAAAAAAAAAAAAAAAAAAAAAAAAAAAAAAAAAAAAAAAAAAAAAAAAAAAAAAAAAAAAAAAAAAAATTAAAAATTTATTTAAAAATAAAAAATTAAATAAAATTTTTTATCAGTGAGCGGCATAATAACGAATACATAAATTTTGGCGTTATTATTCCTTTTTATGAAAAATGCCGAAACACATCAATTTTGTTGTTAATATAAACTTTTTTAACGTGACTATTTCAACCCTGCCGTAAACTCCTTCGTAGGGATAGCAACCCCATCTATTTTTTTAAGCGGGAGGGGTGACTTGTGCTACTTGGATTGAAAGGAAATTTAATTGTCTATTTGATAGTGTGGTACTTGAATAAATTGATTAGTAAGCCTTAACATTTAAAAACAATATGTTAAGAAACAAAAATCGCAGCAGACGGTGATTTGACTGATAGTTAAAAAAAACTACGGGAAATTTGAAATTGCTTCTATTAACAAATATAAAAAACAATAGTTATTGTCACCCCTCCCGTTAAAAAAAAAATTGAGGTAGAATTGCTACCCTACGAATGAGTTCACGGCAGGGTCACGTTGAAAAAATTTTTATATTAACAATAAAAAATTGACGTGTTTCGGCATTTTCATCAAAAGGAATAATACGCGAACAATTAGTTATTCGTTACTTACGCTGCTCACCGTATACGCGAACAATTAATTATTCGTTACTTACGCTGCTCACCGTATAAAACTCGTATGCAAAGTTTTAGAAAATGTGTACGACGGTTTTCCTGACATTTTAATTATAAATTCACATTTATTAAGAAAAAATGTGTACCGCGAAGCAATTTTAAAATTGAAGTAAACATTTCAGTATCGCCCAACAATAGTTAAATGAATCCAACTGCTAAGCCGTTATACGAACGCTACCTACGAGAGTACGTCGGACAAAATGGTATCCCGCACCTGAGTTCCTAAAGAATTTGAAAATTTCACCTCTCCAAAAAGCGAAAGTGAAATTCAAAACAAAAAATAATATTATTTAAAAAATTCGAAAATCTGTGTAGGTTGAATGGACTTTTGGCTACATAGATTATGCCTAAAATCTAATCAGATCTGCGAAATTAGGTACAGCAAGGATCCATGTACAAAGTTTAATAAAAATCGAGGATGGTTTTCTTTGATCATCTTGTACACACACGCACGGACAGACGAACGGCCAGCCATCGAACATAAATTTTTGCTTCTAACTAACTCTTTCATCGGAAAAAGTAAAAAAAAAATTTTGCTCCCCATCTTATTTATAAATGTAGAGTAATAAATAAACGTGCAATATTGATTTAACCTTTTTTGTTTGGGATTTATGTTACTATTTTATTCAATTATGGCATTATTGAAAATTGCAAATCGAACGAAATAATGTAGCATTCCAGGTGATAGCTTAATGGCCAAATCAGAACACAAATAATGTAGGTGATAATTTTTGTATGGAACCGAAGAACAAAATATTTTTAAAAATTAAAACGAAATCCATTTTTTGTAAATTCAGAATTAGTAAAATCCTTTGACATTTATTGTGTGGTAGGCTGCAAACGAAGTCTAAAAATATAATAATTCAAGGTCTCATCGAAGCCATTAAGCCTAATGTAACTTAATTCCGCAAATTAAATTCTAAAGAGTAAGTTGAATTAAATATGAATAATTGTTATTACGAAGAATTATTAACGTAATATGAATTTTTGTCATGGCCAAATTTAATTGTAATTTCTGGACTTGTTTTTCCTTTTCTCATTATTTTAAAACATTATTTATTTCCCCGTAGTTTTCTTGCAGAAAGTTTTACAATGCTAAAAATTAAGGTTAAATATCATTTAAATTAAATTAAATACATTCAGAACAAAAAGTAATTGTTCAAACAGTTTCTTTTGCAACAAATTAGTAAATAAGATTGTTTGAAGATGCATTTCAATGGAACCTCCAAACTATAAAATAAAAATAAAAAGTAACCCTGTTATTTGAAAAATCTAAAGCGATTTTCTAATCAATATCACTCTTGCAATTTATAGTATTTAAACTTCATTTTGTCTCAACAATAAATAAGTTCCAATAATTCTTAAGAAAAGTTGTCAAAATAGTTCTTGAACATTTTTCTGTCTTTGTGGGAAAGAATTTTGATAATAGGAGCGTATTGCATCGGACAATGAACAAAAAATGGAAAAAACTTTGAGCTGGATTCAACGTATGGAAACGTTTGATTAAACATGTAATGCAAAACCGCCTAGAATGACTTGCCGCCACCAACTAGGTAAAAACCATTAAATTTTATGGCTAAATACTATTACATTTAAAAATAAATATACCAATTGAAAACTGACATAGGGATATCTAACGGTATTACATATATTTTTTTACGTTTATATTTTTTAAATTCGTACTTCCCTGGAACTAGTTACAAATTATTAAGAAAAGTGGTGGCAACGTAAGAGTTTACAAAATATTTTCGCCGGACCTTTACTGATTTTTGAGATTAATAACTATTCAATTGCTTTCACAAAAAGGGCAAGAGGAACCTATTTGGTGGATAAAAATGCGCCCGGCAAATTGAACTCGCGAAACTTCTGGAGAACAATTAACCGCTTTGAACGAAAAGGACAACTGCAAGAAGACCTGCTAGTGGTTCAGAACGTGTCACTACCCAAAAGTGATTATAGTTTTAGATCACTCAAGCTAGAGATAGCATATTGTTAGCAGTATATGCATCAACTAATTCGTCTAACACTAGAGTATCTGGCCCAAGCAGTAATACGAGTAAAAAACACTCAGGTAGTCTCTATTGACGTCCTACTATAAGCCTCTAAACACGCCCCTTCTGTAAACTATTAGGAATCACAATCGTCAAAGAAAAATGAACCGAACGAAGGCTTGAAAAAGCTATCTAGGGAGAACATTTTATTCACTAATATAACCAAGGATTTTGCCTCATTAATTTTCATAGCCGCCGAAGACGGGCCTACTGGAGACTGAGGACTATCGTTATTTTCCTCAGAACATACAACTTGTTCTAACTTTGGAGGAGGTGTTATTATGGCATCGGCAGGAATCAGCTTGGGAAATCCCACTAAGCTTTCCATACTTTTGATGGGAATGTAAATGCAAATTCTACCAATGCTGGAAATGAAATGTGTTCAAAATTTGATCAGGACCCTTTAATGAAATCTAAATTACTCGTTTATAAATTACGCATTTCACAAGACCCAATATCTCCTCAACTTGCGTAACTGTTAGGAATTACAGCGTCGATTACCAGTCCACAACGTGAGTCTTATAATTTTTTTCACTTTTCTATTGCTAATTATGAGTTATGTTAAATAAACAAAAAAATTCTCGACGACGGCCCACCATGGCGTTGTTGTAGAACTAATACTACAAATATTAGTACGTCTTAAAAAACAAGGATCAGGTTTAGGAGGCGGTAGTATTATCTATGTCGTTTTTTCTCTTCCAATCTTTACTTATTCTTTATTCAGTTAAAATGCTGGTGTCTTACAGTTTTGATCGTACTCTTCAGTGGTTTTCTCTAATTTAACGGTCTTGCCCATAGTGTGAACAAAAGTAAGATTGATTAATCCAATACTCAGTATACTATATGGTGCGAGTAATAAACCTGTCAGAATTATCGAATATCCCGTACTAGCACTGGCGTAGGTATTTGAGCACGTTGGAAAATCATATTTTTAAGGTAAATAGATTATAATAGTAAAATCTACCTTGATACTAAATTATTAGGTGGTTTCTTTTATTGTTTCAACTCAAAGCCTAAAAATTAAGTCTTCTGCAAACTTAATTGTAACTGTAATAAATGTACTGATTGTGAAATCATGCATTTATCTTATTTTATTTTTATATTTATGTTCATATATTATAAATATATCGTAAATAATATTTTTATTTTGTATAGTAGAACACAGTCCCAAATATTTACTTTTACCGTATTAAACAATTAACAATTATTTTTAGTGATCTCGGTAGTAATTCCCAACATCTACGTGCTATGATTATCTCAAGTAATTCTAATCAGTACCTGGAGGTGATGGCAACGTGTTTACACAGATTAAAACTATTGTTCTCAGACCATATATGGGCTCACGGAGGTCGCTGCAAGAGCGGCACAATGATCGTATTTTGGTAGAATTCATTGGTTTTTACTTAACCGTAGAAGTACCCTTATACACAAGAAAATAAACAATTATTTCGCTAATTATGAATTTATTATAAGCGCTAATAGTATACAAACTTTTAAATTATCAATTGTCACATTAACAGTGTCCTTGGATAAAAAGTGATTGATTACATGATTCTTTTGATAACAAGAAAATCATCGCATAGTTTAAAGGGTTTTAGAATATGTAATCGAAAAGACTAATGTCCACCGAGTTTGACTACTGTAAAATTTACTAATGAAGATTTATCGATTTATTTTCGAGAAATTGGAAAAGTCAATGCACGATGTCTTTTTTAAGGTAATAATTTTCAACGGATTACACGCAGAGTTGTAAGTATCTTTGTCAAAGCCTTTGTTGGCTGACGGCAAGATTTTAGCAATGAAAATTCCTTAACTCAAGCTGATGTAATATGCTAGTTTATTCCTAACATGATTTGTCTAAATTGTTCTTCTTCTGCCGTTTAATGGACGTTTGAGGTTACGAATATAATAAATACTATGTTTGTACTCTCCAATTGTTACTAAGTTCTATAATAATGTTTCTATGCGAGAATTCCATTATTGTACCCCAGAAATGGCATACATATGAAGTCAGGATTTTGTAATGGCTGATGAAGCATGGAACTTGTCAATTACATTAGTTAAAAATCACTTCATTTTTAGGTGAACCAGAATATTAATAAAATCATATGGAAAAATTAACTTGTACATTTTTCTGCTCGTATCTCTTCGGAATCTTCTAACAAAATTTTTGAAGTCAAGTTGATGAAGTTTTTCTGGAGAAGATCTTCCTTAATCTGTTCTTGGAAAATCAGGATCTAAATATGAGAGGAAATAAAGCAACACCCAGTGGTTGAAAGTCGTAATAAAAACTCGTAACCCAAAAAGACAATGCAATGTTATAAAAATCATAACGTAACGCATTCCTATTTGTGTAATGCAATGAATGTAAATACTTGTATGCAATTAAATATTTTTTTTAATTACTAGTATAAACAAAGGTACTTACAACTCTGGGTCGAAATTGAAAAATCAGATTAGTGAAAACTAAAATTTTGTATGTATAACCAGCTAAACCACCAACGGTTGCACGTCATTAAAAGTGATGTCATGCACAACGTTGTCATGTAGACATGAAGCAAATTTTAAGGAACTCCGTACTTGATTTGGCTATTGCCTTGGTTGTCCTGGATTAATCTGTAATCAGGAGGACAAAATTTGAATGGTCCTACTTTCTTATTAGGTTTTCAATACGAGTGGCTAAAAACGTCATATTTGTTCAATGTTCTAATTTGACTTTATTACAACATTTGTCTATATCAAAATGAATGAAACTGAAAAGTGAATAAGTTCTATCAGTAAATTATATTATGATAGCATAAGGCTGACGTGAGGCTGGCTGCCGATTCTAAATGATGATCTGATCTGAGAGCCATAGTACATAAAATGTAAGAAGTCCGTTTTCAGATTAGCGCATATATTCTGCTAATACGTACGAATATACTTTGGTCTTTGTTACACGTATTGTACAAAGAAGACAAAAGAATATAGAATGTTTGTTAGCGCTGCGGGCGGTGAACTAACACATACATCCTACGTTGAAATGGATTTTCCATTTAAGTACCTGTATTAGAAGAAGACGGCATTATAAAGCGGCACGTTGCACCTACTACAAATATCGACCGCAAGTTATGATGATCCAGTGGTACTACAAATTTTATTTTTATTTTTCTCAAATCGTACCACATAAATGTTATGCAGGTAAGTAACCTGTATATCTATTTTTTAAACAAACGAATTAAAGAAAGAAATTCATTTATTTAAAATATGAATAAAGCTATTGTTACAGCAAACATTAAAATAATTATAATGATATAAAACATTAAACTTACTGAAGTATCCTACGTACACAATTAACCATAGATTAGGTACCTATTAGATATGTTTATTCCAGTATAACTTCTCTATTAGTTAATTACGTGTATTTAGTAGGTAATTATAAATAATATAAATCTAACAAGGGGAGAAATTTTGTTTAGTTTATAATACGTTTAGATACGTACATCGTACTTCAAAAATTAAAAATGCCCGGAAAGTTTTTAAACGAACGTAGTCAAGAACTAATTTGTAACGTAGAAGAATACTTCTGCCGAGAAGCAGTGATAAAAAGAACGTGTAGTGCTCTAAAAGTTTGTGAGAAAACAATAAGGAAAATTATTCTGAGTAAAACGAACGGGTACTCCATTACCAACAAGGATTAAAAGATCCTGTAAAAAGCCTAAAACTAGAGACATGTCCGAACCATTAAAACATACAATAAGAGATACTGTTTATGACATGTACGCGAAAAAGGAACATGTCTACGTTGCAAAGAGTTAAAATGTATTGCATGATAAGGGGATTATTGGAAGCATCACTTAACTAACTATACGTAATATTTTACGAAGCATTGATTTAAACATAAAAGACTGCAACCGCAGAGCACTTTACGAAAAAAAGATGTGGCATTCGCAAGAGTACGATTTTTAAAAAAATTATATCCACAATATGCAAAAAGAATCGCCTCTACCGGTCGTGTTTCTAGATGAAACCTGGATATTTAATAAAGGGTCAGTGAAAAGGTCTTGGCAGGACGATACCCCAAAGTCTGTGAAGAATACACAGTGTTCTTCAACTGGGAAAAGATATATAATTCTGCATGCTGGTAATTCAAGTGGTTTCATTGAAGATGCAAGTTTAATATTTGCCGCAAAATCAAAGTCATCAGAGATTATCATGACAATATGGATGCAACAGTTTTCGAAAAGTGGTTAAAGGAGCAGTTACTACCAAAGTTAAGCTGAACCATCTATAATCGTGATGGATAATGCACCATATCATTCTCGTCTTGTGGAACGGATGCCGTCTTCTAGCTGGAGAAAATTAGAGATACAAAAGTGGCTACAAACCAAAAATATACCCTTCGCTGACAGTGATTTAAGGATAGATCTTTGCATCTTGCAAGCAACATAAAAGTGAAAAATGCTACGTAGTTGATAACATTATTTTAGAACATGGTCATTTTATTCTGAGATTACCTCCGTATCACTGTCAATTTAATGCCATTGAAAACATTTGGGGAATTTGCAAATCATATTATGATAAAAACATTGGTAGAGATGGATATTCTGACAATAATGTACTACAAATGTGGGAAGAGTCTTTAAAACAGTGTGACGGTGATATTTGGAAAAACAATTTTGCATGCTGAAAAACTTATATCGGATGGATGGTCACGTGAAAAAGTGCTAGATGTATCGGTAGAACCGTTAATAATTTCTGTCGGTGGTAGTGATACAGAAGACAGTTATTCGGATTATGACGACAGTGAAGTTCCTTTTAAGACTGCACTTAATTAGTGATTAATTTAATTCTAATTAATTGTATAGGTATTTATTGAAATAAGTACCTATTATTTTTTTATGTTTACTGTAGCAATGATAAACCAAATTTCTCCCCTTGTTAGATTTATATTATTTATAATTACTCTACTAAATACAGGTAATTAACTAATAGAGAAAGTTATACTGGAATAACATATCTAATAGGTACCTAATCTATTGTTAATTGTGTACGTAGGATACTTCAGTAAGTTTAATGTAAATATCATTATAATTATTTTAATGTTTGCTGTAACAATAGCTTTATTCATATTTTAAATAAATGATTCTTTCTTTA
The DNA here is from genome assembly GCA_030710515.1 of Abscondita cerata. Taxonomy (NCBI): domain Eukaryota; kingdom Metazoa; phylum Arthropoda; class Insecta; order Coleoptera; family Lampyridae; genus Abscondita; species Abscondita cerata. The sequence goes on from JALBCR010004258.1 coordinate 415,212, forward strand.
ATTCGTTTGTTTAAAAATAGATATACAGGTTACTTACCTGCATAACATTTATGTGGTACGATTTGAGAAAAATAAAAATAAAATTTGTAGTACCACTGGATCATCATAACTTGCGGTCGATATTTGTAAGTAGGTGCAACGTGCCGCTTTATAATGCCGTCTTCTTCTAATACAGGTACTTAAATGGAAAATCCATTTCAACGTAGGATGTATGTGTTAGTTCACCGCCCGCAGCGCTAACAAACATTCTATATATCTTTTGTCTTCTTTTATACAATACGTGTAACAAAGACCAAAGTATATTCGTACGTATTAGCAGAATATATGCGCTAATCTGAAAACGGACTTACATTTATGTACTATATTTGAGCTTGACGGTTGTGGGATCTGACTGTTGTACGCAGTCATCAACATTGGTTTCCAGATAGTTCTATTGGATTTAATTCTGAGCGTGAAATTATTAACCGATAAATCGTTTGAAATCGCTTCTTATGTGAGTTGACATTTTCAAAAAATAATTTAGGTTATAAACTGTCAAAACGAATTTAGAAGAGTATAGTAGCTATGCAAGATCTATAAAGCGACGTTAATTAAAAACGTACCTCGATTCTTGCTCCAAGTAAATTAACCAACAAAACAGATTGATTCAAAAACTGGATAGTTTCTTAGTAAAAATAAAATCATCATAATAGTATTGATACACGATTAATAACGTGCAACCGTTGCTAGTTGCAATGGGATATTATTCAATTTTAGAAAAAAGTCAAATTGTAAGTTGTTCCTCTTTTAATTTTTAATAATGTCTATCTTAAAGATCGAAAAATCAACTGAAATGAATAATTTGACCATCACAATTCCAACATACTAGATTTTACTTCTTCAGCGGCTGCCTCCACTCGTCACTTTTATAATTGATACAATGGGGCAGCATATTACATAAGCTCAATTTGTTTTTCGTAATTCTCGTTTTATTTAATAATTACATCACTAAAGAATTTGATGCAAGCACAGATATTCGTAGGATTTAATGTGTTACGTCCTTGTACCTGTTAATTTGTCCTAATTTTGTGTCCTATTATTTGCTATATGCACTTTGGAATGCGTACGAGAGCGTGCTTTTATTCTCCGCCAGAAATCGTGTATTCGTGCGAGTTGGTGATTAGCAATTGATAGTAACGACGAATAATAAAAATAATAATAGATGAAATAGCTATATATTTCTTGATCCTATGGTGGATCTGTCTGGTGGCATCCGAAGAAGTAGTTTGGTAGATCTCGCTGCATATTTATTTGATTGGTAGCATCCGAAGGAGTAGTATAGTAAATCTCACTGCATATTTATTGATTGGTGGCATCCAAAGAAGTAGTTTGGTGGATCCCTCTGCATAATTGTTGATTGGTGGCATCCGAAGTCCTATCTGGATGGTGCGATTGGTGCGATAAGTAATAGCATTGTACATAGACTTTCCTTTATGTTTGTATCTATCCTTGTAACATTATCGTAAGTAATCATACATTTTGTACATATTTTTTTGTTTTGAGTGCTTGCAAACAATTTTGTTGACAGCTTGTAACTTAAAAATATAATTGATTTTTTCGTTAGTTGGTTTGATTTGCTTTGGTCCGTAACATATTTTTTGGTCCTTCCAGCCGAATCTTGATATCGCTCTGTAGATTACAGTTTGCTTTGTCACAAGTTGTCAATCGAGAAGTTGTATTACAAGCGCTGAAGTTTTTGAATGATTTTATTTTGGTTTCGGGTGCGCGTTATAATTTTGATAAGGTTTTATGTTGGTTACTGATAGTGGATTGCACATTGTTTTGAAGAACAAATTTGTTATATTTAGTAACTTTATTGTTGGATTCGATTGGTAAAAAACCACTTTCTATTGATTCAAAGAACGCAGTTTTTAATTTTCATATCGAAATAAAATTTACTTGTTGGAATATTTGGATATCGCGCTGCTTTATCGTATCCACTTGTGTCATAGTTCATTGATTATTACAATGGTTTTAACAATAGAAAAAACTTATTCGTTAGCAAAACAAACGTTGTCGAAATTGCAATCAATTTATAAAGTAGCTTTAGATTTTAAAAACGATGAGTCGTTACGATCTGAATTTATGGCTGCCTTTAAAAATGCTCAAACCATCTTTAATAAATTTCAAAGTTCGTTTGGTGATAACACTTTAGTTGATGAGAGTGCCACCGATTGGGAGGCATTGTGTCAACTTGATATAGATATTGATGCAATTTTTTATAAAATAGAAGCCATTCATATCTCGCTAAGTAACACAAATAAAGCTGTTTCCTCAACCACTGCAAATTCTGACGCATTAGATTCAAAATTAAATAGATCACACATTCACTTACCTCGAATTAATTTGCCAAAATTTGACGGATGTCTTAAAGACTGGCCTACATTTCACGATTTGTTTAATACTCTCATTCATGAAAATGAATCTCTTTCGAATGTAGAGAAATTTCAGTACTTGATTTCTACATTAACTAAAGAACCCTCGACTTTAGTTAAACATTTGCCTTTGACCTCGGATAATTATGAAATTGCTCATAAAACATTAGTTGATCGCTACCAAAACAGTAGAGTTTTAGCTACCTTTTACTGGCAAAATATTGCCAAGACTCCTAAAGTAACTACGCAATCTCCTCAAGCTTTACGCGATATTTTAAATATTTTCGGAGAAAATTTAGCTGCTCTTAATCAAATTGAAAACATTGATCATTGTAATTTTACATTATTTAATTGGTTACTTGAGAAATTAGATTCAGATACTCGTCAACGTTTCGAATTGACTCATCCTCAACCACATCTTCACAAGTTTGAAGAACTTAAACTGTTCCTTAGCGATCAATGTCGCGCTTTAGAAGCAGCTTCGTTTAGCAATAGTAGTTTGTTGAATTCCGTAAAACTTCGCGGTGGTCATAGTGGTACCTCAAAAAATAGTAGTAGTAGTTGAGACAGCAAGTGTCCTCAACATTCGCTTGCAACGACGACCAATCGGTCATCGTTCAAATCTTCTTGCTTGTATTGCAAAAAAAAAAAAAAAAAAAAAAAAAAAAAAAAAAACAAAAAAAAAAAAAAAAAAAAAAAAAAAAAAAAATGTCTCATCGCGGTATGACCTTACCATATTCTACACAGATCAAAAATAAAAAATACTTTTTGTTGGTTTTTTAAATTTAATAACCAACTAGAAATTTTTTAGTTAATTTTAAACTATTTTTATTATTAACATAAAATGACGCCAAAAGTACACCAAAGTGTGTGTTTAATTTGCCCCTTCTATAAGAAGACTTACAATTTTATCCATTTTAGAGTAATTTACGAAATCGTTAAGACAGAGGGTGTAAGATGTAACGCTATTCGTTGCCTGGAGGACGACTGGCCGCCATTTGTCCATATGTAAACACAATAACTCATATGAAAAATGCAAAAGTCCGAAACGCTTAATGTTACAATAGATGATAAAATATCAAATATTAAAAAAATTAATTAATCCGACCATATGTAAACACGACAACAAAAAACTACCCACTGGTTCAATTTTTATGAAACTTGGCACATTAAACTTGATAAGTAACTATTTTTTGATCCGATATAAAATAATTACTGAGGTCAAGAGTTACCTGACATTCATTGTTTTAACACTATCTCCAAGAATATTATTTAATTATACAAAAAAAAGTTATGAAAGGAAAGCTGTCGGAACTATTTTTTCTAAACTTCTTTTTTGAGCAAAATTTTAAATTTGAATTCCAGTCCAAGTGTTCGGCTTGAGCGTTATCCGTTGTTAAAACAGTATTTTTATTTTTTCTATCAAAGTCCGATCTTAAGGGTATTGCGTAATTAAAACAGTTGGGTATCGTTTTTTTTACTTTTTCCAAAGAATTATAGTACGTGGTAAGTAAGTTTTTTGATTGAGCAAGTTTCTTTATTTCAAACATATCTTGGGTTTTCCTAAAATATTTTCAATATAGGTTTTTGCTGTCTTAACATGAGTGTTTTACTGGATTTCTGGATTTGTATCACTAAAACACACTGTATTTTTATTTTTAATAAACATTGAAACTTCATTTTTCTGCTGTATTTTATTCAATATTGCCTATTTTAATCAGCTTTTACATTTTTTTTTGTAATTTAAAACGCGTATACAGTAATACAATACAAAATTAAGTTTGCATGTTTACTAGAATTAGAAATACAGTGTGTCGAATTGGACACGTTTTCGTAATGAAATGGTCATATAGGTTATTAATACCCACGAGGTTGATATTTTACGGGGTAATTTTTATTAAGAAAACCTTTTCCATGAAAATTATTCGAGAATATGAATAGGATATGTCCCTTAAATCTCCTGTGTATAGAAGATTAATATGTGATTAACCACTACTTCAGCTATCGACAACATTATGTATATATTTTTAGCTGAAACATTAATTTCGAATAAATTTTAATTGTTTGACATTAATTTTTAGGTTGACGGAAGAGTTACTTTGACAAAAGCAAGATACATATTTATCACTAAAAAGATTCCGATTGGTCCATTTTTTTTTAAATTGACAATTTGATTGGTTGATATTGTAAGAATATATTAATCTATAATAACACTTGTGTAAGGTCTTTATTAAAGAAACCTCCAGAAGTAGTAGAAGTTAAATCCTTCCGTATATAACCGGAAGTAGCGTGATGTTCTAAATATTTTAGATCAATTTTTCAAAATTTGCTCTAAAACGTCTAATTGGAACTTCCTAGGAATTACTGCATACATCCAATGTTTTATGAGTAAAAAGCGAAGAAATGTTCTTATGACAGTTTGATGAGACAAGTTGAACTTTTTATTTTTAGCAATTTTTTACTGCAACCATCAAACATTCTTTGTCCCCATTTTTTCGTAATAATATGACAAATATACAAGCTAAGTACTTTACTTCATTTGACTTAGACTAATCAGAGCGTTTCGTGCCATTCAAGTGTCATAATTAATGGTTGTCTACTTTTTTAGCTTTACTATGTTTTCAATAAACTGGTGAACTATGCAAATTTTCGGAAAAGTCAGTGTGGAAATTACATTTTATTATTTTTCCACCGATTACGCAGATCCCTTTCGAAATTTCTTGATCTTACAAATTTCACAACTTGTAAATAAATCCGTAAAGTAGTATGGCAGTATTCGCGTTATAGATTTAAGCTTCTAATTTACACTTACGCGTGCCAAATTTAAGTTTTGTGCGAGACCTAAGCTTTGCTATTTTAAGATTGTCTTGCTGAGCGCTCAACCGCATCAGACGTAATCACGTGACCACTATGGCTATTTATTATGTATACATAGATTAAAAGTCCCTCTGGGTTCTGGTTCTGCATCACTCTGTATAACTTTAGTTTGAACTTATCTATGGATTGAACTATAGAACTACAGAGCAAAGAAATCGACCAACCTCACACTTTTGAATGCATTTGTTTCAGTAACCAGAAATTATATTGAAAGATACATTACGTCGTTGGAAAGACCGTACATTAAGATTTTCAATGACCATTAATTTTTTCAACCTCCTTTTGTTTACTAAAGAGTGGAGTTTTAAAAAAAAAATTATCGCTATTTGTTGGGTAGCAAGCATGCGCAACCCAAATTTCTTCATCTATAAAATCAAGACTCCTTAGAAAGATTTTGTTGATTGACATTTGCTCAATCAGTGATTAGTATTGCATTGTTTGTGAAAATAATGGATACTGCACCTGAGGTAGTTCAAGTCTTTGTTTGAATACAACTTGCATAGTCAGCAATTTGTTGCCCGACAACTGAATCTGAGTCGATCAGCAACAGGTAGACGTCGCCGTCGGTGTACATCGGCAAGAGATGATCGCTTTATTACCAATATTATTGAGGGGTTTTCAATACTGACTTCAACGAAGGAGGTTGGTAATGAAAAGGACATTACTATTAGTTCTTCTTGTGGGCGTTTCGACCGACGAACGAACGTTGACAAGAATAACTAACATGGGTTTTAATGTCCTTTCACTACCGACCTCCTTTATTGAAGGCTCAGTATTTGAGAAAACCAACATTATTGTATTTAAAAGGAGTTCAACTATAAATATCATTGAGCGACCGTTGACTTAATGCGGTTCAAACGCAGAGCAGCAATTCCGTCATGTCCGAGGGGTGGGTGGCAGTGAGTAAATAGTGAGACGAAGACTACGGATTACGAACTTAACACCCCACAGACCCAAAACTGATTCCAGCTCAACGACAAGCGCGACTTCGTTTTGCACGGAAGCATCTCAATCGGACATTGAACCAGTAGAGGTCTGTTCCGTTCTCCAGATATGTTTCAAAGACAATGATATAAGAGGACGGCCTTTCAAACGACATATTGTTTTTAAATGATTTCTGGAGGTTGAAATAAATGTATTCAAATTCAAAAGTGTGAGGCTGCTCGCAAGTTTATATTAATGTTAATGCTATGATAGCATGAGGTTGACGTATCAAACTTACTTGTTATACAGTGAATTCCAAAGAACGCATCATATGGAAAACTTTTTTATTATGAGTTATAACTTAGATGTTAGTTTTTGCTTGGTTTAAAACCAAAATAACACTCATTGGCGGCGGTGTAGGAGTTCTTGGTACATGTCAAGTTTAAAAAAAAAAAAAAAAAAAAAAAAAAAAAAAAAAAAAAAAAAAAAAAAAAAAAAAAAAAAAAAAAAAAAAAAAACATAAAATTTTAAAATCGTTAGAAAGCACAACATAACCTAAAAATTTAGGCACAATTTAATTAAAATGGTCAACCTCGTCGAATGCACCCACATCTTGAGAATAAAGATATATTGAGAGCAAATCGAGCAAATACATTCAGAGCCTTCGAGATTTATCGTGTTAATCTGTTTCATTCGTCACCAAATCAAGTTCTTCAATACATTTAAGAAGGTGATAATAATAAAATTAGACTGTTGTTGTTGGGTCCAAGATATTTTTTAAACTACAGACATTTTCTGAAAACATTAATTTACTCATCAGGCTACATTCATCACTATTGGGGTTATACCGTCTCAAAAGTCTAGATACTGGACCAGGATTTCTGGCGTGGGATTTTAAAAAGCTTTTTGTCAATTTGAAGTAGGCCGAGTTTAAAGTTCAGATTTCAGTTAGGTATCTTAAAAAATGCGATACATCACTCTGTATGTATGTGCAAACATTTAAATCAACGAAAATATGGGAAGTTTTTCATCTGAAATTGCGAGCAGACTGGTATATCGCACTCGTTAATTTAATCAAGCCAACATTACACTACATTAGATTAAAGAATTAATTTTATAACATTGCAAGATTAACTATTGTCCACAGGGTGGTAAATGTTAAAATTGGAGAATATTTTGTGGTTGGCAAAATTTAAAAATAACGTCATATAGTGCCAAAAGTTCAAGTTCAACTATTTTAGCCATTGAAGTCTAAATTTAGGAGGCAATGATTTTAGCACAAGTATGATTGCGCTATTCTTTATGGGTATCATATATAAGAGAACACAAGTGTTGATTTCACAATAAATCAAAATATGTAATACATAAAAATATTTTTTTCAAAACGCTATTAATTAGGTAATGTGACAGAGACTACTTACAAATTTCGAAAAATTAATCTCGCAGTCATTATTAAACATGAAGACAAACTTACCGAGTTCCATTGGATACAGCCAGGAATTTACGTCCAAAATCAAATCCATCTTGAAAGACTCGCTTTCGCAATGTAGTCGTGAAACTAGAACAAGACACAACATAAAAAACCAATTTAAACTATTAAACAAAAACTAACGTTTAGGCTTTCAAAAAGCAAAACGTTAATGATTACATGTTTACAATGTAATAATGTCACTGTCATGTAAAAATAAAGGCGCAAGTGTGATTTAGATTGATAAGTGGGCAAGTGCTCCATGTTTAAAAACAATTAAAGATGAAAATGTTTTTCCTCCAATGTATCACTATGTATTGGGTTCAATGTCAAGTTCGCTAACGATCGTGGGCGATGTAATTATGCGTTAACTACTAGATGAAGATAGCAATATGCACTATGCATACGCGCTGACTCATTGCACATGAACTTGTTCAATGTCAATTATATTTTCTATGTGGTTTTGCGCGTTTCTGCTTGTGTATTTATAGTTGTGTGCGCTGAAATCAGACAATAGAGGTAGATTTCAAAAATGTTAACTGATGGATTGCAATAAATAAATATTAAATAAATTTGGTTTCCAGAATTTGACATTATCGTTAAGAGACAAAAACAGTAAATCTACAAACTGTTTCTTATTTTAATTTACTGGCATTTTAGTGGTATGATCTGAGTAGAGACTATTTCTTCATTTTGCATTAATGAAGGTTTATTAAGTAGTCTCTTGCTGAAGAGATTTTTAAGAATTTAGTGCCTAACGGTTTAGACTCGCTCATATTATTTAAATGTAATTTTTGAGATACAGTCCTTGAAGTTTTTAATAGTTGCGCCCGTAACTACCTGGAGTATCAATGTTTATTGATCCGCACAGACTTTACTCATGTACACGTTCAGTTTTTAGGGCAGTTTTGGCCTGCAAACTCCCAACATACAGTTCAAATCTGTCTATGTAAATATTAAGAAGAGCAGAGGGCAGGATTTTTAAGATTGTATTACAAATTTATAGCCGGTTTTCTCTGAAATAAGTGGATCAAACTTGGAGAGCCCTGGTGGTTTTACTTGTTATCTTCTATTATTGACCTGAAAATTCGGGAAATGGAATGAAACCGTTGGAAAGAAATGTAAAACTACCCAATAGTTTAGAGTTAAGGTGCAAGTATCTCTTTTTATAACCGTTTCTTGAATCAAATGACGCCACTCTCTCTCCCCTTGAACGTACTCGTTTGAGCGTTTTCGGGAAAAAAATTGATCAAATAAAAGTTATAGAAAATAAAATTTCCAACAAATTTCCTATCATAGGTTTTTTCAATAATTAATATTAACGTGATTGTCATGTCTCAATAATTGCCTAGTCGTCATATTAAAAATAGTTGAAACAAAGTTGTTAATTAAATTACCAACAACTTTTATTTAAAAATATTTGCAAGAATGGGAAAATCTATGTAGGTTTCCGGTCTTTTGGTTTGACAGAGTAAGCCCAATCTAATCACACCTCCGCGGAGCATCCTCCAGGGTTAACTTGACCATCCCTGACTTCTCTGAGTGGATCTACAAACAAAAGTAGTTTATAATACCGGAGCTCTGGTCAGGGAGGTCAGGGATGGTCAATTCAACCCTGGAGGATGCTCCGTTTGGGCGGTCATAAGTAACAAATAGACACACAATCACCTATGTTAATATAAAAGAAAACAAAAGCAAAATTTGACCAGTGGTATTTTTAATACTGCCCGGCAGGCCTCCAGACAGAATTTTTTTTGCTTTGCTATAACGTACGAACTCTTAATTTGTCGGAAAAAATGAAGCAATAGTATTAAAATCGCCTAACTCCACATCTTATTTTTAAGGTCTTATTTCTTTGTACGAAAATAAATGTTTGAAAGTTTGTGCAATAAACTTAATTCGTAGTCTTAAACAAAGAGACTTAGGCCAGGATTTCGTTTTGAAATCTTGATTGGTTCATTTATTTTTCTTTGGACGATGCCAGAAAAAACGCATCACATCAACTTTATCTGGTAGGCGCCAATATTTGTTTCCTCAAACTATACACTTAAGTCATAGATCACCGTCTTCTATTTCTTCAACACGTCCAGTATGTTTACATTCATTGTACTTTACTATTGCAAAGTCATGGAAGAAGCAGTCTTGATATCTAGTCTTCTCTAAATTCCTAACTAGGTGTTTCGACTAGATTAGTTTTAATGCTTTCAGAGTCGGAACTACCACATAACTACATTCTTTTAAATTTCACATTCATCTTCAATTTTTATTAATTCATCTACCCACAATTTAGAACAGATTTCGATACGAAATTGGAAAATATTGTAGGGGCCAAGGTCTAAAGCCAACGGGAATAGCATCCAACTAATTCAGCTATTCAATGAGCCCAACAAAAACGTAAGATAGGAGTTTAGAATGTTCTTAGAAAAATCCAAAAACCTTTAATTTTATTTTGAAGGGAAACAGCATTTAGCGTGAGTTTTACCCTTACACTGTTTCACAATTTTGACGCTGTAAAAACAACCGCTAAAATCTTAATAGCAAAGGTAAGCGAGTGATACCTTATTTGAAAGCTCTTGCTTCCCTAATTTCAGACCAGTAAATATTTTTTAAATTTATTCATAATAAAAAAAAATAAAGTTTTAACTGAGCAAACACTGAGAGGAAAATTAAAGCATGCAGAAACAACAATGAAAAAGTTATTTTAAATAAATAAAATAAAAATTAAAACAAAATTCTAAAAGCTTTTAAATTAACAGTATTTATTTTATTGAATTAAATTTTTAAAAATGTCTGCCTTCCATTTTCCTATCATAATAATAGAGATTCTGTTTAAACTTTTGTCGTACATTTCGTAGCATTTCTGGGGTAATGAGCAGACATTCGTTTACAATAAAAAAAAAGAATCAAAAATCTAATGGAGTCAAATCTGGTGATCGTGGAAGCCATTCTTTGATCCTCTTCTCCCAATCCAAAGGTCTGTAAATATTTACTCAAGGTATTGCCGAACTGCTTGAGCATAATGAGAGAAGTACTCGTCCTTTTGAAAAACCATCTGGTTTTCCAAGTATCCTTGATTATTTCTCAAAATTTCGTTAACATTAGATCAATGCATCCTTGTTACGTTTTCGTTCAACCAACGTTTTAGTTAATGCCATCAATACATTATTATTATTATTATAAATTGTAGTAGGTCTTCCTGGACGAGTCAATAGCCATTCATCCTATGCTTTGTTACAAAAAGCTTCAAATGAAACAAAACTCTTCTGTCAAGGAGCTGAAGTCGATGACTGGTAAATAGAACAACACCATTATCTTTTGCCAATGACTTAAATGAGTATCGTGATTGTCTAAGACTAAATCCGCCCTAGTTCAAAGGTGGGTTAGTTACGTATAAAACTGCCATTATATCTCTTGTATTATGAGCAGTTCCATTGGAATCAGAACGTGCTCTGGGAAAATAGACATCGAGAGTGTTGATAAATGCTATGATTGTCACATTAGTTCCGCAGCAGACCCTACGTGTTTTTCGCATAAATTTAACTTTCATTTCGGTGCAACCCAGTATTTATACGAGTGGCATAAAAATATCTGTAAAAATAATCAAAACATCGTCTATTTAATTTAAGGTACATAACTAATTAAACACTCTGTATATTCTATATAAAGGAAAAATCAATACTTCATAGATTCTTAGGCGGACTAAGCTTGATCTTCTTGTAGAAACCGAAGGACTAGGGACTAATGTAATGCTCTCATTTCCAATTACTATATCCGATGTTATTTTAGCAGATCCTCTTCAAGAAAAAATCTTCATGGATTCTTGCAGACTAATTTCAATGAAGGACTAGGGACTAATGTAATGCTCTCACCCCTCGTTGTTATTTTAAACAGATGGTTAGGGTTTAATGTTATTACAGAAATCTGCTTTCTAACAAAACTGCTTTCGCCTTTTCACATAAACTCGCTTGTTATCATCATTTAAGCAACAAAAAGTGTTCAGAAGTTGATGTTGATCTCAAAAAGTGTTTTAAACTCATAAGTTTAAAAGTCGTAGTAACTATTTACTTTCAAAATTGTCAGACCATTAGCAAAAGCGGTTTCTTTGAATGTCATCCAAATAGTGTGGCAACAGTATTTTCAGAAATAATCTCTTTTAGTAATTTATCTTCCCCTTCTAGAAGAAAATGTGTCTTCGTTTTACATGTAAATTAGGCAAACATTTTGAAGCTTGAATAATAAGTTCGTAACATCCGTGAGCGTGTAACTGAACCGAATTAACATGTTCATCTAACCACTATGGTTTCTGGACCTGGCCGTGAAGATCATCCCGGACAACAAAAAAACTAACCCCATACATATGTAGAAGGAACAGACAGAGCCGAATAAATCCTGATTTAATTATCTTACGATTACCCAAAAAAAATCTGTGCGAGTATAAACAATGAATACAAAATGAATGAGTTAGAATTTCTAATAATGAAAGAAGTTTGGAACCATGTCCATCAATTACATCTACGTACTTTATTAACGAAAAATTACTGTGTCTATTTATTAATAAAAAATTGAATATGCCCCAATCTTATTGAGTAATAGTACTGTTAACGGTTGTGCAATTATCATTAATTAATAAAAAAAACTCTTTACATACATTTAATAACTAACACGCAAGTCAACATTTGTAGAAATGCATCACGTTTAATACATAACAGTTTATTTTTTTTATTAAAAAACAGACCGATTCCTAGAAGGTGAATGAATTTATTTTTTCGAACGGTTAAAACTGTTAAATACCCGTTGAAACAATATTCAAAATGAATTAGTTAAAAGAGATCTATCAAATGCACGTTAAATAAACAATAATTTCATGAATATTCTAATAAGTTTCATACATAAAAACAAACAAACAAACTATTGCAATTGGAAGAATAATCCATTGGACACTCAAATGAAAATATTTAGGGCCCTATTCTGAACATTTTCGTAAATTTTAATTGTACCTAAAAAAAATTAACTACCAATTAGAGTTTTCTCACTTTAAAAATAGACACAAAATTAAAAAAAATTTTTTGTTATTTTATTGCAACAAAATGTTCACAAAATAGTCAAATTTATTGAAAAATAATAACCTAAAACATAGTTTTTGCAAGAAAACGTCATAAACTTTATTTATACACAGATTATTCATTTTTTTATAGTCAAAAAACTACGTTGGTGTCTGGGTGTGTTTTCTACAAGCATGTATATTTTTGATTCACCTTATAAGTCTGGTAAACTCATTTTTACAATAACAGACGAAGCGACGTAGAAGCAGATCCTGGAATTTTGTGAATAGTTTTTGCAAAAGTTTACCGGATGTATGTCGTAATGGTTTTTATTTCACATTGCAATTATTAAATTATTTAAAATTACAAAAAATAGTATGTTATATTATAAGTGATAGAAATGCATCATTATATGCGAATGAGAATTTTGACCCACGAGCATTATAATGGCATTTGGATCACGTGTTATATACGACGTTTTATCTTACAGGCGCATTGTAAAAAAATTCAAGAAATTCAAGTAAATATCCGCCTGTAACATTAGAATGGTTTTATATGTCAGTTTTCGTAGTGACCTGTGGTTGCTATAGTTAAGAAACAGTCTCATTGTTTTCCCCAATTTTCTCAAAATTAATAAAAATGGAATTTCTTCCAAAAAAATATCCAATTGGACGTGGAAGTCGCAGTTTCCAGTTTGCTTCATATCTACCAGAAAGAATACGATCTATTTGTCAAGTGGAGAGCGGACAACTCTTTGAATGTCCACACGGAAGAGGTTTTATTGGCATATTTTGTTCAAAAGGTAACTCATGTACTGTATGGGTATATGAGATTCATTAATACATGTCACGAACATATAATTCGTCTGCACGAAGTACTCAATGCTAAAAGCTGCGCTTAATTTATATGAAAATGTGGAGATAGGGAAGTACTGCAAATTAACTGTATTCTTGAAACAGAAACTGTTGGATACGAAGCAAAAAAAACATTGATTTTTTTCAAGAGATGAAATCGATAACTTTCTTCTTAACGCGTCTGATGACACGTTTTTATTAGTAAAAGTACGTATACATTTTGACGTATGTCAATAAAGTATTAAATTTTTGAATATTTTGTGTAGATTGTGACTGTTGTCGCAATTGCTGGCGGCTGTAGGTGTGATGAATTATTAAAAATGTATCACCGATATAGAAACAAAGGCGATCTTCTTCTGATCCATGTTCCTTACACCAAGACCCATAAGAAACGGTCTTTTACTATGTTGTCCACTGTATTTGGAATTAATTAATTTATGTCGGAAATAGAAAATGTATCCATTGGCATTAACAATTTTGGAAATATGCCACAATTGATGATGATGCCACAATGCTACTTTTAGTTGTCTGATGTGAAGCGCGTGAAGAAAGACCAGAGGATAAAGTTAGTATTACGAAAAAAAATTCTGGAGATGATGTAGCAGTTCTACAAATGTAAACCATGAAATCGCGATTGTGTAACAAACAAAGCAGTAACTTTTAGTGCTAATAAAGAAGTGTACTTTAACAACACGAATTGTACCGTTTATGTTAACATTTATAAGAATTAGAAATGTATTAGTCATAACTGCATTATTAATGCACGAACTTGTAACTGTTTAAATAATTCTGAATAAATATTCTTTAACAAATATTCTCCTAGTATTTTAAATACAAAATTACAATTTTAATTACAACTGACAGTTGTCAGATTCACTCCGTTGTGAGTAGAACTGACAGGTTTGTCTCTCTTGTGAGTGGAATTTAATTTCTGTTACCAAAACAATGTTATAATGTACCTAAAAAACTACACCTATAAGATAAAATAAATTACTTCTTCTATGGAAAGCTGGTCTCTCATGTTACTTTGTTGTTAGTTGTGTCGAATTTGTCAAGACAAAATGGGAGCAAATTGTAACATTCTGGATGACGTTTTGCGTAAATATAATGAATCTAGCAGTTCTGTCATTCCAACAAAATAGATGGCAAGGAATGTGAGCAGTTTGTTAATGGAAGGAGGACACGGAGTCTGTGAAAACACGGAGGAAATAATGTTGGCTTATTTGTTTGATATGGTAAGTTACTTTGACGGAATGATGATTGATCTTTTTATAGTCAAAGAAAACGTCTAGTTCTTCAACGTGATCAAAGAATTTCATGAAAACGTGGATGATTTTCTAAAGTTAGAGTTTTCTTGAAAAAACAATCTGTTGGTTATAAACCCAAGTAGACAAAAACACTCACCAGAGAAAATGTGGTACAATTTGCCGGGTCAATAATATCTTTTGTCAAAAGTAATAATTTTAGAAGAACATTTTAATATTCGGTAATAGTTTTGTCTTTTTCATATTGTGGGTTTTATCGGCATCGGTGATGAACGTCACTACCAAGTGATATATAAAATGACTTTAGATATACACGACATTCAAGAGACTTCTACACTTTCCCATAACCAATAAAAGAAGAACTCTTTCGAAGATACGTTGTTTTGCGGTCAAGGGCTTAGGTCACAACAAATTAGTGGTTGAATATCGTAATAGGAATATCATTTCCCAGCGCGTTGTAATTCATATAGTTAGTGCAGTTCCCAAAAAAATGGTGCAATTTCTAGGATTAGCAAATCCCTATTTGTACACTGAGTAAAGATTTCAACGCACATCGACGACCTTATAACAAACATGGTTCTCAAAAGACACGGAGGGCGGGAGAGTTCATCTGCAGCAGAAAATTATACAGAGGATTCGATGCAAGAAAAAAGGAAAATAACTAAAATGATTCAATGAGGGGAAACTTTCGGACAAGTCTTAACCGAGAGATCCAAAGAGATCATTACTACAAGTGCTTCCTCGAGTTCCACTCTCCACTATGGTGTACCAAAACTTGAAGTAACTGGGAATACAGACTGAAGCAATAATGTTGCTGTTAAAAATTTTTAGTTTCTTACTAATTTTCATATTTATTAATCTTGTATTTTTCAGTAATAAATAGTACAATGATTGCTTTATTTCATTCAAGTCCGGTGAAAAATTTAAATATTTTTTTTAATACATTTTTTAAAAGGAATCGCCTCATAATCTCATAATCAAAAAGAATATCCCAAAATTTCAATCAAGTCTTTTCCAAATACTCTTTCTTCTATACCCATACCTCCCTTATAATTTTATTTCCCTTCTGCTCTAGCTCCTTAATCTGTTCATCATCCTTATTATCGTACCTCACCGTACATCCTAGGTATTTATACTTATCCACCATCTCTATTTCTTCCTCCCCCCACTTCCATTCCACTTTCTTCGGTCTACCTTTTTTCTTCTTAAATTCCATAATTTTTGTTTTTTCTACATTTACTTCTAATTTTATTTTTTTAAAGCGTATGTACATCACCTTTATTATTTCTTTCATCTCCTTCCCTGTTTTTGCTACGGCCACCATGTCATCTGCGTAGGCTAAAACCCACACTTTTCTTCCTCCCACCACAATTCCTCCTACCTGTTGCCCTTTAATTTCTTCCTCTAAATTTCTCAAATACAAAGAAAATAAACAAGGACTCAGTGGACAACCCTGTCTTAGTCCTTTTCTATCCAAAACTCTCTTCCTAGCTTTCCCCTACTCTCGTTCTGCACCTTAAATCTGTGTATATTTCTTTTATCGCGTCTATTAAATATTCATTTATACCAGCCTCTTCCATGTTTTTCCACAATAATTCCCTTTCTACCTTATCAAAGGCTGACCTCAAATCTACAAATATTGCCAACATTTTTCCTATTTCCTTTCCTATTTCTTTATTAATGATATGCTTTAATATATATATTTTGTCTACTGTTCCTCTTTTTCTCCTAAAACCCATTTGCCAATCCGGTAACAATTTTTTTTCTTCTACTTCTTTTTCTAGCCGTTTTCTTATTATTTTGCTGTAGATCTTATAGCCGACATTCAGAAGGCTAACTCCTATGTAATTTCTTTCTTCTTTCTTAGTCCTCCTTTGTGTATTGGACATACTATAGCTTCTCTCCATTTTTCTGGTAACCCCCTCCTTTCCATATTTTTTCAAATATTCCAGTCGCTCCCTCATTTTCTCCCCGGTATATCTCCACTGCTCCCCCTGTGTCCCGTCAGTGCCTCCAGCTTTTCCCTTTTTAATTTTATTTATCCATCTCCTCCTTTTCAATTCCTCCTTCTCTTATTTTTTTATTTTGCTCCTTATCTGGTGTTTCTCTTGATTTTTGTCTGTTCCCTCTAATAGAATTTTACAATGTTGCTCCCATTTTTCTCCTTCAATTTTTGTTTCTGTCCTTTTTTCTTTCCGTCTTCTATTTCTTATGAACTTCCAAACTTGTCCTTCGTTTCTTATTTCCTCAATCTCTTTTCTAACCTGATTTTATATTCCTTTTTGTTTCTCTATATTCTTCTTTGAATTTTAACCTAATCTTTTTATATTCTTCAATTTCTATTTTTCCTTTTTTCATTTTCTTTTCCCTCTTCTCATTTCTTTCTTTGCTTTCTGTCACTCTCCATTCCACCATTCATTTTGTTTTCCTAATTTGTCTTCCATACTTTTCTCATTTGCAATTACATAGTCTATTACCGACTCTATTCTTCCTCCAATAAACGTGTATTCCCCATTTCCACCATCCTCCATGTTTCCCTTTAATAACGTCCATCCTTTTTCCTCGCAAAATTCTATAAATTTTCTTCCTTGCCCATTTATTGTTTTATCCATTGATACTCTTTTTTTTACCTTTCCATTTACCATTACACCTCCTTCCTCACCTATCCTCGCATTGAAGTCACCTCCTAATATTAGTTTTCCTTCATCTCTCTCTTTGATTACTTTATCTATTTTTTCCTTTGTCGTTTCCATTTCTTTTCCATAAATTGTTATTATTTCATACCTTTTTCCTTCTTCTGTTTCTATATTGGTTTTCATCAACCCCATTACATTTTCTCTCTCTCCGGCCTTTTTTCTTTTTCCATTCTTTCTCACCCCTGTTATTATTCCTCCTTTTGCCCTTCCTTTCTTCTCTGTTCTTTCCTCAAACTGTATGTCCCATATGAATTCTTCAAGCATCTTGTCTTCCCACTCTTTCCAATGTTTCTCGTCCATCCAGGTTTCTAACAGCCCCACCATTTTAAATTCCCTAACATATCTCCAAAATTCCCTTCCTTTTTTTTTATTCCTGCCACATTCCAAAATAATATCCTGTTTTTCCTTGTCCCTTTTACTCCCACCCATATTTTTTATTCCTCCCTCTTTTTCCCTCTACCCTCCCCTTTCCTAGTTTTTGCTGTCCACTTTCCCACTTTTCCTTCCTTCTCTATCCATCTTCGTTCCTCTCCTTTCACCCACATTTTCAGGAATCCTACTTTCACATTTTTTCCTTCCCTTTGTATACTTTTTGCCTCGTCCCTTATCTTTGTTTGTATATCTCTTTCTTTTTTGTCATATCGTCGTCAATATAGATTTTTGTACCTCGCAGCTTCTTTTTATTCCGTATTATTTGTAATTTTTCTTCTACACTTCCTACCTTTATCAATATTATTCCCTTCTTTATCTCTGTAGCTTCTTCCATTTTTCTTCAAACCCCATTTTACTTCTTAGCATTTCCTGAACTTGAATTTTTATTTCTTGTTTGTTTCCATTTACTTCCAACTCTTTTACTACCAAATTCTTCTTCCTCTTTTCTTTCTCCATATTTTCCAGTTTTCTTTCTAAGTTTTCAACCTTTTCCTCTAGTTTCTTGCACTTGTTTTCCAATTTCATTCATCATCTTCATTTCCGCTCTTAACTCTTTTATTTCCTCATTCGTTCTTTCTTGGTTTGTTTTTATTGATTTAATTTCTTTTAGCATCTCTAGACATAGATCTCGTATTTCCTCTCCTTCTTGCCTTCTTGCCGACATTTTCCTATTTGACTCCTACGTCTGTTTAATGTTCCACATATTTCTTTAATTTACTAATTAACTCAATACACTCAATCTCAATTATTATGCACGTTTAATTCTCAGTTCTTTTATTTTCCATCTATATCTGTAGCCAGCACTGTGTCGTTATCTAGTCGGAAACTCCGGCTTCACTTTCACGTTCTTATCTTCCTATCCCGTAACTCGCTTTTAATATTAAATTCTATAATAATGTTTATTTACAATAACCAACTTAAATTTTTAAACCAAACGGCGTATTTACAAAAAAAAACTAAAAATCACACAATATATTTCACTAATTAGTTCTATTATTGCACTCAATTCACTTCTTTCCGCTTACTTTACCACGATTTTACAACCTTTCTCCTTCACAGTCGACTCCGTATTATAATCGTATGGTTAAACTAGTAACATTTGGCAACAAGATTTCTCACAATAAATGAAGGTACCGTTAAGTTAATTTAAAAATACCCAGTGGAGTGACTAATTTAATCATAATATTAAAGGAATAACTTTTATTTGTCTACTAAGACAAAGAGAACATCGATTTTTTGATTTTTCTATTTCAATTTCCCACGGAAAAGTTGACATAGTTATGTCTATGTTAAATTCAAAATTAATGCATATTTTTTTTTCTGACATAATTTGACCACAATATAGTAACATATTTTATTAGATAGATAAATGAGAACAAATATATGTGGTAATGTGTCGTTTAAAGCGTATTTTAATAAAACATAACACATTAAACATTTTATAATGATTTACGTAAAAAAGAAGAAGAAAAAATACGATTCTGATTGCGGTAACTTTTTTAATACAATTTTTATAAAATGAGTTTAATCTATTTTCTAAATGTTAAATTCACTTTAAAATTGTATTAAAATATCAATAAAAAAATTAATAAAAAATCCTACAATCGGAATAGAACCCTTGTTAGAAGCGCAAAATATTACCAGTTAACGAATTCGTCCACAAAGGCCGATTATTAAATAAAAAATTATAGAAAATAACCTAGAGATAACTTGTTTTACTTATTTTTTTTAGTAAAATACGCATTGAATACTCACTCAACATGTTATGTTGTTATAGTGTGTATCAGAAAAAAAATATACGTTAATTTTTTTTCGAGGACTAATCTACAGGAGCACAGGAAAAAACATGTGTATTTGTGCTAATACACACAAAATGCATGCAAAACGACGGAACGATTTGTCACAGTAAATCTACACTATATGGGGCAATAAACAGAATTAGAAACAACAGAGAAATAATTCTTGTCATATTATCAAATTATAGAGAAGAAACAAGAAACGAAAATGGTCAGAGACTCATTGATATCTGTGAATTATTCGACTTGAACTCAAACAACTAAAAACTTAAAGTCAGCTATTCTCTATACGAGAACAAAATAGGTACTAAATAGTTGCAAATTGCGAAAGTAACCACTACCTATCACCGGAACTGCAAAAACGTCATATCAAAAAATAATAATGTTATAGCTTTTAACTTTGCTTTTAAAACAAGATCTACTCAAAAACCATAAAATTTCTTAAATCGGAGTTAGTAGTGAGAACTCTCTTGTAAGATAATGTTGCTGAGATAAACTTAATTGGATAAACTCATATTCCAAAGTTGATAATGATGCGGAATAGTCTGAGCAATTTGAAACAGAATTGGAAGACAAAATAAAGAAAACATTGATTGAGAGCACAGCAACGTTACGAGAGAGCCCATGAACGAGCGTTCGGTAAGACAAATAGATAGATAGATATTCTAATAATAATAATAATAATATTGATTTATTTCCCCTATTTTCACTACTTAACATAAATGAAAAGAAAATAACAATATGTAATTACAACACAATAAAAAAAATTAAAAAAAACTTACGAGAATCTCGTATGTTACCTCCATGGAGGTGTGAGGAATCTAGGAAGTATTATATTTACAACACAGTTTCCCAATCCTTATTAAAGAATTCGGATAGTGAATAGAAAGAATGATTACGTAATAATTGTTTTATGGAGTTTTGAAACTGTCGTATAGAACTTAACGCTGTTATGTAATTTGGGAGATGGTTGTATATTTTTATTCCAGTGTAGGATGTTCCATTTCTAGCAAATTCATGTGTGTATTTTGGGAGTGGTAATTTGTTTTTGTTTCTTGTGTCATGATCATGTATCTCCCTTAGCGATAGTATGTTAATTTTGTTTTTATGAATTAGTTTGGCGATATTTAATATATACAGATTTGTGAGTGTAAATATAGAATGAGTCATAAAATAATGTCTACATGACTCTCGTGAATTTAGATTAAAAAGAGTTTTTTGGAGTTTAAATGTAATTTCTATGTAGTTCGAATTTCCCCACAGTTCAATTCCATAGCTTAGAATGGTTTGAAAGTTTGACTAATATACAATCTTTGCTGCCTTGATGTTTATTAGTTTTCGTGTATTTTTTATTAAGAAAATAGCCTTGCATAGTTTCATATTAACCGCTTCGATTTGTACGCTCCAGTTTAATTTATTGTCTATCCATAAACCTAAAAATTTTGCTGATTTTACAAAATTGATATTTTGGTTATTAATAGTGACGTCAGTATTGTCACTTTTGCTTCGGATAGCAATCAAGTTAGTTTTTTTTAAGTTTAGGTACAGATTGTTAGCAGTGCACCAATTGCTAATTTTTGTCAACGCTCTTTCTGTATTGTAGGAAACAGATTCGTGGGTGGTGTTGTTGGTAATTACACTTATATCATCTGCAAATAAGGTTAAATCATTTCCTGGGCAGGCCCAGGCTAGATCATTTACATATATAATAAATAGAATTGGACCCAAGATAGATCCTTGAGGTACTCCCTGTGTTACCTTTATCTTTTCAGTAAAGTTATCTTTGCTGTGCATGTAGTGGTTGGCTACTTTGACCATTTGGTACCTATTTGAAAGGTAAGATTTGAACCAATTATTTGCTAATCCCCTAACTCCATAAAATTCAAGCTTATGTAGGAGCTTACACAATCGAAAGCCTTTGATAGGTCACATAATGTAAGGGTAATATATCGACCATTTTCTAGATATGTAAAGATATTATTAAAGAATTTGTAACTAGCATCAATAGTGTTTACGTCTTTTCGAAAGCCAAATTGTGCCGAGCTAATCACTTTGTTGGATTCAAGAAATGAGATTAGTTTGTCTTTGACGACACTCTCCACGACTTTGGACAGAACAGGCAATATAGATATTGGACGATAATTTTGTGGTAGTGTCTTAGTGCCGTTTTTGTGTATTGGAATCAGGATAGAGGTCTTTAATTCGTCTGGAAATACTCCAGTACTTAAAGAGAGGTTGCATATGATTGTTATTGGTTTTACTAGAATATTGACATTATTTTTTATAATAGAAACAGGAATGTCATCGAAGCCCGGTGTTGCTTTATTTTTTATTTTATTTATTATGTGTAGTGCTTCTTGTTCAGTTATGGGATGTAAGTAGATAGAATTTATGTTATTTACATTTGGATTATTTAGAAATGTTTCATAGTTTGGGTCTAATGGAGTGTTAGATTTTGCGGATTGGCTAAAAAATTTGTTAAAGTAATTTCCAATAATTATATGATCTGTAACTAGTGTGTTATTGATATTAAGTTTAATACTTTCTATATTTGATTTCTTAATTTCTTTCTGCGATTTTATAATGTTCCAAACAGTTTTTGATTTATTATCGGAGTTAACTAGCTTGTTAAGATAAAAATTTTGTTTTGCTACTTTTATGATTTTTTCAAAATTTTACAATATTTTTTTGCATATTGGATATACATAATGTTGTTTGATTTTTTCATTTTTTCTATTATTTCACGTTTTTTTCTGCAGGATATCTTAATTCCTCTAGTGATTCAACCATTATTGGGTCTAGAGGTTTTTTGACTATATCTTTTGAGAGGAAATGCAGCATTGAAGCAAGTTATGAATATCTCCATAAATTTCTCGTAACATTTGTTAACGTTAGTAAAGTTTTGTAAATTACTCCATTGGACTTCCTGAATTAATTTACTAAATTTTAATTTATTTGTTTCGTGGAATTTACGTTTGTAAGTGGTGGTACTATTGTTTCCGCTCTTATTTGAAATAATTTGTAAGACTTGACAGTTATGATCACTAAGGCCAGGCTCAAGAGTGTATGCCTTTTCATACTTAAAAATTGACTAGCACATTATCAATGGTAGTTGAACTGTATGGTGTAATTCTAGTAAAATTTGTTATGCAAACCTGTAGATTATGAAGTTCTATAAGATTTTTAAACTTCGTTAAATGATTTGAACTTTTGAAAAGTCTATGTTGAAGTCGCCACAAACAATAATGTTTTTAGTTTTTGTACAATAAATTTCATTTAATAATTGATCAAAACTATTTAAAAATACATCATACTCGCCTAGTGGTGATCGGTAAACACAGATAATTATTGTCTGTTCTAGAATGGAATATGCGCTAGTGTATTCAAAGTGTTTGTCAAGGCTTGGTACTGTTAATTCATTATTTCTACTAAAATCCGAACCTTCCTTAGCAAATATCATCACACCACCATGTAGATAGGTGTCTCTGCAAGAATAATTAATTAATTTGTATCCATTAATAACAGTAAATGATATATCGTTAATGTTACACCAAGTTTCACTAAAACATGCGACATCAATGTTTGTGTCCTGCAAAAATAGTTCAGACTCGTACACTTTGTTTTTAAGACATTGAATATTAAGATGAGATATGTTTAATAATTTTATTTGCTGAGAAGTACTCTTGATCTCTTCACTTCTACTTGATATGACAGAAGAGTAAGCGTGATGTGTCTTGGATCTGCGTCCACGGACATTTTGAAAATAACAAAATAAATTGTTATCGTTGTTATCTGTGTTACATTTTTTCATACATGATACATTCGCGCAACTAACTTGTTGATTAGTAAGTTGTACCCTATTTGTTAACAATTGTGTATTTGTAAGTACTAATTTTGTACAATTGTTTTCTTGTGCGAAATGTGGAATAAAAAATTATTAATTTTTGTTCCTGTAGGCCACACTTCAGGCTTTTTAAGTTCTTCAAATTGATGGGATAACACTTTAAAAGAACTGTATTCTTATGGAATTTAGCTTCTCACATAACACACTGTGAAAATTATTTTCTTCAAGGTATTGTTGTATTTGTAATGTAGTGGTGTCAGGAGATAAATTATATACATGCAAATATGAGTATGCTTTAGCAACTTGTAGAGATGAGTTTATATTTGTTTGAGTCCCTACAATGAATTTATTTTTAGATTTCTTCTTACGGATTACCGTAATAAAATCATCTTTCGAATTTTTGCCGATTTTATTTTCCGAATTCACTTCTACATTATTGTCATTAGGGGTAACATTTGTTAGTTCCTCAAGTTTATGATCCGATTTGTTTTCGTTATATGCCTTTTTTTGTTTACTTTAGATAACAAATAATTCAATTCTTACTTAGACCTCTTAAAAAAAATACAAAAAACCATTAACTAAACTTTAGCCTTTCTCTTCTTTTTAACACCTCTTTCATCCATTCTTCTCCTTCCCCTCTTTCTCCTAGTATCATTCTTCGCCCCCTATCTTCCCTTCTTAGTTCCGTACATTCATTCAACATATGTTCTTGCACCTTCTTCTCTCGTCTTCCCACCAATACTTATTCTCGTTTTCTTCATTCCCGCACCTTAATCTTTGCAATTACCTTTTTCTCTTCCATCCTTTTTTCGCTTTTTAGATAAGACAAATATAGCATGCTCATCATGTCGCGGTACCGACTGTATTCTACACATAATGAGGTGGGTAGCACTTGATAAATAAAGAAAAAAGGTAATTATTGGTAGCAGTACCTAAATACTTAATATCGTTTACATCCCGCTTTTTGGTAGTTACATTTACGTAAGTGATTTGGCAGTAAGTACCTACCGTACGTTCGAAGTAAGAGGACATAAGCAAAATGTTTCGAAAATTATGAATGCGGAAGTCTCGTCCCTAGGAACATGTGTCAGTAAGTTTCTTTTTACCGAAGTCAACCGACTTTTCGGTATAGATTTTCTTGGTCTGGAAGAAACTTGGGCTAACGCTGTCAACATAATAATTTTAATAAAGTTTTTATTGTCGTAGTGCGGCCCAAAGAGCAGATGTCGGTACATGGATAAAATGTAGAGTGAAATATTGTAAAACTGACGTTTCCGAATTTTATTGTGAATTATTTATCAAGCTTTGTGTTCTTCCCTTTTAGGTATGATCGAAAAAGATGTGGTAATCTTGAAATAGCTATTTACATTGGTCAAAATTGTTAAATTTCTTTTGTTTTGTCATATTGGCGTTAGTTTCTGAATGATTGTTGTTACGCAATTTCTTCTACAATGTCAAGTACTGTCGAAAGTGGTACTTGACACCCCTGGAATTGATGATATCAATTTGTATAAATTGTTGCTAAATATTTTCACTGCAAAATTGCATGATTTGATTACCTTATTGACTAATATAACGTGCAATGCAAAGGTATTTTTTTGCATAAACCGAATATTCATTTTATTTTATGTGGCGATATAAGTACGTTCTTAAAATTAGTAGACCACTTAGCAGCAAATCAACGATTTTGTACATTAGAAATTAAGTGCTAATTAAGTAACTCAATTACGATTTAATTGCTGCAGTAATTATTGGAGATATTCAATTATCTACTACTTTAAAAAACTTGGCAGATCAAGTATCTACAAAAAATGTTTGAGTTTTGATTAAAATGCCTAAATCGTTCAAAAAATTAAGTGCTATTTAAGAAGTTCAAGTGCAGCACTTAAATCTATAGATGTGTTCAAGTTCGATTTGACTTGTTCGAGTTGGTTTCTTACATTTGGTCTGTAAAAGGTAGCAGATCAATGAGTTGAGTACTTCTGAGATAGTGAACATGAAGCACTTAAATCTTTAGATGTGTGTAAAGTTCGGTTTTATTTGTTCAAGTTGTTTTATAACATTTGAACTGCAAAATGTAATAGATCAACGAGTTGTTAAGAAAAAAAAAGTTTATTGAGTGCTTCTGAGATAGTGAACTTGAAGCACTTAAATAGTATTTAATTTTTGGAACAATTTAGTCATTTTAATCAAACTCTAACACTGTTTTTAGATACTTGGTCTTCTAAGTTTTTTTAAGGTAGCAGATCAGTGAATATCTACAGAATTATTGCAGAAAGTAAATCTAATTGAGGTACTTAATTAGCAGTTAATGAGCTATAATTTCTAATGTACAAATTATTAATCTGTCTCAAGTGGTCTGCTAACTTTAAGCATTGTATTTGCTTTTTTTTCTTTCAGCACTAAAACCAACGAATTATTCTGTAGCATTAAAACGAATATCGAGATTATTTGATACCACATTTTAAAAAATATTTTGGATTGTACAGGGTACTCCAGTAACACGTACCACATCAAAGTTGGTTTATTTTAAATGGATCACCCTGTATTTTTTCCTATTTTAAATTGTACGATAAAAGATAATGTATATTTGTTAACATGTTCATATACCTACTTACTTCAAAATAAATAAGCACAAGCAACTTTGTCTTACACCACATTTAAGAGCTTTCAACATGCTTTTTGCAATATTTACTTTCACGTTATGATGTACAGGATGTTTTAATACTACCGCTAACACTAACCCTTTAAAACTGAAATAGCTTGCTTAACTTAAATAGAACACCATGTATGTATGTATTTGTGAAGCCTGTTGGAAGTTGGAACTAATTACCTTTCAGTCGGTATAGGGGTTACCAACCCCTAACTCTTATAGTTTTCGAAATATTTTAATATTTACTAGTATAACAATTTGCGATGTACTGGAATCTAACTTACCTGTGAGATATCCGTAAAATGAACATTATCTTGCAACCACTTTTAATGTATAGGCCGATTCAGCTTTAAAAATTAACCTTAAACAATTTTTTAGAACAAAATAACAGAAATGTGCTCATGACTTATCCCGTGCTCTAAGAGTCAGTCGAATCACGCCCATCGGTCACAAACAACAACTATTTTTTTTTACTGCAAAAACTGATCACACTATAAACATGGTTAAAAAAAATTTAAAATACGTAATGGGTTTAGAAATTATCGTACTACTATTAGATAGATTTTTATCAGTATTAGTTAACAAGGTAAAGTTTGTCGATGTTTACAGTGTGATCGATTTTTGATGTACCAAATAACGGTTGCTGTTATTAAACATCAGTAAATTGTGACCGGTGAGATTCGACTGACTATAGCCTGGGATACTAACCATAAGCACATTTTTGTTTATTTTTTTTTAAACTTAGATTCCAGTAAATTAGTTAAACTAGCAAATTTGAAAATATCTCAAAAACTATCAGACTTAGGGGTTAGTAACCCTAATACCGATTGAAAGGTAATTAATTTTTTAAGTTTTAAGTCGTTAGTGTTATTCGGTAGTATTAAAAACACCCTGTACATCATAACATAATAGTAAATATTGCAAAAAAGATGTTGAAAGCTCTTAGTAAGGTGGTGTAAGTGAAATTTGTTTGTTCTTACTTATCCTGAAGTTATTCTATTTTTTTGGAGGGTCTGCAAATCAGGTAAAATCGATTTATCTCCGAAGCGGAAGTAAATAGGTATAGGGATATGTTATAGAACATAGATTACTTTTTATCGTACAATTCAAAAATAGAAAAAAATACAGGTTGTTCCGTTTAAAATAACTCAACTTTGATATGGTACGTGTTTCTGGAGCACCCGTACAATCCAAAATATTTTTAAAATGTGGTCTCGAACAATCTCTCAATATTAAGATTTCTAATATTATTTGTCGTTTTAATGCTACAGAATAATTCGTTGGTAGTGCGCCATCCTGTATAAAGAAGCAAAACTGCGCCTTACTTCTGTGCAAGTTAATAAGAATCTGTATAGAAAGAATTTATAATTGTCCGCTAAAAAAATCAACCACATCAAAAGGTTGTTTTAATAACAGATACTGATAAGATCGAAAGCGCAAAATTGTATGGCAGGTAGAAAGTAGAAAGTTTACAAGAGATTAGACAAACCAATCTAAACAGCACACTTTTCAAAATTGTTATTAAGAATCCATTAACATTCTACAAAAAAGAAGGAAATAATGCATTCTAAAAAAAAGTTGGACAAGCATTTACTGAAACCTTCAGCACATTTAATTTATATCAGGTACATTTCCGCAGCAACTTAAGATTGATAAAGTGTAGGGGAGGGAGAGTGGGAATGGTTGATACACTTAACATGTACAGGGGATGTTTCCTCCTTAACTTTTTACTTTTTATTGTTGCTTCACACAGTTTAATTACCCCTCCTAAAAGAAGTGGATACACTTAACTTTAATCTGAAATACATGAATAACATCATTATTTTATTTCATGTTACTTAATGAAACTTAACAAACGTATCATTTATTCAAATACTCAGAACACCCTCTCATTGGCTTGACGTCACAAGCTTTATCGTGAATATAGCGCTAGGTACTGTATTGCGATTTTCATTTATAACGGGTGTTCAAATAAAAATCTGGAGTGGGCAGGAATTTTCTTTGACATGATAAACGGCCATTAGTAATTTTTTTAAAAAAGCAGTCAGATGATACAAAGTTTAGATTAGAAATCGATGTATGTAAGAAAGTAGGTATCCATTTTTGTGAATTTTTTAGGTTATATTTATGTCACGTTTTAATGCACATTCCACGCCACCACGCATTATTTTGCTGTAACTGTAAAAATAATAAAATTAATTCAATTTCATGACTGTTCAGTCCAGTTTTTTACTTGAACACTCGTTATTTACTATTCAAATTTATATTCATCGCTCAGGACTGCGTTTTAATAGAATCTTCAAATTAAAGGACATTTCGTAATCCCAGACTGTTATTTTAATTTAACAGCATCTAATGACAATTAAAAAGTCACTTATAACGGCCCATCACTTTTCTAAATACATAATTATAAATTAACGAAAAATTCCATGACAACACAAATAAAGTATGATGTTGTGATTTTTTGTCAAATTTTGCGAGACCCGGGTTAGTTCCGTTTTTATTCTCAAGAAAGTTATTTTTCGATAGAATTACAAAAAATATTGAACGATACACGGCCGATACGCAAATAACAGGTTCGGTTGATTTATAAAATCTCGGCTTTGTTTCGCTACGCCTCGATTTCACAAACTTTCCAAACAAGTCAGGAAAAATTATAAACGATTTTTTTAAAATTTGTTCGGAACTATTCGGCTTTTTATCATTTTAAAATCGAATTTTGTTATATAACACATTGTGCATTTGTTAGGTCCATGTCCCACCAAAGCATCACGACAGTCGAGTTCCTTGGTAGCAACAAATATTCTCGTCTTTTAGTTTCTTGCAATAAAAGGGTGCACCCACCATTTCCTTTTTTTAGACTTTTTAATTTTTTTTATTTCGGAAGTACCAGTACATTGCAATTACATTGTCATCTTCACTTGATGAACTGAATGTAGAAAACACATTGGTTTGGTGGAACAACACCTACTTGTGTCATGTCGAAATCGCATCGTTGTCTCGCTGCTTTGGTAAGACAATCGACCGTGTACCTCTTACGGTTTCCAAGATCAAATGTAAGACACTCTGTATACAATATTTTCCCCTGAAAAACGACACTTTTCTGTTTCCACAAATCTCAAATTCCAAAATAAGCTTATTCTTTTCTAATCCAGTCACAAAAATTCAAATTCAAGAAAATTGCATTCGGACATGAATGGTACACTCCTACACTAAACAATACCCGAGATATTCTGAGTAAAAATGTTTTGAACTATAAGAGTCACACTCTCCTAACTGTTTAACAGTTATTAAAAAATTTCTGACAATGGCGTGATGGAATTTTTTTAAGTCAAGCCCTCGAGGTTAACACGAGCTGCCTGTTCGAATATAAACTACTAGACTGAAAGGCGGTACCTGTATATTTTGCAAAAAAATTAGATTTAAATAGTTATAAGGATTTCGAATCTATTACATTGTTTCATGCAAAGGTAGAAATTTTGCATGCTCTAAAATACGGAATGTCACAGTGAATTCTAAAAAGTACGCATCCATATGGAAAACTTATTGATGTGTTAGATGACTAATATTTTTTTTTGTTTATGTTGAAACCAAAATAAAGTAAATTGGCTGCGGTGAAATTGAGATTTTAGTATTAAAATATGAAAAATCGTATAAAATAGATATTTATGTAATCAGTGACGAAACACATGATTTTCATGTTTTCATGTTTCATTACGTGTTACATACAAGATTTTTTCTAATTTTGACAAAACAGAGTAAACGTTAAATTGAACGTACAAGTGTATGCAGTATATTAACATCACAGACTTCATAATTAATTTTTTGTATATATGTAAATATGAATGAAAAACTTTGCGAATTCGATTGATTTAATTAAATATTTCAATTGTGCGATAGTTAAATTTTATTTAATGAGCTCCGATTCAGACATGCCAAGTGATATTGAAGAAGCCCCTGAAAATGCGATGAACTCTTTAATTCAAGAGAAAACAAATTCACTGTATAACTTAGCTGACTCGAAATATGACAAATGGTGCGAAGAAAAGAAGGTGAAACATATAAATGAGAAAGTTCTGCTGGCTTATTTTGAGAGTAAGAAGGATTTCAAATCATCTACATTATGGACGCATTATTCAATGATGAGAACCAAGCTATATCTAAAAAAAGGGCATAAACATTAAAACTTACAATAATTTAATAGCATTTTTAAAAAGACAATCAAATGGATACCAACTCAAAAAATCGAAGATTTTCTCAAAAGATAATGTGAGAAGGTTTTTATTATCTTCAGATGACAATAACTTCTTAATGGCTAAGGTAAACAATGATCTTTACCCATGATTGAGTATTTCAACATAGTTTTTACAGGTTGTTTAAATTATACGTGTCGAAGATGTTACAGATGAGCAGTCTTATTTCCGAATAAACATTCCCAAAACTAAAACAAAGGCAATTTGTGAATTCAGGAGATTTAGGACTTAACTTTGTTGACGTTGTTAGGAAATATATAAATTTACGTCCAGTTAACGTGAAGCACAATCGATTTTTCATAAAATATGGAAATGGCAAGTATGGTATCCAACCTGTTGGCGTTAATACAATTGGTGGATTACCAAAAAAAATTGCACAAGAAATTAAATTACCAAATTCAGTGCTATACACGGGGCACTGTTTCAGGTCTTCGGGAACCTTCCTTGCAGACTCGGGAACCAACTTTTTACAAATTAAGCAAGACGGGGGTTGGAAATCGAATTCTGCACCCGAAGATTATGTCAAAAATTCTCTTGAAAACAGGAAACAAATTGCTGAAAATATTTTGGGAGGACGTTCTACCTCCACTAATTATAAACAAACAATTTCGCCCAACTCAAAAACTTCTTTTGGAGTTACATTAAGTAATTGTCACAATTGTACGATGAAAATATTGTTAAATTTAAATGTTTTTATGTTTTCAATAACCTCAAAAACTTTTTAGTGTTTTTTCATGTCTGACGGGTTAAAAATGATTCCTGATTCTACTTCAGCTCAATCAGTAAAAATTCTCCTAGCTTGATAAACAATGGCCCAATCAAGGATCTAATTATCACTGTAATGAATGAAATGTATAATATAAAACACTCTTATCTCTGATAATGCTCGGCCAACACCTTAAAAACTAGAACTACATGTACCTGTGCAACATTTTGTTAAAATTATTGAAATTTCTTAATTCAATATCATATTAACACATTCCCATTGTATGTTGTTATGTTCTCAATTTGTTTTTGTTGCTATCGATTTAAGGTTAGTTGAGCGGAAGAGTTCACATCACTAGGAATAATAAAAAATTACAATTCTCTAACAATACCTAATGTTACTCATAAACGGCACCAAATTCGTTCTAAACTAAATAGATATAAATTTAAAAAAGCTAAACGGATGTTATCTACATAACACAGTAAACATGGTTTGAGAAATACCAAATGCTTTCCTCTTATAAATCTGGTTTGAATAGGGTTTTTTTGCAACTTGTGACATAAGAAATAAGAAAAAAACTAGTTACTAAAAGTAGATGGTTTCAACACCTACTTTGATTATGAAAAATGTCACTTTACATGTCAAAATGAGAAAAAAAAATTTCCAATACGAAAACGTTGGATAGCGTTTTAATTAAGAAACTTTGTGAAGTCGTGATTAACAGTGTATTTTACCCATAATTCTAAACTAGTGAAGAGATTAATTAACATCATACATTATAATCACCAACCCAGTTTTTGATATGATGCGCACTTTTTGGAATTCACTGTTCAAAACCCCTAATTATGTAGTAAAATATGGTTGTGGTATCTCCGGAAATGCATCAGTTCTCTAATATTCACCAATAAATGATAACCAGATTAAAGGGAAAATACAGTAGAGCCAAAATTCCAAACATTAAGAATAAAATAGAAATCGAAATTTTATTTACTACTACCACGAATAACGGATAAAAAATCTTATTAATGAAGCAAATTTACTACATCTAAAAATAAACTATAGTCAAAGTAATTGGAGTTCTTAAGCACCACAATATAGAATGTCAAGAAAATACATCGACAAACTTATCTAGAATAAAAACATTACTGAAAAACACCATTTGTATAAAATAAAATTTACTTTAAGGAATTTGCTTTAAATTAGACCAAAATGAAAAAAAAATCCGAGGATTTGAAATTACAGTTTTGTTTTTCTTGGCTAGGAACCTCATATTTGAAAAAAATATTTTTTTAGATGAAAGCGTAAAAAAATTATTGTTGTAATGTTCGTCCATTTTGCCATTAAATATATTTTTCGTTATATAAATAGGCAGCGCATGCGTTACCGGTTCATTTTAATGTACACACATAAATTCTTGGAACAATTTTGTAAAAGGAAATGAGGCAATAAAATAAAATAGAGAAGGCAATATCTATAATTTACATTATTTTTTGCACTCACGCGTAAATTTGGAAATCAAATCTTGATTAAAAAAATCTAACAAATTATTTCGTTTCGGTAGGTAATTAATTTTTTCAATTAGTAGGTACAATATTTTCTGTTTTCCCATCGTTATTGAGTGCCGAGTGCCATTGAAAACTATCAATAAACAATATATACATGTAAGTTATTTCGATACGTGACCTACCTGTAATTTGTCATTGTTGTTTTATATCATTTTCGATTTCTTGTATAATTAATTTCATGATGATTACTAACTTCCTTCAAAAACTGAATATTTGCAAACTTCAGAAAAAATGTCAACATATTGTTTGTTTATTGTACGTACTCTAACACACCCTCTTTTCTCGCGTCGTAATGACAAACTTTCCCTTTTTACCAGATCGACTCCCTTCTATTCGAATCCTGAAAGGTCCTGAAATCATGATCGGGCGCGCATGACGTAAGCACGATTCCCTGACGTCAAAGAAACCATTGCTCGTTACCTACACAACAGCCATTGCTTTATCTTCGTATTTTTACACCCAAAAACCCTGACCACGTTTTAAGAAATTACACATTAATTTCGTAAAAGCTTTTGTAATATTTTCACATGACCAATGTACGTAACGGGTACAATTATTAATTTTCTAGTACATCAATCTCATTACTTTTAGGAAAATTTAATTACAAGAAAATTTTCTGACTCGTACACACCCTATTAACCATGTTAAAGTGGCAGATTCCTTCGGTGTGATTCAATTTCCTATATCGATAATTATTTCATTTCCAAGTAAAAAATTGCAACTAAACTATTAACACATCATTAGTGAAAAAAATGAATACTTTGCATTGGAATACGAAATGTGGTTTTAGGTAATTATTGATTTAATAGAAAATTGAACATGGTTGCAGATCAAAATGTTCAGTCAATAAACAGCGAAAATAATAAAATTATTAATTTACGAAGTGACTGGTTACTATTCAAAATACATTATTTAAAAAAAATTATCGAGTATTATGTACGAGTTTCCATTTTGTAAATATAGCATAACTATTACCAACAATTCGCATATTCCGTACTCGCCATTCTTGTGGTAAAACAACCACTAAATTACCATATTAGAATGGGATTCAAGAGTAATATCATTATTATTGAAACAGACACAAAGGTTAAATAAAATATTTGTTTATCAATAGAAGAAGAATGTGGAACAACATAAAAAATGAAAATCTTGCATTAAGCTTTATTGCACTACATTAATGTATGTGAAATATTAAGTACCATCTACCCTCCTTTTTTTCATATTGAGTAGTATGTATATTATTTAGTAAATAATGTGAATTACTGTATTAAATAAATAAACTTTTGCGTAAAAAGTTTTAACCTATTGTTAAGGCTTTTGGAAGTATTGTCAAATAGATGATAAAAACCAAGCAAGTTCAAATTTTTAAAGTAGGATAATAAAATGTTGAAAAATTGTTAATAATAAATAATACGATATCCTAATCTTAAAGTAAAACAAATGAGTTTTGGCTCTACTATGATCTTAAATGTACAAGGTGTTACATAACTTGAATTGTTATTTTTTTCTTTGTTACTTTAAATGACGACCTCTAAATTTTATTTCAGTTTCGATTACACCAACTACATATCAAAAATGTATACATCAAAATGTAATAAATATTGAAGGTAGTATTTGAATTTGAAAGTCGGTTTAAATTTCAACGTAATTTAAATGGGCATAAACATCCATAAATTCTAAGCTGGACAATGACAAAGGAGTATTGTATCTTTACCTATGTGGCATGGAGACTTAGGAATTGGAAAACCAAGTCCTTCCTTCTTTCCTCTCTTCGGTAAATAGCGTCTTTAGACTTGTCAGTGTAGTCTCTAATAAATGATATTTCCAAAGTTTCCTATGGCGAAGATGGATTTGATGTTTGGACAATTAAATTCTCTTGGCCAGCAATTCTTGGCGGCCTAATAGTTAAATAAAGTTAAACATGGTCGTGCTTGCAAAAGGTCCTGTCGATCTGAATTTTTTATGTGTTGTTAGGACCTAAACCAATATTAAAAAATTAAATTTCCAAAGTGCGATTTACCCTAAAAACCATGATTTTCGAACTTTTTTTAGTTTTTCATCAAGACATTAGTGAAAGAATGTCACTCTACATACCTTGAAATTAGACTAAATTTGCTTCAGAACCAACACAATCATTGGTACCCAAGATACAGTTCTTCGATAATAGGCCGTTTTTTCCAAAAAGTAAATTTTTTGAAATGATCACTTATTTTGTAAAATATTTTCTAAAATTCTTGCTTCCATTTCCGATCAAGCCCAGAAGGTCTCTCAAAAACGACAGATAACCAAAAACAGTAATAAGTGGGTTTTGGGAGGAAATGCAAATAAACTTTCTTTTCATGGGTCATCAGGAAGACGTCATCAAACTGTTTTACATACCTACATACTAATATGTTTGTACATACATCATGGTACTATAAGGACTAATTACATTTACACATAAAAGAAAAACTAATATAAATCATATAGATAATGTGTTTTGGTTGTCAAATCATGTCTTACTATTTATCTTATATGGCCTGGGCTTGGGGCATATTGTCTGATGACTGAGATGGGCGCTGGGAGAGGCACCCAGTCTATAGTAGGGTCATCTTCATCGCTCGAGCATTTCAGCTCCACATCCAGCACGTTAATTCACTATTTCACTATTCGTAAAAAAAAGTTTGTTTTTGAAATTGTTACTATGAATGTAATTTTTTTTATAGAAATTGTAATAAATGTAACCTACCAACCAACAGCATTTCCCCTGACCAAATTGTTATTATGAAAGTATGCGGGAAGGAAAGTATTTCAGGGAGGAAAGTACGCGAGGAATAAGGTGAAGACATATTTGCTCTAACCGTCCCCCCAGCCAAAATCTAAAATGATCAGGTCGTTGCCGGTCACAAAACAGAACCATTGATGACAATCCAAATGTTTGATTTAGTCAGTTTGAAACAATGGTAGAGAGTGGCAAGCCGGGCAACCATCTTGTTGAAAATACATGGAGTGTGGATAATCAAGAGATATTGAAATTTTAATTACAGATTTGGCTGTTTTTTTTTTTCATCTTGTAAACTCAATCCGTGTGTAGCCTACACACGGTAAGCGAAACGTCAGCGGAATAAGGAACTAGGTTTCAGTGAACTAGTAAATTCCTATACTCGCTCCTCCTAGAAGGCTCAAGTAAATTGAGGAATCCTAAAAATAACTAAATGCCGTTCTTTAGAAGATGGTTCCATCTTCGTCCCTTTTGCAAAGCCGTTCATGTTTTCGTAAATAAAACGAATCAGCTATTCAACTAGGAAACGCAGCTTGGGTAGTATACATTTCCTTCACTTCGTACTATGAACGAAATATTTTTTCTATGAATTTATTATGTAGATAATGGATATAATATTACAACAATGATATATTATCCAGTGGATTATTTTTTCCCAGTCAAATTACATTTAAAAAATGACTTCTAATTTTACATAGCATTTCTATTACTTTTTGGTCATAATGTATACATTTTTATATGCAGTTGAAGTAACCTGAATCAGAAAATCCCATTTAGAGGTCACCATTTAAAATAACAACTCGAGTTACGCAACATCATGTGAATTTAAAATCATAATAGAACCAAAATTAATTTTAATTTATTTTTAGCAGTAAATTTTGAAAATTTTATTATGCGACTTCAAAAAATAACTTGCTTTGTTTTTGTCACCTTTTCAAAAAGAACTCCAAAGTATTAGCAATAAAGCAATACTTTTTATACTAAAGTTTATTTATTTCATACCAATAATAACAATTAAATAAATAAAGGTAATAAAAATTTTAATGACATTAACATTAAAATAAATCAAAAGTTTCCTCCAAAGTGTTCCCCTTGGGAATGGTTCCTAAAATGGAAACAGCATTCCCTCTCTGGATTGTCAAGCTAATGGTTTGTTTAATATAACTGCCAGCCTGACGAATACCATATTGAGTTATAACCATTAGCGGAGGAAAAAAGTTTTTTTGCGTCAACAATCCAAGAACCAAAAGTCCCAATGGCAAATGCAGAAAAAAATAATCATTTGTAATTGCTGTGTTTCGCAGATTTTGTTAAATTAGCAGCAGAACAGGCGAGAATAGAATAACTTTGAAAGATAACTCGTCAAAAATTATGTTGGATGGATTTTCATCTTCAAATAAACTGTAATCATCCAAAAAAAATAAAAATAATGTAAGTTTGTAATCAAAGCAGATGAAATTAACTTTTTTATTAATATTTTTAGTAAAAAAAATTAACACTCAGGAATTTAGCCATAACTTTTCAACCATAGATTTACGCTAAGCGCGCACAGAACACATATTACGACAATAAAATGAATCATTTTATGATATTTTTTATGTAAAATTGGAGAAACAGTAGCATATAAATCGCAATTAAAAAATTGCAAAAATATTTTACCTTAAACACAATCATTTGTTTTTAAAGTTCAAACTACAAAGTTTGGGCGCGCTCACCGAAAACATTTTATAACTCAAAAACTGTTTTCTTTTTGAATCTTTTTGTTAACATCGTTAGCTACATGTATAAAGATCACAATATCAAAAAATTAAAGGGGTGTTTTTTGATTAAAAGTAATAATTTGATTTCAAAGTTCAGCGATAACTTTACTGTGTACGTTTGTGTGCGTTCACTCAAAATAGGTTCTAAATCAAAAAGTATGATTCCCCTTCGATTTTTGTTAACATCGTTAGATTAAGGTATAAAGATCACAATATCAAAAAATTGAAAGGGCGTTTTTGATTAAAAGAAAT
Organism: Abscondita cerata; assembly: GCA_030710515.1. Classification (NCBI taxonomy): domain Eukaryota; kingdom Metazoa; phylum Arthropoda; class Insecta; order Coleoptera; family Lampyridae; genus Abscondita; species Abscondita cerata. The sequence continues at coordinate 452,774 of JALBCR010004258.1, forward strand.
AATTTAATTTCAAAGTTCAGTCATAACTACTGTGTTCACTCAAAATAGCCTATAAATTAAAAAAGTATTATATTTTTGAATCTTTTGTTAACAACGTTAGATAAAAGTATAAAAAACACAATCTTAAAAAACTGGAGAGGTGTTTTTGAGTAAAGTTCCCCCATAAATTACGTATTCGCGCGTTCACCGAAAATATTTTATAACTCGAAAAGTATTATTTTTTTCGATTTTTTGTTATAGTTTAAAAATAAATATACTGTTTTTATGACTGTGCCTTTTTAACAAGTTTGTGACAACCGCACTAAAATTAAAACAAACAATGCTCTCAGTACGCTTCTGGCCGGACTGTAATATTTGTGTACTATGATACTGTTGCTTATAAGAATAAATTTTTAAATACGAGCCTGAAAAGCGGCCGAGTGAACCTTCTGGGTTGATTTATTGAGAGTCGACTTAACGTAAAGATTAGAGAAAATTAAATATTATAAATGGTCATAATGACGGTATATTATTTTCAAACTGTAACATCGTTAGATAATAGTACAATATACACTAAGGTAGAGAAGAGTGCTATTATTGACCGATTGCCAAGGCAGAAGGTCAATAATAGCCTCTCTACCGTGGTGTATATACAATTTTTTCCATTACTAACAAATTACCAAAATATGTTTTAGTTATTAATTTATTTATGTATGTACAAATAAATTTTTTAAAGATCAACGTACTTATGCTTTCATTGTCTTAAAGTTTGTGAAAACAGTTGAGTTATCTTGTTTCTTTACGATTCTTGTAATATTTGTTACTTTTAAATTTAAATGAATTAAAATGAATCAAGACAATATTGAAAATAAACAATGTACCCCACCAGAAATGAGAGAGGTAGCAGGAAAAGTTAGTGAATGACAGAAAAATCTAAAGGTTTGTACTTAAAGACTTATGTAACTTTCAAAAACTAAAAAGACATAGAGCTTATGGGCAATATATTCCACGCTCAAATCAATTATTTCTATAAAAGAAAATATTGATATTTCTAAATATTTTAAATTACAAACATTTTTGAAGAAGTAAATGCCAATTATTCCAAAGAATCGCTGGTATTCATGAAACCAGAAACTAAAAAATTTAAATGACCCATCAGATGATCTACTAAGGTAATTTACAGTTAATTTAAGACGGCAGTTGGTCTTGTACAGTCGTATACCGCACTTAAGTATACACCTCTGATGAGTTCACAATAAGAGCGAAATGCTGCATCAGGTGTTCTTTTGTTGCGTGTGTACTTCTGTACAAGTCATCTTGGCTTTATCGGCAACGTGTGTTACAAGCATTAAAGCTATCGCTTAGATAGCGCTCTGCACTTTAACACACACATGCCGTTACAGTTAACTGTTAGCATTTTTCTAAGTTCATACGTGTCAATGTTTACACTAGATGTCGCAAGACACATATTTTACTTAAATTTTGATCTTTTTGTAAGTATTTAATTAAAACGTCGTACCGAAACGACCGCACCGAACTGTCCCATCCCGGTTTTTTAATTGAATAAGGAAATAATTTAATTTTAAAGTTCAACCATAACTTCCTGTGTACGTTCACTCAAAAAGTATGATTCCTTCTTGATTTTTTTGTCAACATCGTTAGATAAAAGTATAAAGAATACAATATCAATAAACTGAAAAGGTGTTTTTTGATTAAAAAAAATAATTTGATTCAAAGTTCAGTCATATCTTAAAATGTATACATTACCGTGCGTTCACTCAAAATAGGTTATAACTCAAAAAGTATGTTATTTTCGATGTTTGGTTACCATCGTTATATAAGAGTATTAGAAAAAAGTAGAGGAGTGTCTTTTGTATAAGGAAATAATTCTATTTCAAAGTTTAGCCATATCTTAATAAACTGTATACGTGAATGTTTTTTCACGTGAATGATTTTTCACGTTAATGATTTTGATGAAATTAATTGTTCAGTATATAATGCTATGTTTAATCTTACTGTATAGCAAAGTAATAAAATTTTATAAAACTCGATCTCATTTAGGGTGTGGTTCAAATTTATTTTTTTACCGATGTAATCCTAATTGATTTCTTTATTTTCATTCGCTACAGACGCACCATCCATTGCAATAACCCCCTGTTTCCAACGTAAAAACTGTATTTGAAAATAATTCAATGCATACATCCAGCAACAGAATAATAAAATTTGACTCACCTCGTATATTCTCTAATTCCTTGTAAATTCAACTAGATGAGCGCACACTATTTTGGAGTAAGTAATTAAACACAAAAATTAACTAATAGTCATCTATTAGCAACACATAACGATAACTAATAAAAAACCGAACAACAAAATAAATAAAAACCCTAAAAACTAAACAAACACACAAAATGACATCAAGTTTTGAATTTGCACTTTTGATTTTTTCTGCCAAGTCTGCGAGCAATTTAGCTCCCGCTGTCAAAAGTTTGTCCGCCAAGAAACCCGAATTCACTTTCCTTTTAATTGTATGAATATTACTGCAATTCACATCAGCTGGCCTCAAATTTTTATGGTACCATTTACATTTGTTAATTCTTTTGGAGTAAGTAATTTACTACACACGTTGATTCCAGTGGTTATTCTCCTTCTCCGTTTTTCTCTTGTCGTCAGCAACAAGTCACAAATCCGCGACGTCAGTCAATCGGAAATAAATATCACTAACGAATACTCGCGAACTCCGTGTAAGTAATCACACCTGCAAGAAAGGTAAGGACTCGTTATCTCCCATACACTTATCAACGTCTCCCTTACACGAAGGATAAAACAGAAGACCCCTTCTTTCTCCATAGCACTACTATTTATAATCGTGTACCTATCTTCATCTTTTCAACCCCTTGTTTACTGTTTCGGAAACGAGACCATCTTTGCGTTCTAGAAGATTCTCGACTTTTCTTTTTCTTTAAATGTTTCTATTCATTATCATGTCCATATTGCGCATTTTTTCACTTCATTCATTTCACAACATTCTCGGACATGATTTGAACTGTATCCCATTTTCTTTAATTTTATAAACAAAACCGCAAGGTTCGGCAACTTACTTTCCTATATATAATTTTATTTATGTAATTTAATCACAGCAATATGTTATTTTGTTATTTATTGAACTCATCGTTACGTGTTTTACATATTGGCCCAAAATAATATGAAACAGACTCGTTCATACAGTGTAGAGAATATATTGTACCAATAAGTTAGTCTTAGTTGGGTAATATAAATTTGTACTTAGTACAGTGAAACCTGGTTAATTGGGATCTCAAGGGACCAAGAATTTTGTGCCATTTATTGAGGGTTTCTATTAATCCAGTTTTCCAATTAGGCAGGTTTAAAATTATAATTGTCTCATTTACAGAGGCCCCCGCTTATAGAGGTCGAAGTACAGTATAACCTCTATAATCCGGACACACTTAAATTCGGACATCCAGTACTCCGGACACTAAATTACAAAAGTCATAATCCGGACGCATTTCTTTAATCCGGACAGTCGCTGCGCGCGCAATATTTTTGCGTGTTTAAGCCTGTCAGAGCGTCTTTGGCAGTTGGGTTTTACGCTGTATTATATCATTTAAATTCGCGACAAGTGCACAGGAAGGTGTTTATTGTTACAAAATGTCGAAGAGAAAACATACAACGTTAAATTTACAACAAAAACGTGAAATAATTAGATCGGTGGATTCAGGAGAAAGTGTCAGATCAGTTGCTGTTAAATATAGTATTGGAAAATCTACAGTTTCGAATATCTGTAAAAATAAAGCCAACATAATGGTTTATGTAGCGGAGGATCATAATTTAGATAAAAGGAAGACCCTAAGGTTAAGTGCATATCCAGCCATGGAAAAAGCTTTGTACACTTGGTTTGTTCAGGAAAGGGCTAGAGGTAAGTAAATAAAATGCCATTTAGGCAATTTTGTTTTATTTATAAATTGTGGTTTTTTATTTTTGTATGTGCATAAACATGCAATTAAAAAAGTTCTAATTTCATTTAATTTTGTCAAATGCGTCGTCTAGAGAAAAATTAAAAGAAAAACATTAGAAAGTCCACATATGTATTCAACAAAAATCATTTTTCTTTTGTTATAGGAACCCCATTATCAGGGGAACTTATATCTGAGAAGGCAAAGTTTTATTATCAGCAACTAAACTTAAGTGGCGATTTCAAAGCAAGCAGCGGTTGGTTGCAAAAATTTAAAGAGAGATATTGCATAAGGCAGTTGACTATTACAGGTGAAATTCTGTCAAGCAATGTTGATGCAGTGGAGCCATTTAAAGAAAAGCTACTTTCAAAAATCAGAGAAATGGGCCTTCAACACGATCAGATTTATAATGCCGACGAAAGCGGGCTATTTTGGCGAGTCTTGCCAAACAAAACTCTAGCCCATGGTAATGAAAGGTCAGCACCAGGGCGAAAAATTAGTAAAGATAGAATAACCTTCATGCCGTGTGCTAATGCATCTGGGTCCCATAAGTTACGATTGTTTGTTATTGGAAAATCAGCAAAACCAAGAGCTTTTGGAAATTCCTTTGTTCCTGTATCTTATAAAGGACAAAAAAAGGTTGGGTAACAAAGGACTTATTTCGTGAATGGTTCCATACTGAATTCGTGCCGGCAGTAAGAAAAAAATTAAAAAGAATTGAATTTACCTCCAAAAGCTCTGTTATTATTAGACAATGCCCCAGGGCACCCAGTTGATCTCAAAAGCGATGACAATCAAATCTGTGTTATGTACCTACCACCCAACTGTACACCATTAATACAGCCCATGGATCAACATGTCATCCAAGCCGTAAAACTCTATTACAGAAAGGACTTGCTTAAAAAAATTGTAGCATCTGAGACTGACATTCCTACAATGTTGAAGAGCATTAATCTTAAAAACGTAGTGTTTTCGTTACACAAGCATGGTACCAAGTGCATCCAGACCTAATCAAAAGTCTTGGAAGCCATTGTTGTCTACCCAGGAGGTGGCTTCAGATGACGAGGATGAAGAAGAAAACATTCCTTTGGCAACTTTAACAAGGAAAATTATGAAATCGAAAGAACTCCAAAATGAATTAAATGAGGTAAAAGCTCTTGGTGAACAAATATTAGGCGCCGATATTTCAAATGAAGATGTAGAAGAATGGATTACGGGGAGTGGCTCTGAGACTGACATTTTCCTAACAGACAACGATATTATTGCTGAAACAAATGATGTACAGAACGATTCTTCTAGCGATGATGATGTTCAAATTGTGGCAAAAGTTAAACACCAAGATGCCGTAAGGTCCTTTAACAACTGCATCCAATGGGCATCAGAAAACAATATACCAGACAATCAAATTGAGTTACTTTTCGAACTAAAGAATATTGCTGTAAAAAAAGATGTCGAGTCAATAAAACAGAAAAATATTACTGATTTTTTTAAGGTAGTTCCAACGTAACTAACATTTGTTTGTTTAAACTTTTAATTACAGTACATACATATAGTACAGAATATATGTACAATACTGTTTACATTTTTCTATTTAAAATTTTTAAATATCTTTGGCATACCTACCTATTTTTATTTTTTATGAAAGATTACGTTTGTGGTAAATAATAAATGTTTTATAAATTATTCTGGATTTTATTTGTATCGTAACATTATGCTTTGGCTCATACTCAGTAATCCGGACACCCCTTTACAATCTATTGTCGGGATTATAGAGGTTGTACTGTATACCGTTATTGTATTTTTAGAGGTGGAAATGTTAATAAAAATGCGTATTTTTGTTGTTATGAATTTAATATAGGTATGAATGTATATAGTACATGCATACATTATGTATTATGTACGTAGAAAAAAAAATATACAATATGGTAAAGTTTATGACTTAAAGTAATCGGTTATGTTTGTTTATACTTGATTGCTAGTGTTTGGCGATAGAATAAATTTGATCAAAAACGTGTCAAAACCTGTCCCAACCTGATTAATTTGTCTCACTTATACAGGGAATTGAGCTACAGAGTCCCAATTATAGAGGTAAACATCGAGAAAATCCTAGAATTCAAATCTCATTTAACCAGGATGGAAACGTCCCATTAACAGAAGTAATTCAATAAAAAAAGTACCGGGACCTCATTGCAACTCTCAATAATAGAGGTTTCTCACATATCCAGGTCCCACTTAACCAGGTTTCACTGTACTATGTATTTCAATGTGTTATGTTCACCTGAAGGAACATAAGATAATTACGCCAAACATTGAAACAATATTTTATATTGAGCCTTTTTTCGTATAAAATATCCAACTTTATTTACTTCTCAATATTTAATCTTGTAATTTTTACGATTTCTAAGTTATTTACTATTCAACATACCGTGTGTCCCACGAAAAAGTCAATGCAAACGTTTACTGTGTTAAATTAAAAATTAACGCATAACTTTTTCTGGTACAATTTAAACACAATACAACTAAATATTTTGTTAGATAGGTAAAGTATAACGAATTTATGGTATTTAAAGAGTATTTTAGTAAAAAAAATCAGTGAAATAAGTTATTTTATTTATTTATCCACAATCACCATATTATAGAGCTATTATTATGCCGTTATGAAACACCTATAAAACACTAGTGTTTTATATTCCATAAAACATTAGTGTTTTGTAATATATAAAATTCAAGAAAAATTTGCAGAAAATTTAGTAATTATTTATTAATAATAATATTAACATTCACGTTAACATCAAAAGTAAACTTATTTGCAATATCAGGATTTACATTTACACAAACCATGTTTGAGGAAGACTGCATCGCGGAGATCTCTTGCATTGTGCTGGACTTTCCTTGAATTTTTTTAGCAATATCGATTTTATTTGACTCGCTTTCTTCTATATACCCCTCAACAACACTAGATGACCTCCACGCTCCGTGCCTCTTAAGAGTGAGAATATCACCACCAGCATTAGCCAACAGAGTCGCCGAAGAACGGCGCATACTATGGCCCGTGTAGGATTTAGCGTCTAGAAGTTTTAAGAAAGAAGCAATCTGTGAGGGGATTCTGGAAATAGTGTTAATTCCCACAGGTTGCACGGTGCGTTTTGAATTTATATATCGCAAAAAAAATCTTCCCTGCGAAATAGTACTGTTAGGACGTAGGCGTATGTATTTCTTGCATATCTCCATAACATTAACAGAGAATCCTTCGTCTAATACAGTGAAACTTCTTGACATATTGGTCTTTGTTTCTGGAATGGACACGTAGATAAAAGATCCTTTATCTTGCACATGTTCAATATTTAAGTTTACCAGTTCATTGCATCGTAAACCTCCACAAACACCCATTATGACAGCAACCTAGAAATATTTAAAATAATTAAGATACCAATACAAAAGAAAAGAAAATTGGTTGTACCTTCATCATTAAGTACTTTTCATCAGATGCTGTTTTCAAAAATTTTTGCCTTCTTTGCCTTGTAGTTTTATGATTGGCTCTTGAGATAAGCAATTAATTTGCCGTATTTTGATATGTCAATATTTTTATGCACATTCAAAGTTGCTCTTAACATTGAATATTTCGTCCACATCGACGAGGAGGCAAACTTGCTTCTTACATTTAAAAAATAAGCCAACAGGACGTCCTCGTTTATGATGTTTGCACCTCTTTTCTCTCTCCATTCATTAAAGGTAGCAAATTCTTTTATGTATGCATCTTTAGATTTGGCCGGCAACAGTTGCAGGGTTACTTCTTCAGCTTCCGCTTTAATTTCTACCGGCAAAGAATCACTTTCTTTTTTTTTTTTCAAAACGATTTCTAATTTTTTCACAAATATTGTTTTAATAAACAAGCATCCTAGCAACTAATAATGCAAAGCCGCCGAAAGTTTCACTAAATTTTCTAATATTTGCTATTACATTGAAATTTTAGAACTGTCAGATTACTTATTTTCAATTAAATTGGTTTGATTGTGGATAAAATCTTGTATTGCATTCGTGTTTTAGTGGCATATTATCCCCTTAAGAAAATTAAACGCTCGAACTTCGTTCTCGCGATTAAAAATTCTTGCGTGGATAATCTGCCTACTAAAACACATATACAATAAATAGTTATAATCTGGGATGAAGAACTTAGTACGAACGCCTTAGTGGACGAGATGGATAAAAGGTCGGGTAGGGATTTAAAACCCCGGGTTCAAATTCCGACTGATGTAACTTTAATTTATCGATGTTGTAGTAATTCAATTTTTATAAAATCAGTTTAAACTTCTAAACGCTACTAAAAATTAATAGTTTTTTACTTTCACGAATTTATGATTACCTATCTGACAAAGTTAAGAATCAAAAATGAAAAAATTAATTAAGGTAAATTAAGACAGTGGAATCGTACCCGAACTTTGTAAGTAAAACACCACCCTTCGACGATTTAACCAACTTGTCCACAAAAGCGTTTTTATAAACCATACCCGTTAATAAATAAAAATTTACAAATTCATAATTCATAAAACTGGTTTTAATAATTTTTTTATTAAAATACGCTTCAAACGCTCATTATTATCACATGAACTTGTTCTATATCTGTGTGACAAAATATGTTGCTGTATTTTATTGTGCCAGAAATATACAGGGTGTAAATAAATAGTGCGAAATAATTTATGTGGTGATTCTTTGTCGAAAAATAAAGTGGATCTTTCATATAAAAAAAAATTCCTATGAGCAACCCATTTCTAATTTTATTCTTGAAAACAAAAAAAAATACAAAATTTAAAATGAACGAACATTTCTTGGTATCGAAAAGCATGAAATGAATATTTTTGTAGTATTCCCGTATTTTAGTTAAAAAAAATAAATAAAACCTGTTTTTTGAGCCATCTTTAAGGAGTATGTAAACTAAGCAGGGGTTGCTCATATGAATTTTTTTTATATGAAAAACCCACATTATTTTTCGACAAAGAATCACCACTTACATTTTCTCGCAATTATTTATTTACACCCTGTATAGTTTACGATACGGCTGAACTTTGAAATCAAATGATTTTGTTTAAAGAAAAATAATTTTAATTGCGTTTTGTGTGTTACTGTTTCTTCTACCAATTTATGTATGTCTAACATCCCCTGGGTTAGAAGTTACGCCTCTTTATTTTAAAAAAATGCACCTAATTCGAATAGCATCTACGTTTAAAAACGCCATCTAATACCTACATTAAGAAAAATTTTACACATCTCAAAAATGCTAAAAATAAATTGCAATAATATAATTCAGGTTTGATGATAACATCAATAAACTTGTAAATAAGGATAAACTTTCAAATTTAGTAGGGCATTGATACATTTCTGATCATGTTAATATGGGAAACAAAATCTAGATTTACATAGTAATAACAAACCAAAACGATTGTATTTACTATTGTAGTGATAGGTACTACTTCCAAAAATAAATTTAATAGTCAAAACCAATCACCAAAAAATCCCGCCAAAATCTAATTGGTCCTTGAAAACTTTTATTAAGAAGTTCTTCCTCTGTGGTACTTTGACTTCATGTCAAGTAAAACGTGGGATGATTGAAATTGAAATTAAATATTTGTTAAGTTAGCTTTACAAATGTTAAAACGACTATTATGGAGTACTTGAGATTGGTTTTTATTAACTGTTATTTTTGTTTTATTTTATTGTATGCAAAATACACTTCACGATACTCGTTCAAACATCCATTCTAATAAGAAAAAACTCCATTCCTCTTTTACAAAAACCCAACCTTGAACCTATTATATGCGTTCAATCATCTCGAAGTTATGCAGTTTTTTGCTCCTCTATTGAAAATAACAAGTGTTGTCTTTGTCTCCATATACGTATTAAATTAATGACCGTAGTAGAAGAGCGTGAAACGTGTTTGACAAAGTAAATTTTTAGTTCCAAAAATAGAAAAATCTGTATATGCATCGCCATTAGAAGTCGAGAAAAAAACTTTACAAGAGTTTTGCTCTGTTCGAATTATGATTCTTATATTTTTAATTATATTTTCTTATTCAAAAATGTTGCGGTACGACTTTTGATGCGGCTTATATAGAACTGATCAACACTTGCAACTTCGATACAAAGTTATCAAATTTATCAAGATGTAGCTTGATAGCTGTCAATTGCAATTATTTAAACACATCTGACCTCACTAGTTCCAAGTACACATGTATTTTTAATATATGCACATATAGAATTTTCTTCGAAAACAAAATCTGTAATTATTAAAATATTCTTAATTACGTATAATAATTAATAATTTAGAGTTAACATACATGAACTGCACTTTAACCGCGGGTCATTTTCAAGGTTTAGTTACATAACGCGTTTAGCATTTAAATCAATTTAAAAAAACGTTGCAAATTGAATTAATACTTCTTTCATTGACTTCCTTAATAAATCGAAAACAAAATAAAATACAATTAGGGCATTTCTTGAAAATTGTATCTATGTAAGTATCAAAGTATTTTACTATTTACTGTTGTATTACCATTATTTTCGGAGAGTTTTTGATTTCCGTGGAGATCTGTTTTTTAATTATTGTGTCAGTAAGTGTTCCTTCTAAAATAATATTTCCGGTAATTTTCACAAATTATAATATTTTGAAGCATTTTTTTTATCAAAATGTCTTCTCTATTTATGTATTGACAAAATTAAAAAAAAAATGTGCGAGTGGAATCCAAAAAGTCCCTTTTCGCTTTTTTCAAAAATTTCTCGAAAACGATAAATAAGGTATTATTCACTTCATGGTTGGTTCCACCAACACGACTTAAACTTAGCGATGGTTAAAAACGATCGTTATTGCATCTAAAGTTTTTAAGGATTTGTTTAAGATTAATCGTGTTGGTGCAACCGGCCTATTCTCTACCTACCAATGGTACTTTTATTTTATCATAAGAAGAATATTAATGAAAAACGAGCGTTTTTTTCGATAACAGTTTTTTTGGATAGAACTCAAAAATTACGAGTCCCAAAAAAAATTATGCGTTTAAGTTGAACTTTTTTATCAAACTACGTTATAAGAAAAAATAAACCAAAAAATAAGAGTTAATGACGAGATTTTCACTCCATGTTCTCCTCTTTCCCCTAAAATTTAAAGGATTAACACAAAAACAATAAGGTTATCGGAAGGTGGAGTTCAATCTAATCTTTCGAATGGTTATCGTGGAACACAAAGGTGAAGAATTTTTTGGGTTTTTGATTCAAGCAACATTATGCGGCATATTATTAAACTACTGGCATTTTATTGTCTAAATATTAAAAGCAACGATTTTTTCTTTTCAGAATTGTCGCACAGGATTGAATTCGTGTTTGAAATTATGATTACCATTTAGTAGCATTAACATCCCCAAAATTAACGGTTATTTCAAAATATTACTCACATGTATAAACTAAAAACATAAGTGATTATCAGTGACGGTAGGTACCAACCTATTCGTCAAAAATAAAAAGTCGCTGTAACACTCCAGAATCTCGAAAATTAGAGAAAAACACATGAAAACCAGCAAAAAAGCTTGAAGAAGGAATAGAACATTTCACATGGAGTTAAAAAATATAATTATTTCGAAAAATGATTCTCTAAAACTAAAAACATTTTTATTCCTCACTAATTAAGATTTTTGACAATAATATGTTTTTTATATTAATTTTAATCAATATTTTGGTGAACACAATTCCATAATGGCAAAAATAGACAGTCATCTTAGCGTCTAGCTGCTTTAGAAGTAGCGGGGCTGGTTTTGAGAATGTGAACTTAAGAGATTCCTGAGTACGCGTTACAATCCTGAGGCCGGCTCTTTTCACTTTCGCCACGTTTTCGATAGTTAGAAACCTACAAGGTCAAATGCAAAATCGCAATCAAAACGGTCACTTTCTTTCTTTTCCGTTGTAACAGTCATTTGAAAATTTCATTAAATTTTGGGCAGAGTCGGGATAGCCAAAAGAATATTTTAGAGAAGGACATTTCCGTTTCTTTAAATATTTTCAATTTTTGATACGAGAAGAAATTACTACACTACTATATTTTCCACAACTATTATTCAGGTAAAGTTCTTGATATTGAAAATGTGGTCTATTAGGACCTCCGTGAGGTAAGATGAACCAACAAGTCAAATGGTTGAATGTGCGGACATTTAGCCCCCCATCAATTGCAACAGCTATTTTTTAAATTATTATCATCCAAAAATTTGATGTGCAATTGAAATAGTTTTTGGATTCTTTCTGTACGTGATCTGAATAAACTTAATTGCCGCATATTATTATCATGGCGAATTTTATTCAATTAAAAAGAATAAATACAGTCCAATCGAACCTTTATCTAAAAATAAAATTAGCCTACATTAATGGAATTATAAAATAACGGTAAGTACACTATTTAAAGATTAATGTAAGAACTAAAAGAATTCAAAATCAGTTTGAAGAGATCGAGGAAATAAAAAAAAAAAAGATGAAAATAAGAGAAAGTGTCAAAAGATATGGAAAAGAAGAAAGTTACCATAAAAATGGAGGAAGGCAGCTACCGACTTATTTCTAATTTTTATTATATGTGTCATTTCAGGTTTAAACTTAAAAGATGCTTAAAAACAATTGTTGCTATGGTTTTAGCAATTGGATCTAAGTTTTTAAGCATCGCTTAAATTTAAGTTATGTTAGTGCATAAGGCCATAACGTTGTTATTGATCCTTTGCTTGGCAGAAATGAAATTTTCATTGTAGCAATAACGAAAATAATTTGCAAATCCATTTCGGTAAAATGTTGATTCGTCGGAGAACATAACGGTCTCGAAGAATAATTTATTTTCCGTAAATTTTGTATAAGCTCATTGACAAGAAACCCTTCTTCTCCTTTCGAAACCAACCTCAGTTAATTTGATGCAATCCGTATGTTCACTATTGTAAAATTATAACGGAAATACATGGTTTTGCGCAAAACTATATGCAAAATAAAATTTAAGAATTCGGCGAGAGTATAAAACGCCCCTGTCATTTTGACTTTGATCATTTCCTAGTGGCAAACTCCAAAACTAAATATAAATTTAAATAGTAAATATAAATGAAAATCGCAATACAGATATATTCACGATAAGGGTTGTGACGTCAGTATTTGAATAAATTCAATTTTAAGACTATTGTGGACATTATCACAATAACTCAACGATTTTTTATTTTTTTTTTGTAAACATTCCTATTCTACGTGATAGTGGTGATACTTAGTTTCCGCAATAATCTGTGCATAGATGATTTTAAAATGTACCACATGTTGGTAATTTCACGAACACGTACGTGTGGATTTTCTACAACTATTCTCAAAACTTGAAATTCATTATCTTCAATAACAATGGCACTGTTATAAACTTTCTTCGGATATGATATTTAAAAATCTTTCGGAAAACGTCCCGCATAGATACGTTATTCCAACAAGAGATTTCGATTACATTCGCCAAGAATTAGTGTCATGTTGACCAATTCCTCTTGCAAATTATCAATGCTAAAAGAAAAACTAGCAGAAATGGACAAAATGGTTAAATCGAAAGAAAGTAAAATTCTGCATAAAAAAATTAATGACCTTTTAACGATTAATATAAGATTTACTAAGAAATGGAAGTATATGAGAACAACAATAAAGAAGAAAAATACAATGAAGAAAAGAAACGAGGATTCTTAATTTAATAGGAGGGTAGAGAATGAAGGAAAAGATTATTGCCAACAAAATACAGGTGGAGTGAGAGGGGAAGGGGGACGGATGAAGGAGGTGATGGAGAGAAGAGTAGCGATGGAGAACAAGAAGTTGAGATGGTTAAAGTTTTAAGTTAATAATAATAATCATTTATTTTCTAAAAAGAAGATATCAGAATGTTTAGTTTATGGAGGTGATTATAAAAAAAAACCGTATCCATTTGTTATTTTAAAACAAATGAAATTGAAATTTGACTGTGTTAACCATCAAATATTGATTGATAAATTGAATTTATTGGGCATACGTGGTAACATCGCAAACTGGTATAGGTCATTTCTATCAGACAGGTTTCAACTATCTAACAGTTTTCGATCGAATCTAAAATTAAATAATATTGGTGAACCCACAAGGAACAATACTAGGTCCAATATTGTTTTTGTTCTACATTAATGATATAATTAAATATATAGACAAAAGTTTAAATCCACTGTGCGCACTATATGCTGATGATACACTTCCACTGTGCGCACTATATGCTGATGATACATCATTACTAGTCTCCCACACAATTGACACTGTATTAGAACTAAATGCCAATATAGTTGTAAACAATCTGAACGACTGATTTTCTGAGAATTCCCTTTATCTAAACTTTCCGAAAACTAATTTCATCCGTTTCCATCCTAGACAAAATTGCAACATAAAACAGTTAAATATTTTGATTGATAAAGCGAAAATAACAAATGTCGCAAATGTGAAGTTCTTAGGTGTACAACTTGACGAAACTTTACATTGGTCTCCACAATGCACGTTAAGTTAAAAAAATAAACGCTATTTGTTATCAAATCAGAAACCTAAAAGATTTAATATCTACAAACAGCCTTGTCGCTTATTACAATGCAAACGTATATTCTAGAATGGCATACTCGTCTGCTTTTGGGACCTCTCACCTTCTTCAAAAAAGATATTCTTGATACAAAAACGCATTTTGAGAGTAATGACCGGAGTCAATTCAAATACATCAACAGAAACTTATTTATATCATATGGTATACTAACTTTAATCGGGATTAATGTAGTTGAAATATGTAAATATGTGTAAGCATAAATTTATTACACAAAATATGATCCATACATACGGAAGCCGTAACAATTGCAATTTTAGATCACCATAATCTCGTCTAACGTTTACAAAATGAATCCTAATGTAATTGGGCAACAATAATTTTAAGAATGCGTTAAAGAAATTTATAATTAAAGTATGTCCTTATGATATTAATGAGTTTCTACTGCTTGATGAAACTGTATTGAAGAATTAGATAATCTTATATAACAGAAACGTTTTATTTATTTTGTTATGTCTATTGTATTGTATTGTATACCTAACATATGTAGATGTGTCTTGTATCTCAACGTTTCTTATACTTACATGTACTACATGTCTTAAAGTATAAAGAATATTATTATTATTATTAAATCAACTTATTTTTTTACACTGCTAGAGCTAATGTGACAAAAAAATTAGTTGGTTAAATAAAATTTGATGTTTTGCAAATTGTACACCAACACATGCTTCTTTCGCACTGAAAGTGAAAACGGGTTTATCCTGTAAAATAAACATGGAATTGGTAATTAAATTCTCCCCAGTACCGCGAGTAAGCATTATTATTGTATTCATGATTTAATTTATGCACATTAGGCCTTTTCGCGGGTTTTATATACAGAAGTTTTAAGTTTTGTTTACTAAGACCAATGGAGCCCCCTGTAGTTTGTGTTTATTCGTCATCATTTTCCCTGGGAACTAATCTTATTTTGTTAATAAGAATTGCGAAAGTGTTTTGGTTTGAAGAAATATATGCTTTTTAATGTCTAGAAATTTTTGTATGTGAGGAAGGTGGTTTTATAAAAATAATAACTGGACAAATCGACAAAGCGTATTTCTTGTTCCTTTACAAAATAGGTAATATGAATGTGAATATAGTAGTAATCACGAGAGCTCGAGTATGATTCATCTAAGGAAGCAACAATAATAAACTTATATAGATTTAGTTATCTCTATCACACTTTTGAGAATTATGTAGTAGAAACGAGACAGAAAATAATAATAATGTCTGCCCATACTTTCAATAGAACGTATGTCGGTTTTAATACGATTCATTATTTATAAGCTGTTCATTGTAACCTAAAATTCGTGCGTTGTTTTAAATTGTCTTAGTATTTTTATCTGCGTTATTAAGTAAAAACAGTTCTTATTAGAACTCCGTAAGTGCTTTAAGATGTCTCTTACGAATAAATTTTTAAAAGTCAAACGCAAATAATGCTAATGAATGTGCTTAAGTATTTCGAGAAAGAAAGTGAACGAGGTGGATGTAATGTGCCATTAACATCGATAGTGCAAGTACAGTATATTTGTAATTTGAGTTATGCGAATTTTCAAATGTTTATGTTATCATTAGCGAACTGCCGATGCCTGTGGTGTTTCTACCTATGCTGTGACTTCTACGAAGAAACGGATGGCAGAAGCATTAAAACAAGGTAAATCAACCCCTACGAGTCCACAGAAAAACGCATACGTCTTTGCAAAAGTCTACTGATGTAGATGAATATGTGAAAGACATTGTTAAGAGAACAATTTATAAAATGCATTCTAACCGTAAGTACTTAGTAACTTTGTGCACCGAATGTTTATGCATTTATTTTTATAGTAACACCAGTTACGGTCGCAACGTTACAAAAACAATTAAAAGACGATGATGTCTTTAATTTTAGTGTAAGCAGTTTAACAAGGCTGTTAAGGTCCCTTGGTTTCTCTTATAAAACAGAAGATGGTCGTAGAGCTTTATTTGAACAAGACCACATTGCTGCAAGTCGAACAAAGTTTTTAAGAGAATATTTTAAAACAAGGATGAAGCAGTATATAATCCAGTATTTCTTGACGAAACTTGGATTTTTGGTAGAGGCTCAGCAAAGAAAAGTTGGCACGATTCTGATAAACAAAGCATTAGAAAAAAGCAATTAGGTGAAGGAAAACGGTAAATATGTGCTAAATTAGTTCAACAATTAAGTATAAAATATGTTTCAGGTTTATTGTTCTTAGTGCTGGTAACAAAGATGGTTTTATTGAAAATACTTCTTTAATATTTTCTTCAAAAGCCAAGACCGATGATTACCATGACAATATGAATTCCGATTTATTTAAAAATGGTTTACCGAACAACTTTTACCAAATTTACACGAGCCAAGTATGATTATACTAGATAACGCTTCATACCATTCAAAATTAATTGAGAAATTACCCACTGCTTCGTGGAAGAAAGAAGAAATTAAGGCATTTTTAATGAAACACAATTTACAATTTACTGATGATATGTTAAAGAACGAATTACTTTTTATTGCGTCAGAAGCAAATATCCCCAAAACGTTTGAAATTGACATGATAGCTTATCACAATGGACATAAAGTTCATCGATTGCCCCCATATCATTGTCAATTTAATCCGATAGAATTAGTATGGGCAAAATGCAAGGGTTATTATGATAAAAATATAGGTAGTGAAGGGTACGGAGATGAAAAGGTTTTAAGTATGTGGAAGAAATCTTTAGACTTAGTAGACAAAGAATATTGGATGAAGTGTATTACACACGCTGAGAAACTTATGGGTGAATGGTGGGATCTGCAGAAACAATGGGATGTAATTCAACCACCAATTATTATTAATGTAGGTTCTGATAGTACCACCAGTGAAGCTGAAAGTGGAGAATGAGGTGGAAAACTGATTATTGATCTGTACGGTATATATTTTATGAAGTAATTTCTACGTTATACACTTAACTCATATTTTAAAACTGTATCACAACAATAAAAATTGTGAAGTTTCTTTCAATTAAGTCATCTTACAAATAAATATTTAAAAAAATGTAATACCACCAACGTTTTTAAATCACATGTACTTTACAAAATTAAAGATACAAAAATAAAATACATCTTATAAATATAATCTTGGTCATTATGAGTCGATTATGAATTAAACGAAAAAGGACAAAGTTTGATAGCAAAGTATTTCCGCCTGTTACTGAACAGGACGTTATAACTTATTTAGTATTAACGAATAGTTTTTACACCCAACAAGTGAAATCATATAAAAGTTTATTCGGATATAAATACTCTGATGCCGGGCTTGTCCAAAAGTTGGTGCTGTAGAAGTAAACGAACACATTAATGTAATCGGAACAGTAAGTTTATTATGTTTGATGTTACTTTTAGATGTTAATAGAAAACAACTTATATTTATAAGTCGAGCATTAATCCACTTTTGCAGTCGCACCTTCGATAATTCATTCAACTGTTAAGCACTTCGGAAATGGGTAAAATTTTACATTATCCCATACACGGCGACTTCTACAACGCAACTAAATGCTGGCATTTTACTCACTTTCCATTTACAACCTATATTTTCTTTATGAAACGTTAGTAAAGATGAAAATTCTTAAGTTACAAAATGTAAACAAACTATTTGTCATCTTTAACAGAGATAAGTAAGGTTAGGTTAGGAACTTTAAATTTATTTGACAGCATGCTGGATTGGTCTATTAAATCCACGACATACGTTACCTTTTTTAATTCATACGCTTTTGAGAATGAGTCATACTCGAGCTCTCCTGATTACTACTATATGAAACGTAATGAGAACACAGAGCTGCCGTACTGTTCGAAGAATTGCTCACATATACAGTGTGTCCCCCGATTGTTTGGGCCTCTCTTGAAATACAAAAAATATTTGAATTTTATTTTAAGCTTTTGGGGATCGGCCCTGCTTTGGTTGGAAACCAATTTGTGACATAATTTTAGTTCCCAAAAATCAAGGGTGTCCTTGATCTTTGGGGACGAGATTCGCACAAACGTTATTAAGAAAAGTTATTCAGAATGAAAAACTGGTACTCGAAGTCCAAGGGCCTACTTTTTGATGTTTTTATTTTTTTAATTGCATTTTTGAGGAAATTCGAAAAAATGTTACTTAAAAAAACTATTCAAAAAATAGATTGTAATGACTGTGTAGCAAACTTGAAGCCGATAGGAACATTTCGGTATTTTATTAATATTGAAATCCTCAATTTACCTACATTAAATATTTTAAATAAAATACCGAAACGTTCCTATCGGCTTCAAATGATTCATGCTTAAATATATGGGTTCTGCCATTTATATTTTAATATACTATGTAT
The DNA here is from genome assembly GCA_030710515.1 of Abscondita cerata. Lineage (NCBI taxonomy): Eukaryota > Metazoa > Arthropoda > Insecta > Coleoptera > Lampyridae > Abscondita > Abscondita cerata. Next base: position 471,677 of record JALBCR010004258.1, read on the forward strand.
TGATAATTTTGTTGATAAAAATGATAAATAAAACGATTCAAAGTGCGGGACTAGCGTATTAGTCGATGCTTCTTCTAATTCCGAAAGACTATCGCATTAAGTTTTTCAATTCCACAGAATGATGATTAAAAGTCGTTGCTACACATCAGTTTATAAACAAACATTTAATTTTAATAATTACTTTAAAAATAAGTTTGATGAAATTTCGAACAACAAATAATTGACAAGACTGACAACAAATTGCAAAATAAATCTTATCTTCTACTTCAATAAAAATTTAACTTTATCAATTAGTTGTTGTAATCATCGTCAGTGAAAATGAATATTTCCAGGTAAAAATTTTAGGGTGTATTTACAGTCTAAGGGAAAAAACCCTATTTATGATCATGCATTACACATTTCATCTGCCAGGTAAACAAGTGAATTATTTGCACTTTCTTATTCACTTTTCACATATTGAAAACTGAAAGCTTGTTTATTTCAATTATATCTGAATGAATCTAGGTTTTTGTAGTGAATTATTTATTTTTTTCCATGCGAGATTAAAAAACCAATAATAAAGTTCTTGAGCAGTGATTGAGTCCAAATAATAAGGTAAAGGTTAAGTCAGTATTCAATAGGATCTAAATATATCTTTCTAATTGCGTTTCTTTATTGTTACAATTTATTTTAAAGTCTTTTATTGAACTTCACTTACAATAACAACTAATATTTCCGATATCCCTATTCATGAAACATTTAAATAATAGATTTTTAATTGCTTTTCTTTATTGTTATAATATCTGTTACTCGTTTGTTATTTTCAAATCTTGTAATCATTCTTTAACCACACTATCGATAAACTAAAAATCTAAAATTTTTTATTGCAATCATTTCCGATGATAATTTCAATCAAAATACCCAAACACAGAAATTGTTACAAAAAATAAAAATCAATCAAAGAGCTATCCGATGATACAAAAATATTTTAATTTCAGTGGTCTTAAATTTTCCATAAGCAGGGAACCTTCTACTTTATTGTTCTTTTTGCACAGGGATTAAATATTCAAACTAATTATAAATACCTCATTATTAATTATCTCATGCCGTTTTTCTTACATTAAGTTTGCAAACTTCATTACTTTCCTAAGAATATAATTTGTTCTGGTTTTTTAATCTCACATGGAGACAAAAATAAACAATATAATATACTACAATAACCAACATACAGGGTGTCTAGAAACTCTTCTGCCAAACGGAAACTACAGGTACTAGAGGCTAATTTATGTCGGTTTAACTCAAATTACCTTAATCTGAAAATGCTTCCTAAGTGAGCTACAGCCCTTTGAAGAAGACATCGTTATATGAGTTTTCTTTAAATCATTGAAAAATGTCGTTAAAATTAGACGGTCTTTAGAGAAAAGAATGAATATTGAGACAAATGGTCGTCATTTAGAGCGTCTGTTTAAAATTAATTATCTTACTTTTGTTTTTATTTTAATGTTAATTGTTGTTTTATACCCTCACGAAATAAAATTATTTTAAAATTTCCAAAACAATGTAAACAACTTAATACTTACGACTTTTATTATCGGTATTCGTAGATTTTGTTGATTTTTCAAAGCCTACTTGATATTACAGATACAATTTTATAATACAATATGATGTTATGTTAGAAACACAAAAAATTTAAATTTATTTTTCTCGAAAACGGTTCATGATATCGATTTCAAAGAAGAGGACATTATTTATGAAAATTATCTTGAATTTCTCGAATTTGGTGTCAGATAAAAAAAAAAAGTAACATTTTTAATAAAAATACCCGTTGGTCTCCCCTACTGCTACGCATATGGTGGTTGTAAAAAATTTAATTACAGTGAATAACAGGTTTGTAATCGTTTATTAATTAAACAAAGTTTGAAATTTTGAATGATTTAAAGAAAACACATGCAACAATATCTTCTTTAAAGGACTGTTGCTGTGGCAGAATAGTTTCTGGACACCCTGTATATAATTGAAATAAACAAGCTTTCAGTTTTCAATATGTGAAAAGTGAATAAGAAAAGTAAAGAATTTACTTGGTTACCTAGAAGAATAAAATGTTTATTGCACGATCATAAATAGGGGGTTTTTCCTTTAGAGACAGTAACCACATCCTATTTTGTACAGGGTGTTTTAGTTGTTACACCCCAAAACTCACTGAAACAAATAACTTTTCTTAGTTTAAATTTTTAAAATGGAGGCTCAATTCATGGTTAACGAAACTATTTTGTTTATTGAAAAATTATCGTTACTCCCTTACTTTAAGGAATATGTATTTAAAAATACAAATACTTTCAGCAATTGCTTTCGATTTGCTAAAATATTTGTAGTAACAATTATTTTCTATGATATCAAATTACAATCATTTCAAATATTTTGAAAACCTATCTATCGATTTTCGAAAACAAAATATGTATAAAACCTACTATTTTCTTTCGATCTGTCCAAAAAATGTATTTGTTTATATTGATTTACAGATACATTTTAACAAACTGCAACGTAAATTCGCAACAATGTACATATGCAAGTTGCTGTTAAACAATTAAACAAAAACCGAATAATAAACGCGCACTTCAAACTTGAGGGATGTGATTTCTAGTTTCTACGTCAAATTTGAAATACTTTTTGATTTTGTTCGTTTTTTTCTTTGTCTAAAAAAAAGGTTATTTACTGTTTTATCTCGAAAAGTTATTTGCATAATTTGTGAATAAAAATTCATAATTACAAAAACGCTAAACTTCTTAATACGTTTTAATTTTTGAATAAAAAAAAAATATTGGAGAAGATATCCAAATGGTCAGCAACCATGCCATATGTCTGTCGGAGACTACACCCAACAACTGGTGAAAGTTCGAAGACATTAAGTTGTACCCCTGCATTTGAAGAAGCTGTTCTTAATATTATTGAAGATAAGCCGCCGTCGAGTAAATTGGTTACATATAAATCAAGTGACAGATTGGCAAGTTCTGAAGGAACCAGGTCTCCATCCATTTCCCAGACTAAAACTGTAAACTTTGGGACCTTAAGGCTTCCAGTAAGTAAAGTTTTTTCTTTCGTAGGTTTCTTCAACGTTACAATCTTCCGTCGCGTTTTAAAATGTATAGTTTATTTACAAACGATGTTTGTGGCGTGATGATAAACCCTACCCAACATTTATGCGTGCCCATCAACCACGTTTTTTAGTAAATGTATGAACAGGAATAGTAGGGGAATAAAAAGTAATGTTAAATAAACAGCTACCTGAAGAAACACCCACTTCGTGGTGCGAAACGTCGCCTTAACCGATAAGTCAATATAAATTACGAAAGGAGGAGAAACAAAATTACACCGTAATGTTTTACATAATATATTGCGGTTAATGTCGAATAGTTCGACCAAAGTGCAGAAATTTTCGATTTTGCAAACTTTTCAGTTATTAATACCTAAAAGGTCAATTTTTTACCAGGTAATTTTTTTAATGAAAATTATTCGAGAATTAACTCCCTTAATTCGGGAATAATTTTCTAATGGAAAAAAGATTTGAGTACCAAAAAAATTACCCGAGTACAAAATCAAACTGGTGTGCATTACAGAAGGTTAATATATGATTAAGGACTATTACTATTTACAATAATCGATAAAATTATGTATATTTTAGATCAAAACTTTATTTCGGATACATTTTAAATGTTCCGACATTAATTTTTAGGTTGTCAGAAAGGTTTATTCTGTCACGCAAGGTATATTTTTATCGATTTTTTTTCCAGCTAGCGAGAGGTCGTTTATTACTATAAAAGATTCCCATTGGTCCATTTTTTAGAATTGACAATTTCATTGGTTAATATTGTAAGAATACATATATCAATCGGGAAAAAACCTTTTTGGGTAAATCTAAACATTTTTAGCACGTCTAAATAATAATCTAATTTACACTCTTGTTCAGCAAATTATTGTATTCTTTTCTCTTTTGGCCAGTCAATTCATACTGGTGTTTTGCATTCTCTAGCGTGAGAAATAATGTTTAACGGCTTTTAATTATATTCAAACTAAATATAGTACTAAACCACTTCAAATGTAGTGATCATTTATAACATTGACTATTGCTGAAGAGTTTTGCAGAAATGAAATGTAAGTAAACGATTATTATAAAAAGTACATTGTTCTCGTTTTGTAATGTCAAACTTTTCTAATTCCAAACGCTACGACACAGCATGGCTTGTGGCTATGGATGCGCACAAACTCGCCGCCATAAAACGGCTGATGTTAAGATGTGGAGTAAATAATATGCATACGATTGCGTACATAAACTGTCGAATATGTACAATATTGTTGTTTAATTAAAAGTTCACACACCCGCCTTGAATTTTGTAATTTCTAACGTATATTTCGATTAAATATAGTCGATGGTTAAAAACAATCGTTGCTATGTTTAATCTTTAGATGTTATTACATTTAACTAACATTTAATCGATGTTGGTGAAACTGGACGTAAATAACATAAATTAATTCCAGAGCATGGACATCTAATTCATATTTATAAATTCAATAAAATCTAGTTGAGAGAATAACCAGAATTGGTAAACAATGGAGGCAAATAGAACAAAATCACATGGGCTTTAATAAAGATTTTAAATTTAAATATTTTGCTTGATTTCACAAATATTCCATTAATATGTTTAGGTACATGAAGCGAAAATAATTGAAAAAAATTTATTTGTTATAAAACCGCACTTTTTAAATACATTTTTAATTTTTTCATTTTACTCTTCCACAGTGTATGCGGTTATCGAAAAACAGTCCCAAAAAAGTGTAACGAATATACCAGTACAAGAAACTGATTTACTTTTCCTATACACATAGCCTGGAAAGCCAGAAGATTTTCAGGATAATAAGATAATTTTTAATACGAAAAAATTATTCGATTTAAAAATACATTCTTTTGCGTGAGACAATTAAAATAGTATTCAAAACGGATTAAAAAATACGATATTTGAAAGGATTGACGTAAAACAACATAATATTTCGAAAATGCATTACAATATAACAAAACATTTTTTTAAATTTACCTCAAACATTAACCCGAACTAAAAAATATTAAATAAATTTTCCATCAATTGTATTTCATTTAACATCTGTCAATTTTATGTCAAATGTATTTCACTTTTGTCAAATCAATTTCATCATTCAGATGACTGTTGCATATGGAAAGCAACATGATGTACATTAACTATAATAATTTCATTCTCCGTTAACATATGTTCTAAAATTGACATAGTGAATGTCAACATTAAATCAAAACCATTTATTATTCAATGTTACACCATTAAACTAACAGTTGAGAAAGAAATAAAGTAACTTGGTTTAAACGAAACAAAACCTAAACATTTAGTTAATTGTAAAGAGCGGCATTAGTTGATTAAATTTAATTTTATTAAAAAATTGTAATTGGTCAAGTCTGACAATGATGGAAATTTAATTGAATCCATAATCCATTATTACGAAATCAATTCATACACATCAAAAATTTCAGATAAAAATAGAAGCCTCCACCTTAATTCATTAAATATAAAACGAAATGATCAATAAATTAGAAATCCAAATTCTTTGCTAGAGATGCAACAAATTGGGTAAATTAACAAATAATTACCGCTTCATATAATGATCCATAAATAGTATTCAAGATGAATTAAACTAAAAAAGTAGAACACGAGATGTAATTTTATATCAAAACCTAAAGAAAAGATGATAACCACATTTTTTAAAGAGAACTACGAATACTACCACTTTTGTTGAAGAAAACGAACACTAACTTTAATAAAGAAAATATAAAACCACATTTATTTTATTCATTAATGAATGTAACTACAATAAATTTGGTACCTATACTACTTTTTCAACTTATTACGGGAAAATCGATATGACCAAGTTAGATAAACTGCTTAGATAAATTAATTTGTAAAAAAACAAAAACTTAACCTACTTTATCATTACTTTATTAATAATATGTGACCTAATTGTTAGTTGTTATGAATAGGTCACATAACACTGTTTGAAAAAATTTTGTGAGCCACCGTTTTTTTTTTTTTTGGTAGCTATTATTATTATTATATTATTATAACGTGGTTTGGAGAATGAACACATAGAAAAAAATTCAGGGAAATAAAAAATGGTGAACAACGTTTGGGTGATTTGAAATGAATTGACTAAAAACTTAGGTTATTCATATACTTACATCGTGTTTCTGAACGCATGATTAAATAAATTGCATATAAAACAAAATAAAGATAATATTTTGGTTGGTTTGTATTTGTATTTTTTGTTTTAACTAGCAAATAAAAACCAACTGCTACAGGCCACTTATTCAAATTATTAATTAGTGATTCTAAAATACCCCAATATGATTGATCTAGCGCTCTTTACAACCGAAATACAGAGTGTTTGATGTATTTGGCCCATTTCTTTAATGGCTTATAACTTATGATCCGCCCTATATATATTTTTGAGCTACACATTTTTCATAATATACCCAATCCATAAAAATATTCATAAAAAGGAAAATCCAGGTCCGGCTTCACAAAATATCTACAAATTTATTAACCCCCAAAACAACATCCTGTATTATCAAATTTAAAATTTTCGTTTTCATATTCCAATTGACCGCAGCAAAAAAACTGAATCTAAAGATGTGCCTTCGGAGTTTGACCAGAATAGTTCACTAATTCTATTTATTATTGAAATTGTTTATTTATTAAAATGAAATTTCCGGGAAGATAACCATTCTATTTTCATTTACATGTTATAATTTCACCTAAATAGTATACACATATTGTATTAGTTTTAGTAAGGTATTAGCGGGATCTATAGGCGTTAAGTGTAAGAGCAGACAGTTCCCTTGGAACTGTACTGAACTTCGCCCCAATTCAAATTTTGTTTTTTACGTATTATTTTTTCTTTTCTGCTCAATAAAGTCCATATTATCATTATTATTATTATTTACATTTCAATTCACTTTAATGACAACACTAAATATTGTGAGATAAGGGTTAATTAATGTATTGTGCTGTTTATCTCTTCTATGTAAAGTTTAGATTTGAGATATCCGCAGACGTGGTAATCGACCCGGTTAAATTCAGGTGCCCTTGGAGGTCATTAATGTGGACCTCCTCTACCTATCCATTTATCTGGAAAACTGGTATTTCAAAAATCTCTTACAATTCTCCTATAATGTGGTGAAGCAACGTCATGCTGCAAAAACATTCCACCCGTTGTTGTAGTGTTTAGTAATTTAGTTTCTTCCTAATTTCTGTTTTTTTATAGATAGGTTCATTGTTAAATTTAATATTATCGTTATGTTAATAAGTTACGAAATTTTTAATACAGGGTGTTTCACGTTTTCTTACATGTTTGTTACGTTTAGTCCCTAATACGGCCCTGCAATAATGTCATTCGTAGTAAGCAAAAATAAATTAATTAACGCTTATCTCACAATATTTAGTGTTTAGGATCAGATAATTCTCATTAAAATAAACTAAAATGTAAATAATCCTATGAATTTCATTTTGACTTAAAAATGATCAATTTCAATATTAAATAGAAGTAGTGAACTATTCTGGTCAAACTCCAAAAGCATGTCCTTAGATTCAGTTTTTTTGTGCTCTTTCGAATATGGAAACAAAAATTTTAAATTTGATCATATAGGGTGTTGTTTTGGGGGTGACCAAATTTGTAAATATGGATTTTCTTTTTCATGAATATCTTAATGTATTATGAAAAATGTGCACCCTAAATATTAAAAAAATATACAGGGCGGATCATAAGTTATAAGCCGTTAAAGAAATGAACCAAATACATAAAACACTCTGTATTTCGGTTGTATAAAGCGCTATATAAATCTAATGGGGGTATTTTAGAATCACCTAGATGTCCCCTACCTGCAGTTAACGTATGCCCATTTCCCAATGAAACATCCTGTATAAAGGTAATGCATCTAAAGGTAAAGATAAACTACATCTACAAAATTTTCAGAGTCTCCGATATTCGCACTTTTCACTCTAAAAAATTGGTTCTCAGTTCTAAAACTGAAGAGTACACAACTTGGAACCTCAAATTTTAGAAATTGCTGAAGAAGAAAGCAGTATGAACAATTATTATAAATAGTAGGACGACCCGACGATTTTAATTGAAGAAAATCTCGAAAAATTGTTACTGTCAACATGACATTCACGTTCCCAATTTACCCACACAATAATCGTTGTGTTTGATCGAAAACAAAAATAAACTTAGTCAAGTTGAATGGATAAATCCTCCAAAATGATAGTTTTAGATGAATATCCTGCCAAGGATTCCTCAATGTGGAGTTATGAAAATAAACCACTACCCCGGTTCCAGTATGCCGAGTTTTCACAATATTCCAAGAATAGGAAAGTGTATGTAGGTTCAGCAGGCTTAACGAATTATGCCCAAACTCTAATTAGTTTCCCGGTATTATAATAAATAACACCTACATGCAAGTAAACATTTTTGGTTTGGAAACCGTCTCATAACTCTCCATCTTATTTATAAGATATCGAGTAAAATACAGAATTACGTTTAAGATAATCAACTAAGTAAAATGTGTGTCTTGCGACATCTCGTGTAAACATTGACACGTATGAATAGTATAAACTAAGAAAAATGCCAACAGTTGACTGTAACGGCATGTGTGTGAAAAGCGCTATCTAAGCGATAGCTTTAATGCTTGTAACACACGTTGCCGATAAAGCCAAGATAACTTGTACAAGTTGTACTTCTGTTTTTGAATATTCTGTCTTAAATTGTAAAGTTTTCATAATTGGGATGTACAATATGATCAACAATTGGGTGACACACTTTCTCTTAAAGCCAGATGTTGTTCCCCATGTCATTGAATGTCAGAAAGATAGAAAAAGAACTGCCAGTAGTAGTCCATAACACAGGTCGTTACCTACAAAACGTCAGAGAAAAGTACTGATTGAAGAAGCTTTTTCTGCAGCTGTAGTGGATAGTCAAATAGAAAAGGTTAACTCTATGAATACTGAATTAGAGAAAAAAATTGGCCTACATCTTTCTACTTATGACTTTTCGGAGTAAATGATAGGGTTTTTTGCTTTTTAATATCACGTATAAGCTATATTATAATGATTAGAATACGATAACGCAGAAATTTAATAAATCTGAAGCAATGGAAAACACCCAAAAAACATCAAAATAGGTTGCAATTAGAAAAAAATAAATTAGTTGAAACCTTTAAAGTTCAAATCTTTAAGGTTTATATACCGTGTGTCCTACGGAAAAATTGACATAGGTATTGACTATATTAAATTAAAAATTAACGTATATCTTCTTTCTGGTACGATTCGAACCCAATATAACAACATATTATGTTGGGTAGATAAAATAGAACAAATTCATGATAATAATAATAATAATAATAATAAACTTTATTTATCTAATAGACCAGTTCCATAGGGATAAGACAAGTCAAACATTACATAAGATTTAAAACTACAACGAAGAAACACGTAAATACTATAAAATGCATTATTTTTTAAAAATACTGCAACTTTAGTTTTAAAACTATAAGTTTCTGGAATGTGATTAAATATTGTAATGCTCAATACATGCAGAGACTTTTGTGATAAAGACAAATTCACTTTATTCGGTAATAATAAATGGAAATTCCGCGTTAGATAATGATGTTCAGTTATTTGCTTCAAAATGTGTTTGTTATCTTATGCAAATGAAGCTAACTGTAATATTAAAAGACAAGGCAATGTCAGTATCTTAAAAGTATGAAATAAAGTCTTACACGAATCAACAGTGCTTTTTCGCAAAATACATCTTAACATACGCTTTTGGACAATAAACAGCGATTTTAGATATGAAAAAGTGCCCTATATTAGGTTCACATAAAGAAACTTCAGCGTAATAAATTTTTAGTAGCATTCTTATATCCAGGTAATGCGAATTCTCAATTTATACCCAGTGGAATCACAGTGATCTTTAAAATTTAAATCGGTTAGTTGAATGCCAAGAAAATTAACGTTATCTGACAAATGTATACAGTTTTGATCTATGTATAACTGAGGCGACACAGAGTAATGCCCCTGTTTGGTGTGAAACATAAGAGCTTTGGTTTTTGATGGATTTTGATGCAAACCACCAATGCAATTAATTTATCTAACGCGTTGTTGCATAACTGCTCCGCTGAAGCAAGCGAAAGTGCTAATAAAGATGTATCATCAGAGTACATTACTATCAAAGACTCAAATAAGAATTGGGTGATATTAATATACAGTGTCATCCCCAAAGTCCGCACCAAATGGGAAACTCCTTTATTATGGGTTTTTCGATAAAAAGTTATTCTTTATAAAAGTTTGTGCATCCTCTAAAGCTAAAATGCACCAACACAATGTGGCGAAACACGCGTAATATACGAGGTGCATTCGAAAATTTGATTTTGAGTCAAGAATAAAGTGCCCTTATTTCAGTAAATATCAAAAAAATTTATTTGAAAAAGTTGTTCTTCATTAAAAAAACATCAAGATTTAAAGTCATGGCCATCTAGGACAAATTTTAATGTTTTCCAATTTCCAATAAGAAGAATCGAACTGTGCCTGTTGCGGGATGGACATCATACTGAGATGTAATTTAATTTTGATGTTTAGTGCCTCAATATTATAGAAAATTATATTCTTCTTAAGATACTGACTTGTTTTGAGCAATTTTTGGTGTCAACAAAAAATCAAAAGAACTTTGCACCAAAAATATTAAAGTTTTTTCTAATGAATAAAAAAATTGACCATCATTGAGCAATTTGTAAATTACAAGCTTTTTAAAATAAACTGTTGTATACAAGATGTCGTTTGATTATCATTTAAAGCAAATCTTTTTTCTTATAGCCACCATCTAAAAAAATTGGAAAAAATTCAAGTTTCTTCTAGATGGCCATGACTTCAAATCTTGATGTAGTTTTTAATGGTGAACAACTTTTTCATATAAATTTTTTGATATTTACAGAAATATGAGAACATTTTTTAGTTTTAGGGGATGCACAAACTTTTATAAAGAATAACTTTTTATCGAAAAACCCATAATAAATAAGTTTCTCATTTGGTGCGGACTTTGGGGATGACGCTGTATAAGGAAAATAATGTTGATGCTAAAATTGAGCCTTGATGTACTCCTACTACTACCGGGAGAGCACCCGATCTAAAAGTTTTAGTAACTTTATAATCAATGGTTTTAGTCTCGACTGCTTTAATTCCACGAAGCATGGTCTATTGGAAAGGTAAGACAATATTAATTTAGCTGTATTACCACGAATTTCGTAGCAATGTAGCTTATCTAAAAGTTTCGAATGTTGAACACAGTCGAAGGCCCTACTTAAGTCACAGAATATACCTATAGACAACCGTTTATCTCTTTGTAAAAACTAGTGAGAGCACTTGATGTAGACCGATTAGATCTAAACCCACGCTGAGAATTATTAAATACTTTATGTTTTACAATTCAACATAATACAGCAAAGATAAAGGACAAACGAATCAAAGAAGGAAATTCAAACTATAATTTAGACGTATTACCCACACAAGAAATAAATATAAAAGGTACAATAACACAGTTCAATAATTATATTTGGTGCTTAGGTGGAGAAGAAAAAAAAATTGGGACAGGATTCATCCTTAGAAGTGATTTACAAGAAAAAATAGTAGACTTTAAATCAATCAATGATGGAATAAGCATAATACGATTACCAGGAACTTACATTAAAATACATACTGGAAGATACAACAAATAATATACCAAGATTCGATATCAAAATTATGATTGGTGATGTTAATGCTCAAATTGAAAAAGAGGAACGCAATAACGAAATAGCTGGTAAAGAAAGTCTGCACGATGTAACTAATTTAAATGGACAAAAACTAATCGATTTTGCGGCCAGCAAAAAAATTATAATTAAGACTACTAAACAAAAGCTCAAAGATATTTATAAACCTACATGGATAACTCCAAATAAAAAAACCTTCAATCAAATAAATCATTTAATAATAGAAAAAAACGAGGGCGTACTTTTAAATGTAAGAATTTACAGGGGATCAGATTTTAATTCCGATCATATGCTAGTAAATGCGAAATTGAAACAACAAAAACCAAACGTACCAAAGAGTAATGGAAATAAGGGTAGATTACAGATAGTTACAAATTACAATGACCCAGAATTTAAAGAAAACACAAAAAAATTATAATCTCCAAAGCAACCACAAATGATGTAAACAAAGAATGGAATAACATAAAAGGACCATCATAATAAGCAAATTATCCCACGAACCCGAACAACAACTAAAAAAGAAGGGCTGGTTCGACAGCGATTGCAAAGTAGCAGTAGAAAAAAGAAATAATAATAATATATCCTTTATTTCCTACAGGAAACCCCAATTACAGAAAATAATTCATTGTTACAAAAATCAAACTAAACATTATAAACTGGTAAAATAACATTATAAATTTCTGAGTAAGCGTCAGCATTAATGTCACACAAAGAACTGTTTCTATTAAAGTGGTTGCACATTACATTGATTGGTGAGGTTGCCAATACATTCGTTCTGTACGCCTTAGTATAAAATGTTAAATTTTGTCGTGAACCTAATCGAGGTACATAAGAGTTTACCAGTTGCAATCAATTTTATTGTGTAGGATTTTATACCTAATATTTAATTGCGGTAGCAACTCTCCTAATTTGGAGAGAAGTAAAATTAAATCTATTTACCAATGTATTGTGATCGGACCCTCTGAGTGGATAGACAACATCAACTAGGAACGAAAGAAACTTAAGAAAGCTTCTTTGAACCTTTTCGATACTAGACACTTGATAATTATGCGAAAGGACCAGATCATGAAGCAATATTCAAGTTGCGTTCGACCAGTGGGTAAAATAAAGTAATTCAAGCCTTAAGGTCAACAAATTCGCGACAGTTTCTATGGATAAATCCGTACATTCTATGGATTTTAGCAGTAATTTCAGTAATATGTTGGGAGAAATGAAATTTCGAATCGAAAATTACACCTAGATCTTTAATAGAGGAATCGCGCTTCAGAGGTGTATTGTTAATGTGATATACGGGTATGTTATTAATTCTTTTTTCTTTGAATAAGTAACAACATAACATTTATCTACATTCAGAAAAAGCCTGTTTTTTATACACCATTCAATGAGTGATTCGATACATATTTGTAGTTGCAAACTGTCATTTGTGGAATTAATACCTAAAAAAAAATTTAAATCATCTGCAAATAAAAATGTTTCTGCAGAAATGCTTTGAACTATATCGTTAATGAATAACAGAAACAAAAGAGGTCCTAGATTGGAGCCTTTCGGAACGCCAGAAGTAGGTAAAAAGAAAGTTGATAAAACGTTCTGATAGCACACAAATTACTTTCGATTGATTAAGTAGGACAGTAATTTAATCAACTTGTTATGAAAATTAAATTGATGTAATTCATTTAATAGAATATAGATATCAATCCCATCAAATGCTTTTCGGAAGTCTGTGTAGATCACATCCACTTGACCTCCGACATCAAGAATTTCTGATGTAAATTGCTTAAAACATGACAGGTTGGTTAGTGTAGATCTGTGGGACATAAAACCATGCTGATGAGGATTTATGAGGTGTCTGATCAACGAGTATATTTCTGAATAAATGATAGACTCAAATACTTTGGCAAAGTTGCATAATAATGGAATCGGACAATAGTTTTCAATGGCAGCCATGTCACCCTTTTTTAATATAGGAACAATGCAAGACTGTTTCCATTTACTGGGAAATGTGGCATTCGTTATTATCAAATTGTATATGTAATGTAAGGGTTTGACGAAAACAATCCCTTAATATGAAACTGGATATACCGTATATATCTTGAGGAGATGTGAGTTCATTACCATTATATTTCATTGAATGAAGGTATGCATTCGCAATCAATCGTTTCGTCAATGCCATTTGATTTTAAAAAGCTTATATTGAGCAGTATTTTTCGACTTTTTGTATTTCTGTAAGAGGTAATTTTTATATTTTAAAGCAAGTATTATTTCACGATGAAACCAAGGAGGATAATGGACTCTACTACTTCTATGATTCATCTATGGTACAGCTTTGTTAAAAATGTTGTGAAGAATTTCATAAAAAGTGTAGCACACATCGTCGACATCTGTGATCATTTCTAATAAAGACCAATCTGCGCTAAGTAGAAGACTGTACAGAAGTGGATAATTCTCTTTTCTGAAGTTGAAAGTGTCATTACAGTTAAAATTGAAGGGTTTGCACAACTTAGTGAAAACTTGAACATCAATGCATAAAGTAGGGTGATGAGGGTCTTCGACAAGTGGGTCACGGTTGGAAACAGTACAATCAATATTGGAAAACACTAAATCAAGAAGTCATGCGTTAGAATTAAGTATGTGATTGATTAAATGATTCAAGAATAAAAATGCTAAAAACAATACGCAAGAAAACATCAAGTTGTACAAACAAGTAAAAAAACAACAAAAACAGGATCATTAGAAATAAAAAGAGGGGACTAATAATTAAAAAATTAAAAAATATTAGAGAAAATTTCAAAAACCAAGTATTTTACAAAAATTTAAAAGGAGAAAGAAAAGGCTTCCAACCTACGACAGTTGCATTACAGAATGAACAAGGAGAAATCTGTATAGGAACAAAAATATAGATGTTTAGGAAAAGTTTTTAGTAACACTCAAACACAAGATGACACTGAAACCCAACGTGATCAGACACAAATAGAAAGAAATGGACATCATGAAGATGAACCAACCGAACAAGAACTAACGGAAGCAATAAAAAAAAACAAAAACTATAAAAGTCCAGGCTCAGATAAAATCGTCATTGAACAAATCAAAAATGGCGAAATGGAAAAAAAAGACTGCACAAACTAAAACAACAGATCTGGAAACTAGAAACAGTACCTACAGAATGGTATCAGGCTTTGATCTATCTGATATACGAAAATGGTAACAAACAAAAACCAGAAACTTATAGAGCAATTGCGTTATTAAATTTAGTTTACAAGCTTCTAGCAAAAATTCTAAATAACAGACTGCAAAAAAATCTAAACCAAAAAATAGAACAATACCAAGCAGGGTTTCGAAGTGGAAAATCAACAGTATTTATATTACGACAAATACAACAAACGCGAAAGGAAAAACATCTCAATACATTATTATTATTATTATTATTATTTTTTATTGTCCTGTTTTACAACAATTGTATAGGCATCGTCAACGTACATATAAAACTAACATTACATATAACATATATATCACAAATATTGGTCGACAGAGTACAAACATTTACTTATTAAATAATTTTTAAGTCGAAGTTTAAATAGACCTACTGTTTGACAGTTTTTAACAAAAGGAGGGAGGAGGTTATACACTCTAGGTCCCATGGATTTAGGGGCTTTAAACCCAAGTGATGAATGTGAGTGTGGAATCTGTAAATTTTCTTTTGTCCTAGTATTAAATCCATGGATATTTTGCCTTTTTGAAACTTTCTTTGTTAAGATACACAAATAGACATAATTCATAAATATATAGACCAGGTAGAGTTAGAATATTATATTGTTTGAAAGTTTCAACGCAACTAGTGGTGGAACTAATACCTTTTATGCATCTAATCACTCTTTTCTGTGCTACAAATACATTTTGTGAAAGAGTAGACCAACCCCAGAAACAGATACCATATCTCATTCTCGACTCAACATAAGCATAATATAGCATGAGTAAGTGATTTTATTTAGCAGTGAACGTAAATTTCTAAATAAAAATTGAATGAATTTAATTTTATAATAAGTTGTTGGCAGTGGCATTTCAATTTAGACTTTCATCAACAAACAAACCTAAGAATTTTGTTGATTTAACGTTATTAATTAAGGAAGTATGAACATTCAATGTTATGTTTTCACATTTTTTTGATAATTGTGAAATTTTAAATAAACAGTTTTTTAGGATTAAGATAAATAGAATTGGAACTGAACCATGTGCAAATGTTTGACAGTGTATCATTGCATTTCTTTTGTAAATCAGCTGTAGAATTACTGAGACAACTGTGGATATATCATCCGCATATATAGTTAATGAAGCATCCGGTACAAAAGCATCAAGGGCATTAATATAAAGAATAAATAAAATCGGGCCAAGTATAGACCCTTGCGGTACACCTGTAGTAACTTCCAGACAGTTAGAGGTAAAATTACGAAAAGATTCATTGTTATTATTATGAGTTATGCTGACATATTGCTTTCGGTTAGATAAAAAGGACTTTATCCAATTTAGAGAAACGTCGTTTACGCCACAACGAGATAGACTTTTGTAAAGTGTATTTTGACAGACACAGTCGAATGCTTTTGACAAGTCACAAAGTATGCCAATTGTTTCAGCACCTTTGTTCAACGACGAAATAATATTGTCATGTTGGTTATTGGATAAAATGTTATTGCAATTTAGGAAGTATAAAAGCCTGTCCAAAAATGCATATTCAAGAATTTTAGAGAAAATAGAAGTTAAAGTTATGGGCCGATAGTTATCAAGTAATTCGGGATTGTCCTTTTAAAAACTGGTATTACTTTTCCAGTTTTTAGACTGGAAGGAAAGATGCCAGTGCAAAACGAAACATTCACGATATGGGCAAGTGGCTTTATAGTTACAGGTAGGATGTGTTTTACCAGAAATGATGGTACATCATCAGGACCAGCAGAACTCTTGTTCTTTATTTTGTTTGTAAGAAGAACTAATAATTCAGTTTCTAGAAAGGGCATTATTTTAGAGAAAGAATTATGAAAGACTGACGTTAGATTATTTGAATAATATTTATTATTTGCATATACTGCATACTGCATGCATTGTTATTAGAGTTCAAACAGGCTTTTGACAAAATAAAACGAAAAAATATCTTCGTAGCTATGGAAAGATTGAAGTTACCAAGAAAGCTTATAGAATTAACTAAAATGACACTACGAAAAACAACGTCGGAGTAAAACAAGGAGATCCTCTATCATCAACTTTGTTGATCATAGCCTTAGAAGACATACTACGGGACAGTGGAATCAAAACACACAATAATATTTTAAAGAACTCTTATCAATATTACTGGCTTTTGCAGATGATGTAGTGATCCTATCAAGAACAAAAAAGAATTAAAAAATGTTGCGAGTAAATTCGATTCAGAAGCAAAAAATGCGGGTCTCGAAATAAATCAACTGAAATCCACATACATGATTCTGGGAAATAAAACCCAGCCCGAAACTTTAAATCTAAAAATAAAGTATGGTGATCGGAATACACATAAATTTAACATTACAAATAACACAGTGTATCTCGGGGCAGAAATAACAAGTGAAGGAGACTGCAACAGTGAAATTAGAAGACGAATTACGCCCGGTACAAAATGTGCGGAAACGTTAAATAAAGTGTTAAGTGACACAAAAACATATCAAAAAGTTCCAAAATATACAGAGTGAGTCACGCTCAACGGGACGGAGCTTACTAGGAAAATGAAAAATGATATGAAAAAGTTATTTGGCAGAAGTTCGTAGGTTAGTGACGGCTACTTTTCTAAATTAGTTATAATATACACGGTGTTCCAAAAAAGCATGCTATATCAAAGTTATGTTTTTTTGAATGGAACACCCTGTATTTTATTTTATTTTTAAAGTATACTGAACAAAATAATATCACTTTATTAAGGTTTCCCCATACCCATTCTTTATAATTATCGAAGGGATTTAATAAAATCCATAATAAAAGCAGAATTACCAGACCGGACTAGAAGAGGACAACTAATAAAATCATAAAAGAAGATACCGAGAAGTACAACCTCCAAGAATGGTAAAAGATGGCTAAGGATAGAGATTTTTATGGAAGACTCGCATTGAAGCTATAGGTCTTCAGACCTGAAATGCTGAAATATTATTATTATTATGTTTTACAAGAAAGTATAAAAACCGTTCTAGTATAGCATATTCAAATATTTTTGCGAAGGAACTTTTATTAATTAAATAGGTCGGTAATTATTTAATTCTAGTTTGTCACCTTTTTTATACACCGGTCTGACTGCAGAACATTTTAGAGCTGTAGGAAAATTTAAACGACAAATTGATTAAATAAGTAAGTGTCGGAGCTAATATATCTCTAAATTCACGAATAATGTTGCAGTTAATGCCATCAGGACCTTGACTATATTTATTTTAAGTTTAAACATTAGCTTGCTTAATTCATCAGGAGAAAAATTATTTAGGTAAATACTATTGGGGTTTGAATAATTAAGAGGTACATCTTTAAAACCTGAATCAATCTTTGCTGTTATAGTTTTTGGAATATTATCGAAAAAAGCTGCGAATTGGTTGGCTATACGAATTGGATCTGTAATTAACCCGTTGTTGTATAATCTGATCTTTAAAGATGGAATTATAAAAAAAATCTTTTATACTTTAGGTATGTAACTTTTTTTTAGCTTTGTTTTTGGAGAATATACAGATCTTGAAGGTTTTTACTAGACTTTCTAATGATGTGATAATACTAAGTGTTCAAAGCGTATTTTACTAAAAAAATCAGTAAAACAACTTATTATATTTTTATAAATTTTATTTATTAGCCAAATGAATTTTCATTTACTTAGCATTTTTAAAAAATATTAAATTCATTTTATAAAAATTGTATTACAAATAATATCTATAATAATTTTATTAATAAAAAAATTACGACAACCGGGATCGAACCCGTCATTTGGCGGGTAGGTGAATCATTATAATTTTTTTTTTAAATATCCATTAAGTACCACATAAATTTGTTCTTATTTATCTATCTAATAAAATATGTTACTATATTGTGCTCAGATTGTAGCCCACAAAAGATATGCAGTAATTTTGAATTTAACATAGAAAATTTCCGTGGGATACACCATATAATAAACCTTAATAAAATAAACTTTAATTTTATCCGTAAAATCAGAAAAATTAAGAATACAAAGGTTTTTCATAATTGGCAACTAGTTACGAAAGTAGATCATTTTGACACTTGCTTTAGATTAGAAATAGGTGATTACATGTTTTTTTATACAATTCGGTCTGTCGATTAGTATATTAAGTTTTAATTTTCAAATTAATGGATGTATCGTTTTAGCTTAGCTTGAGCTTAGTTAAAGCTACCTACTATTCGATTAATTGTTTTTTAGTAAAGCGGTAGTTCATAAAATCGGTTTATTCGATTTTGTTTCTTTTTTCTGGATTGTTATTCGTAACTTGTAACAAAACGTTATTAGTGACGAAAAGTAGAGTATTTAATTTTTTTTTTAAATTCAATCTATCGATTAGTAATATATCATTTTTTAATTGTTTTTAGTAAAACAGTAGTTTATAAAGTTAACCACAAATACTTGATACTTTATCTTAATTAAAAGTATATGATAGAAATTAAACAAATAAAAACATCGACCGTGGTTATTTTCAGGTTTTGTCGTCATAACAATTTAGTTTATTGCGTCTTAATCAAATTAAAAGTTAATTCTGACATTAAACATCCACTTGATTATGTTTAAATATGCAATCAAATCTGTCTACATTTATTAAAAGTAGAAGCGGATACGCAATTCTTCACTATATCTTTTCCTAGTAATTATTTCATAGACTTTACGTCCGTTTGCTTCGTGATTTATTCAGTGTCAAAGTTGGTAACTCGTTGGTTAATTAAAAAGTGTTAAATGTTAACTCAATCAGTGTATCTGTCAAGAGTTTGATATAAAATGAAAAGGACAGGGATTCTGACTATTTATGAAAATAAAAAAAAGAAAGAAAATAAAGTCGCAAAAAAACTGTAATTGAATTTAACAACATGTCGAAAATTTAAGAAACTATTTTGCCAATAAAGCAAAATGAAGGGTAAACTCGAAGAGAAGGAAACGATCCGCTAATGGATTTGATATTATATCATTGTTAATAAAATCTGATGGGGAAATTATGTAATATAATTAGAAAGTAGTAGTAGTTCTCGGTGAGATTGGTTCAATTTAAGAAATTACAATTGTTCTAAAAATTAATTAATAATATTTAATATTAATTAATACCCCTACTGTATGAGGTTCAATTAATATATAGGGTGGTTAAGAGCTGTGGATTCTTCTCTTACGTTGGTTTTATTCGACAATTTTACAGGGTGTCCTGAAATGTGCGCAACATAATATAATATTAAGTGAATTATGGCGTGAAATAAATAAACTGATCCCACAAACTTAAAAATGTTAAATAATTTCTTGACTCGATCTATCGATATGAAGTGTCTTCTAAATAAAATTATTCGAAATAACATGTTGAATGATCTATATCTATAATATTTGACCGCAAACACAACTAACTAAATATTAAAAGGTGACAACAATGAACATTTTTAAGGACCACTATTATTATATGAGTCAAGAAAAGTGGGCGTCATATAATAAAAACACACCTTTTAAATCATTCATGATCCCAACTAAATTATTTTATTTAAAAAAACATTCATATATATATAAATTAATTAATATGTAGAAATAATCTTCGGTATCTGAAGGATCGACTTCTGAAGCTTTTTATTCATGCTGGTATATCGTTTACATATGGTGGTCAATTAGATTGTAAATGAGGAATATGTCGATAGCATGAATGCGCCATTCTATTCTAGAAATGGGACACAAACAGACTACATCCTCATTGGACCGATAAACCACGCCTAATGACCTTTCCCTTGACACTTAAGGGTAAATCGGAAACCAAACCATCTCAATTTTGTGCCTCAAATAAATTGAGGTTGAGGTGCCATACTTGTTAATCGAAATTATATGATGCACTAGTTTGTTAATTTACGGAAATGTAGAAAACTATTAATGTCGTCAGTTCTTTCATTTTATGAATACAGTCAGATTTTGTTGTGAAAAGGTTAAATATAATATGTAGGAAATAGAAACACAGAAAGCGATAAGCATAATCTGGCTATATAAATGCGGAACCCTCTTCATAATTAGGTATATTTTAAGAAAGAAATATAATAGTATAACTGCAACGACACAATTAAGCACCAGAATAATAATCCCATTTTTGTAGTTCTCTAAATTCTTTCTTTCATTAAATAAAATCACTAAAAAATGCAAAATCTAATAAAATATGAGAGCAATTTTTTTGTTAAATCAATTTTGAACAAGTGTTAATTAATTAACAACTCATTGACAGCTTACGTTAGATGATAATCATTAATTAACACCCCCTTTATACCTGCAGTAGACGAGGAAATAGTTGACATGGAGTATGTGTGAAGAGTCAGAAAATTTGACTTTTGATTTTGGTAATTGGTGAGTGTAAAAACCCATATCGTTTAATTTAGGGGGAAGGTGCAACGTTAATCGGTAATTGGTTCAGAACTCCCTTGTTATAAGTTTTTTAATTTGTGGTACTCATTGTTGTTAGACGCGTAAATATATTTAAAATTAAAATAAATTTTTTTGTGGGTTTGTTTTGTGTGTGCACACATACTACCAACTGAATATATTGTACAGTGACCAACATAAATCAAAATTATATACAACTAACTAGTTATATAAATAATAAAATAAGTGTATTGATTTTTGAGGTAAAAATTATTATCCTTAATATTTTTGATCATTAAACAATATTTAATGAGTATACTTTGCAATACAACAACAACAATGGATTGCATTGTAGTGTTCTTTGCTATCGAATACATGGATATGCCAGGGGTTACAACTTGAACTGGTGATTGATTGTTCGTTTAAATTGCAAAGCTTTTCTTTGTTGAACGTACATAATCTTGACTTGGAGGTGTCGGCGTCATGGTACATACACTGATAAACTGATGGTCGGACTTAATGTGCCCATCCACAATTCAGTCCGATCATAGGTTCTAGTAGTAGCAAATGTAGGTAAATGTACCAAGACACCAATACCTCCAAGTCAAAACATTCGGCCGTGTCTTGATAACCATTGGTTCTACAACTTGCCTAAATAAATTTTTATTGGTAAAAAAAAAGAAACTGCTGGAAATTAAAATAAAGCGGTGGGGGTAAGTCAAACATTATTTTTTGCAAATGCCAATAAGCGAGGAAGCTGAAATTTAGTTAAAAATTAAATTAAACACATATTTAAAAGAAGTTATTCTCATTCGCGGTTTTGACAACTATGTTAGAAAAATAACTGAAGATGATATCAAAGAATTTAAAACACGAAGAACCAATGGATAACACCCAAAATGAAGCGAGGAAACATAAACGCAACCCAAAAGATACTGAAGGAGGGAAACAAGAAGCCGTTCAAAGTCAAAGAAAGAAAAAAAGATTTTTTTCATCTGAAAAAATTAGTCTCTCAATAAAAAGTGGCTTCACAAAGTAACAAAAAATATTAACCCCTGGTCATAGGGCAATATTCATAAGCATCTTCAAAAACATTCAAATAAAACCATAAACAAACTCGATGAAAAAAGAACAAAAACAACTTTACCGACAGATGTGTAAGCAGTTATAGCCACCTAAGTCTTGGCAAAAATAACAATCTCAAATCAGCTGGTGTAAATTCGCAAGAGACTGTACAATAGCAAACAAACACCGCGAATTACTAGGCAGCTGTTTTGTCCTTCTGGGACTTTTCAGGGAGAAGAAATTATGTATGGAGATATATAGAGATTTTCGGGAATGTCCAAGAAATTTGAAGAATATCCAAGAATATCTGGGGATATTCAGAGATATCCGATGGTATATGGGGATTTATTTATTCGTATGGTATATTTTTATTATTGTATTATGTATGGTGCCCCGAAGATCAGTATAAACCTGTATAGTGAGGTGACGAAACCGTGTGCAATTGTGGATTGATTCGTCTTGGCAAAGCATTTGCTTCAAGGTTTAAAGGTAAATAATAACATAAAACATACATAACAGCATAGCCATTTCATGACGACATATAATGGACCGGTCCAAGCGCCAGTCACGACAAAATAGTAGGTTAAAGAAATAGCAAACAAATGGAAAGACAGGTAATCAAGACAGAGAATACAAAATATTGCTTAACTTTAAATGTCCTTCAGATTAGTAAGCCATAATACAGCTTCGTCCCTTAAATTATGAATATTTAAAAACCTTCCTTTAAACTTTGTTAATTGACAATTTCTTCTGCCCCAATTTTACCTTCTGTGCCTCGATCTCTTTCCAAACTTCATAAAGTATTTCATTTTCCTTCCTACTTCCCATTTTTTCTTCATACCTTACTGCAATTTTTCCTGCTTGTATCCTTATTTTTTCTATTTTTAGCTCTTCTTCCACTATATACCCCGGTGTCTCTTTCTCTAGTCCTAACGTCCACTTCCAGTATTTCTCTTGTATTTTCTCCAGCTCTTGCCATTCCCTCCAACCCCAAATCTCCGCTCCATACAGTACCACACTTCTTACCAACTTTTCAAACATCTATCTCCTTTTCTCTATATCTTCCCTAACCCCCATACTTGTCCTACTATTCTATTTCCTTTCATTTTCATCTCTTTTATATGGTCTCCATCCTTGTTATCATATCTGATGTTGTAACCTAAGTATCTATACTTGTCTACTTTCTCTACCTCCTCCTCCCCCACCACCATTTCACCTCCTTTCGTCTTCCTTTTCTTTTTTAAATTCCATAATTTTTGTTTTCCCGACATTTGCTGCTAGTTTTTTATTTTCTAGGTATTTCTTCATAAATTTAACTACTCCTCTCATCTCTTCTTTATTTCTGGCTATTGCCACAATGTCTTCCGCATAAGCTAACACCCATATCTTTTTCCTTCCTACTACTATTCCTCCTACTTGATTTTTTTCCATTTCCTCCTCAAGATCACTAATGTATATCGAGAATAAGATTGGGCTTAGCGGACATCCCTGTTTTAGTCCTTTTTCCGTCCTAAATTCTCTACCTAGCTTCCTCCCTACCCTCGTTCTACACCTTGTTTCTTCGTATATTTCCTCTATTGCATTTTTTATATCTCTGTTTTAATCGTACCTCCGCAGATTTTTTATATGTTGGTTATTGTTAGTCAATTATCCCATTATTGCGAATGTTAAATGTTTTTGCTGAATTTTTACACTTAGAATAAAATTGCCACCCCTGACTGCACTTTGGGGTAATTTGTTAGCAAGGTTATGAGAACTGACTTATAATGAGCAACATAAAAAAATTGCAGGGTACAATTACTTTATTATTATAATTGTTTGCTGAATTTTTATACTTAGAAAAAAAATTGACACTTTGACGGCACTTTGGAGTAATTTGTTGCAAGAGTTATAAGATGTGGCTACAGTTACTAACATATAAAAATCTGCCGGGTACAATCCCATTATTGCAATTGTTTAATGCATTTGTTGAATTTTTACTTCAGGCCGGTAAAAATTGATTATTAACTAATTGTTGAGGTTATAAAAAAAACATGGTGGGTACAAAATAGTGCTTAATTCAAGGTGTTTAGTTGTGTTATTGAAATTTGATTTTGACATAGTGGGAGTGCTAACTTGAGAGCTCAAGTCAGCACCCTCACTTTAAAAATTGGTATTATAGTGAATCTGTTTGGGTACAAATTCTATTATATTAAATTAACCATCGTTTTTTTTTTTTTCAATTTGCACAAAGCCAACTTTACCGACGTCAGGTTTTTTGAAGGACGAAATTAAAAGAAAAACTGTGAGATCCACTCGAAAAATAATATTTTGAGAGCTTCACTTGACTCCACAATCTCTCCAACAAGAATTGAATTTTATATTTTAGTTGGAGTAGTTTAAAAACACTTCTGCCAATAGAAACGAACCACAATCACTGTAGAAACTCGACATTTCGTAATCATAAATCATTACAAAAAAAGTATGATTTTATCATCTGTACTCAGAACCATGCTGATTTGTATTAAGTTTCTATTCTTAATACAACCACTTTATGGGGGGGGGGGGGGGGGGGGGGGGGGGGGGGGGGGGGGGGGGGGGGGGGGGGGGGGGGGGGGGGGGGGGGGGGGGGGGGGGGGGGGGGGGGGGGGGGGGGGGGGGGGGGGGGGGGGGGGGGGGGGGGGGGGGGGGGGGGGGGGGGGGGGGGGGGGGGGGGGGGGGGGGGGGGGGGGGGGGGGGGGGGGGGGGGGGGGGGGGGGGGGGGGGGGGGGGGGGGGGGGGGGGGGGGGGGGGGGGGGGGGGGGGGGGGGGGGGGGGGGGGGGGGGGGGGGGGGGGGGGGGGGGGGGGGGGGGGGGGGGGGGGGGGGGGGGGGGGGGGGGGGGGGGGGGGGGGGGGGGGGGGGGGGGGGGGGGGGGGGGGGGGGGGGGGGGGGGGGGGGGGGGGGGGGGGGGGGGGGGGGGGGGGGGGGGGGGGGGGGGGGGGGGGGGGGGGGGGGGGGGGGGGGGGGGGGGGGGGGGGGGGGGGGGGGGGGGGGGGGGGGGGGGGGGGGGGGGGGGGGGGGGGGGGGGGGGGGGGGGGGGGGGGGGGGGGGGGGGGGGGGGGGGGGGGGGGGGGGGGGGGGGGGGGGGGGGGGGGGGGGGGGGGGGGGGGGGGGGGGGGGGGGGGGGGGGGGGGGGGGGGGGGGGGGGGGGGGGGGGGGGGGGGGGGGGGGGGGGGGGGGGGGGGGGGGGGGGGGGGGGGGGGGGGGGGGGGGGGGGGGGGGGGGGGGGGGGGGGGGGGGGGGGGGGGGGGGGGGGGGGGGGGGGGGGGGGGGGGGGGGGGGGGGGGGGGGGGGGGGGGGGGGGGGGGGGGGGGGGGGGGGGGGGGGGGGGGGGGGGGGGGGGGGGGGGGGGGGGGGGGGGGGGGGGGGGGGGGGGGGGGGGGGGGGGGGGGGGGGGGGGGGGGGGGGGGGGGGTGTACATGAATCCGAATGACGTAAATGTTACTTAAAACTATATGAAATTGGCACTACACGTTGGTAACTGCCCATTTCGACACGGTTCAATTCCTGAAGACGTATTTGTTTCATAACGACTTTGACAGTGCAAGCTTCAGCTCACTTACTGTTTTCAAATTTATTACGAAGGGTTCAATTCATCTGACTCGAAGTAGGTATACAATTTTTACTATTTCCAATGACACCATTTGATTCCTTCAGACTTTGATAGTAGTCACTACCCGTATGAAAATTAGTAGGCAAATTAACAAACAATTTCTAACCACAACGTTAAGAGTTTTTTTTTTTGATCTATTCTACAAATACACATTTAAGATTTAATAATGCACAAGTTACATCGTACACATTTTTTTGAAGTAAAGAAAAAATATTATGCAACGTGATTATAAATTTTAAACATTTGAGTTACTAGTGGACCTTGAAATACGGTCATAAAATTTATTTCGGGAACACGATTAATGATTTTCCCAACACGAATTGGTTGTATTAAATGTAAATTAAAGTAAATATTAATTACTAATCATCCATGCAGTTTCTAAAATAAATTAATTATGCATTAATGATTAAACTTAGTTTTAATAAATAAAATGATGTATTAGCCCATAATTTATGGTATTGTTTAAAATATCAAATATGCTGCATTATCTGTTATTTCTTTCTAAAACTATTCTCAGTTAATGATTAGTACTGCAATATAATTTCAAAGTTTATAAGTATCAAACAGTTTTAATAAAGTTATTAATATCGAATCTATTTATATTCTGAAGCTCGTTAAGTATTAAATCGAACACGGACCAACACGAATAAATAGTTGACTGTTTGAATTCAGTGAACTGGATGAGTGTAATTAGCAATAAATAAAAGAAATTGTGCATAACGATAATGAGTTTCGTTCAATTTAAATAATAAATATATTCCCTTTTCATAGAATTCTTGTAGTTGCTGATTGAAAAATTATTATTTGTTGTTGTAATAAATTCAAAGTAATATTTTTTTTGAAGCCGTCAAATACATAAGATGTATCATCAAATGACAGTATTGAAAGCTTTTATAAACGTTTTATTCCGACTAATTTCAATTAATGGATGATCAATAACGCATGATATTCATTATTTGAAACGTTCAATATAATTGCATTGCCTAACAAAATTATTTGAACCATAGGCTTTTAAGGCTCGAGGCCTAGACGGATTATTTCAGGCTCTCTCTTTCAACAAGGGTAAGGCATCTTTATGAAAACGCTGATCAAAGTATTTACGTCCAGTTCGCTATATGACTACGTTATGTCCCTCGCATATGAAGGATAGTCATATTGAGATGCCAGGAGGACCACAAAGCCCTAGAGTTTAGACGATCCCCGGTCAATCAACAACACAGGTGACCAATGAGTGAGGGATAAACAACTGCATTAACAACTAGATATACATATTGTGGGGTACAGAAAGGTGACTGTCAGAATTGGTAGTGCTGCACATGTGGCATGCACTACAAGAGGTTACCCACAAGGGGCGGGGGGCATTCCATACTGTGGACGCTGGTGGTAGATGAACTACTGGATGACCTGAGGACGGCTGGGTGAGAAAAATCATCATTAGAGAAAAAATGGGAAACGCAATGAAAGGTGTCTTAAATAAAGATTCATCCTTGAATCATTGTACCATTGATGAAACAAAGGAAACTAAACATTCCTAATATCGTAGTGACCCAAGGCCCACATACTGACTTATTTACATGACTAGCACGGAACCTTAATAAATCAAAAGAGTTAATTTAGAGTAAAACTTACATTGTTGATAAAATTAATTGTTGTAGTATATTGCTTAACGACCATGTTATAATGTGTCAGTATGTAACAAATCTCCTATTTTAGAAGTTATAACGAAAACTCCAGAAATTATACTTTTTGTATATTTTCATATTGAATATTTTCTTTGACGTATGTTGCTATTCCATGAATCGGGCTCTCAATAAAGTCTACTAATTGAAAACCTTTCACTATACCTTTATTGAGTATACTTGTCTCATCTCCACAGTGTGTTTCCTGTAAAAGTAAAATATCGACCCTATTCCTGAAACAAAGATTAGACAAGAAATCTGATCTGTCCTTATTTAACCCCTCCTCAACATTAATTTGTAGAATATTTGTTGTGTGCCCTTTATTAGTGTGTGATTGTGTTTTGTGAAACTGTGTTATACATTTTTTTGTAATTATCCGGGAGGGTCTTGATGACCAAGTACGGAAATCAAAGTGGTGATTCTCAGGAACAACATGTTTTTCTTGTTGACCATGGAGTACTGTAAGGTACTGATCACCTTCCATATTTTATATTTGTATTTAAAACGCCTAAAAACACACACGAAAAAACTTTAACGAAATTGACGTACGTTTTGACGTTTTTATTTTTATTTTATTTTTTTTAGGTTTTAGTGGTTTTTCTAAACCTTGAAGTAAATGCTTTGCCAAGACAAACCAATCCACTATTCACACGGTTTCGTCACCACACTATACAGGTTTATATTGATCTTCTGGGGCACCATACATAACGCTTACATCACAATACAATATTTGTATAATGTACCATACGAATAAATAAATAAATATAACAAATAGTATGTTTTATACAAAATATCTTAACAGGTGAACCCTAATTTTTAAGGTGGCTGATATCGTCAACTTTCTTGATTACTAGATTGTACGGAAACTGTCACTTTCGTATATGATCGTTTTTTTTAACTTTAAGAAATTTTCTCACTGAATACGCTACTAGCGAAATTCTAAACAAAATCATATAATTTCCGGAATTATCGTTATAGCCACTAAAATAATAGATTTACACGCAGTAAATGTTTACAAACCTTCTCCAATAGCTTAGCCAGAGAATTTTAATGTCGTTTTCCCTGATCAATGTGTATATATTGGTGACTTTAATTGTCATAACACATTATGAGGCTACAAAGACAACGATGCCATTGGAATAAACTTACAAACATGGATGATGTTTCAAAACATACATTTAGTATACGATCCAAAAGACATCTAAACATTTTACTCCTGTCGATGGCAAATACCATACAAATAAATAAATTAAATAATAGTGTTTTCCTTCTAGGTGGAGGTACAGTTAAAAATAACGGTCTAAAATTACATTTAAAGCCGACCTGTGAGGGCTTTATCGACGCTAAAATTCGACTAAATTTAGCCTCGATAAAAGCACTCACAGGTTTGGGCGAAAAAGTCGGCCTTTTTTTAACTCTACCTCCACCTAGAAGAAATACACTTTAAATCATACCATTGAAGAAAAAATACTCTCAAGTGTAAAATAAATAATCATCAACACATTAAAAAAAAAAAAAAGGGCGATCTCTGCATTACTGTGAAACGTGGACTCCACAATACAACTTTTTACCAACGCAAGTTGCAAAATGAAAGTTAAACTAGAAGCCCAAAAATACCAAAATATTATGTAAAAGATAAATTTTCGTTTTTAAAAAGTAAAGAAGGTTAGCAGGATAAATCTCAAGCCCAACGAACCAAAAAAAATTCATCGAAATTCTTGTTGTAACAGAAGCTGTAAGTGTACCATTGTCACCAGTAAACTCTTTCAGAATTTCCAATTTTATGTTTTGTTTACATAGTTTACGAAATTTACAACAATCAGTGGCAATGTATTAAAAATATTGTCCATAAATGTTTAACTGCTGCGCTGCTACTGAACCCAGGCTACGGTGCTGATTACATATCCAAAATAACCAATAAGCCTATAAAAACCCTACGGTTATGCCGTCAGATGATCAGCAAAACATAAAGGCTGAATCCCAAAGCAAGCAACCGACTTTTCAAACAAAGGAACGTAAAGATTCCTAGTGTCGAACTAAATGGAACTTTCAAAATATCTGGGGGTTACCCTAAACCAAAAACCGTCAGA
Source organism: Abscondita cerata (assembly GCA_030710515.1). Lineage (NCBI taxonomy): Eukaryota > Metazoa > Arthropoda > Insecta > Coleoptera > Lampyridae > Abscondita > Abscondita cerata. The sequence continues at coordinate 501,572 of JALBCR010004258.1, forward strand.
TGATCAACAAAACATGGGGGCTGAATCCTCAAGCAAGCAACTGATTCTATAAATAACTCGTCAGACCTTTGTGCATCTATAATCTGCTGGAGGAAAGTAGATCAATCCCCAGCAAAAGCGAAGGTGGCAAAAGTGCAAAAGCTTAAGAGCCATGAGAACAATATTCACCGCCGGCTTCAACCTGATCCCGTTTCGGTAATAATGAAGGTAGAGACAATAAAGCAGGCAGTGAAACTGTAATAGGAAGTCCATTTTAAAGAAAGAAACCTCAAAGACCACCTGAAAACCCTACTGAAAACCCCTTTATTGGGAATTGCAGCTGTGAGCGACCAGATGAACTCAAAAAATGTTTTTTCCCACAAATACAAAGCCCGCTTTGAACTGAAATAGTGTGGAATGTGGATTTTGAACCAAAACGCGTGTCCCTCGATGATAATGCCACCATCTTCCAAGCAGAAGCAAAAGTCATTCACATGGCTGTAAAACACCTTGATTTACAAGAACTGTTGCAACAGAGAAGAAGCATCATGTCAGACAGCCAAACGGCATTAAAATCACGGCAATAAGCTAAAAAACATAAATGGGGGAGATGGGGGCAGAAAAGTGACTACCACTATTAGTAGCGCCGCATATGTGGCATGCATTGCAAGAACTTGCTTGCAAGGTGGTAATTTCTCTAGACGCTGGTGATAGATGAACTACTGGGTACTTGAGGACGGCTGGGTACAACGTCATGTCGATAACGCCACCATTGGAGAAAGAATGCGAAACGCAATCAGTCTGCTGTCATAAAAAAGGGTTGGGCGTGAATCCAAATAAAATCACCATTGTACAATTTACGAAACAAAGGAACCTAAAAATTCCTAGTGTCGAACTAAATGGAACTATTGAAATACTTCGGAGTGACCCCAAATCAAAAACTGACTTGGTAAATCACATATCCAAAACAACTAACAAGGCTATAAAAACGCTACAGTCATGTTGTAAGATGATAACAAAGCAAACAACTGGTTCCACAAACAATTCGTCAGGCCTAGTCTACTTTACGCATCTGTAGTCTGGTTTAGAAAAGTAGATATGCCCAGCAAAAACAAAGTTAGTATAAGTTCAAAGACTCGAATGAAAACACATTTTTAAAAACAACTAATGTAAAATGTATATCATAAGCTGTGCTCTAAGAGTAATGCAGTGACAAGAGTTTATTTAAAACTAGAAAATTGTCTCTAAAACGACAAAAAAGATGAACTATTTCTTAGATACAATATTTCAATCCCTGGTTAAGGTTAATTTTCTGTTAATTTCTATTGAGATAATTGTGACAATAATTACCACCGTGACAGTAAACTCAAAATATAAGACTGAAATACTGTCGTTAGACTATTAACCAAATGATTTTGGAAATTAATTTAGAAATTTAGAGAAAGAACTAAAGAATTATTACTTTTAATTTCATATGATTCGTTTATTTTAAACATTCGGTACATAAAAATTAAATCAACAATTTACTAGATAATTGTTTGAATAAAAAAAGTTTTTATTTGTTGTTCCAAAGATTATTGAAAGTAATGAAGATAAACAACTATACTTTGATATGGTTTCCGTTGAAACAAAGAAAAATTTAAGAACAGCATAGTTTTTGTTTCTGCGGTTTCATACTGCAAATTGTTTGCGTACTGTTGGCATTGTTAGTGTTTTGCAATAAGCATAAATGCAGTTGTTACGGGACAAACTGTAGCGGCAGTAACGTGAAACAGCGAGAAACGTTGCTGTAAGTCTCTCAAGTGCGCAATGAGTATGGTAGCGGTATGAAGAGACTGGTCTGCTCACAAGAAGACCTCGTTCAAGGTGAGGCAACATTACAACAACTACATATCATTGCTTTCTTGTTTTAAGGGCTTTGAGAAAATAAACGGCCACGGCAGTTTCTTTTCGAAATCATCTGCAAGAAGTGAGAAATGTAAACCTAAGTAAGTGGACCGTTAAAAGGCGACTTCATCCAACTAGAGGTACTTGATCTCCGATTTTCCGTAAACACTGAATTGACACGTTGAATTGTGCACAAGAACACTTCGCTTTGACAATAGCGAATTGGAGTCAGTATTGTTTTCTGATGAATCGGGATTTTGTCTTATTGGCTCAGGCTCAAAGGACTTTCAGTTATGGCATAGGAAGGCATATCTTTTGACACTCGAGTTTATTGACAATGGGACATTAACTGGGTATAGGTGATAACGCGCGGCCCCATACGGCTCGGGTAGTTACTGAGTATCTTGACAAAGTTCAAATCAGGCAATTTGTTTAGCATTTTCCAATTGAACATGTTTGGAACGAGATGGGAAAACATTTACGAAGACATGTACCGGCCCCCATAAATTCGAGAGAGCTTCGCGACATACTGATACAGGAATGAACAATCTTCTCCAGAATGTGATCCAAAATATAGCATGCCTCGCCGTTTCCAAGCTGTTGCTACAGTCAAAAGAAATTATGCTGGATAATGAAGTCTCAAACTTTCTTCAGTTTTCTTCAACAGTAATCATATTAAATTGAAATTGTTCATTTTCATCGCTTTCAATAAACTTTGTACAACAAAACTTTATTTTTTATTTAAGCAATCAGTTAGTAAAAGTTTACACCCGAAAAAAATTAAAAAATTCGAAAATAACTTCTAATTACGGAATGACCCTAGTTTTATGTTCGACAGAGTATGAGATTTTTGATAACACATACAATTTCAATAGTTTTGATGTCACATGTATTACAAGAAATAAAAGGTTCGACTACTTAATCTTGATCAACGTCAATAATGGAGCAGCTTTTTCTTTCAGAGTTTTAAAGTACTACAAAATGTTAGTTATGAAATACATATAATTATGTTCATCATAAATTAAAATAATAATTATTAAAATCAAATAAAGAAACACACAACTATGCCATACCATGGTACTGGAATACGGCATAGTTGTGTTTTCTTTATTTGATTTCAATTGATAGTCCAATACTTAAAGAAATGGATCGTCCTTTGTTTATAAAATAAATTATTTATTTAAATAAATAAAATAAATAATAATTATTAAACCAAACAATTTTTATGGAAAATTTAATTGGTCAGCATGCAAGAAAAATCTTACAATCAGATTATAATTTAAAGAAATCAGTCCCAATACCAAATCAGTTTGTATTTTGTTCTAGCCACCAATAATCTTTAAACACTGATAAAATGGCAATCAAAATGGTTTCTGGCTAAAACCACAACAAGGTTATCCACTTCACTTTCCTCCTGGAAATACCTACACCAGTTACAAGATTATATGATTTATTTACGATCACAAAATGAAGTCTGTTCGAAGAAATAATTCATACCATTGCTACTTAGTATAGATTAATCAAAATAGCAGTTCCAATTAACAATTGGATGAAATCAACATATCTACCATCTCTATAGCTCAATAGTTTGCTGCATTTTTAGTTATTAACATAGTAAGAATTGTTTGCCAGTTATTCCTGAAACTTAGTGACTGCTACTATTATACCACTAGACTACAATTTTACAATATACAATAATTGTAACGTTACATTTCATAAACTTCTTAAAAACTAAAGGGAAGTTTGAAAGTCAAATAAAGGGCTTTATTTAGAGTGTGATTTTAAAATTAAAGGATCCTTTGAGTTGATTATGAAACTTAACGCAATTCATTGCAACTGTAGCCAAATTTGATCATTTAATATTTATTTGGTCATACTACGAATGGAGTTACTTACACATACTAATATCAACAATTATAAAATAAAAACAACTTCTAATTAATAAGTACGTATTCTAACAAGATGAATGTTTACTCATAAATTAACGCCTACATTTAAATAAATTAAAGTTGGGCTTTAAAACATTATGTAAAAACATTTCTAAGAACAAGTTGAAAAACATTCACGCTATTAATTTGGTATGGAACAATAACCTATTAGGTGGATTGCAAAGCCATCTAACCAGTTACGTTGGTTACTACTTTAAAATGGAAGGGTTATATAAACTAATTTAAATTCATATATAATAACCTTGTAGGTATTTTTGCATTTCATTGAATGCATGTAAGATCAAATAAGCATTGTTTTTTTTTTCAAATAAATCAAATTGAATTTTTTAATCCAAGGATTAAAATATACGTATAATACAATGTGCAATTGTCGATTATGAAGTCACTTCAGTTTCATATGTAGTAATAATAATTATTTAATTTATTAAACAGTTACCTTGTGATTGCCAAAAATATCATGATGACCTTGCCGATTAAAGTAAATTTTCTTTCAAGATGGATACCGAGTTTTTCTACTGAGAACGATTAATATTTTAACACGTCTTAAAAACACCGTAACGTAACAACTGGGCCATGTTTTACGAATACAAATTTGCAATTGGGGGACACAGTTCCGAATGCGCAATTTGCCCCACTACATAGTGTGTCAGAGGAGATTCCACCAGCAAAAATCTATAGTTGGTTATTGCGCAATATTGTCACATTCAATAATCGTATTGTTAAGATGGGTAGTTTATTATTAATTGGCGCAATTTACTTAGACAGTACCTATTCATTACAAATAATTATTAGATGCAGACCCGTGTAGGACGATTTATTGTTTTATATTGAATTAAAAGAAAAAAAAACTAATACCATGCTAATTTCGTTTGTATTACACCAACCGCATCGAATTAATAATACTATTACATACAACAATTGTAAATGTATTTCAATGATGTATGTACGGTTTCAAAAAAAGTATACAGGCTGTCGCAGCAACACCGTTCATTAGAAGTTTACGTAGTTCTGGCCAAAACCAAAATTTGAAAATCTAGAACTACTATCGGTTTCTTCGGAAGTTATTTATACGTAAATCAAATTTGCATTTATTTTAAATAAGGAGAGTTTGAAGTCGTGTAACTTCATTATTTTTAACTTAAAATATACCAAATATTAAACAATAATGCATTCATCCTAGATGAACGGGTTAGTAATTACAAATCTTCCAAAAGTATTCAAATTTTGATTCCATAAACAAAAATTTAAACATTCAACATAATAGTTTTCTGGAAAATGCTGATGTAGTTGAATGTGATACGAATGATGGTGATTTTTCTCAAGTTTTTCATTTGACTGCTCCCTAAATCATCCGAAATTTTATTTATACCTGTATTAGAGTTCTCCGTGACGGATGTGACACTTTTCATTATCAAAGTAAGTGCCAAAATAGTCAACTTTTCTTAATTAGTTACGAAAAGTTATATTTTTCATCACTTGTCAGATTGTTTCGACATTTTGATTGAAAATAGTAACCGTGGTAACATCGGTCACACCCGATTAGGATTTAACTTCGAAAATTCCTTTTAAACTTTTTTTCCAAAAATATTGTATGCAACATGTAGCAAAACATAATTATGATAACTCATGTGATTATTAGACTGTAATGTCTTAAAATTATACCTAATTATATTAGGTAAGCATTTGTTGTTTTAAAATGCCTCGCTACATTAATTGTAAATTGCGCAAAAACTTATTCATAGGGCACCCTTATACCATTCGAAAGAGGACTTCTTCGTTAACGTTATGCATTAATAAAATACAAAAAGTTCCATTTAAAATAATTTTCTTATTTTATATTGAATGATCTCATAACTAACCTGTAAATTCTGAACACCCTGTAAAGAGATGTTTAATAATGAATCATGTACATCTAATGTCCAACTATTTAGACGTAAGAGTAAATTTCTTATGATTTGTTGGATTAGAAGATATTGAATTTTTTTAATACTCCATATTTTAAGAAAAATAGACTAACTTAGAACGCTCTGTATTTAGGTATAAGGAACATTTATAAAAGGATACCTTACTTTTTACGGGCAATCAAAAACGCAATAAAATACAGGGTGTTCTATAAGAAAAAACATAACTTTGATGCGCCACATTTTTATGGGACATACTGTATATTTCAAAATAATTTAAAAATGTAAAGTTTATCAACCTGCAAGCTACTAAAAGACAAAACTTTTAAAACTTTTACCTTTTACTCAATGCTTTTACTGTATTGCTATAAATCTGCGCCCCGTTGCACAGTGGTTTAGGTTCTGATATAAGCAATCGAAACCGACAATTTCAACTTTTCCCGATCGTAGTAAAATTATGATATAATATTCTTATCACATTGTATCAACTTTTAGACCGGGAATTGAAAATGATACATCACGCAAATTAATGATACGCACTTCCAAACATTTTAAAGTTCACATATAATTTTCTTATTTCATATTGAATGATCTCATAACTAACCTGTAAATTCTGAACACCCTGTAAAGAGATGTTTAATAATGAATCATGCAATACATTTAGCTAATATCCAACTATGTAGACATAAGAGTAAATTTGTTATGATTTGTTGGATTTAGAAGATATAGTCGTAATTGCGAAGGTGTCTAACAAAAAAAATGAAATAAGCATACACATTTCACTTATTGGTGGTAAAGAAAGATGAATGAGATGAATCATGAGACACCTCTCCCAATTACGACTATTATGACTTTTTTTTAATACTTCATAGTTTAAGAAAAGTGGACGTAACTCAGAACACTCTCTATTTCGGTATAGCGAACCTTTATAAAAGTATACCTTTTTTTACGGGTAATCAAAAAACGCAATAATATACATTATGCCCCATATGAATAAATATAACTTTGATGCGCCACACTGTTTTGGCACTTACTGTATATTTCAAAATATTTTTAAAATGTAATATTTATCAGCGTCCACGGTACTAAAAGAACAAAACCTTTCAAACATTTACTGTTTCGCTATTAACCTCCGTCCCGTTAGTCGCAATTCACCCTGTATATTTTAAGTTATAAATAATAAAGTTACATCACTTCAAACTCTCCTTATGTAAAATAAGTACAAAAAAAACAGTTTTTTGATTTATTTATAAATTACTACCGGAGAAGTCCACCTACAAATTTGACATTTATTGACCGCTGTACAGGGTACTTTAAAAAATAATTAAACGCGAACTGCGAAATATTAAGCAGATCGCATCATACAATGGTTTTCAAGAATCAATTGTCACAAACATAATTAGAAAACATAAACATAAGTTAAACATTAGAAACATTACAACGTTAGGAACTAATAATAATAGAATAGGTCAAATTATCAAATTATCCCACATACACAAACGGTCTTCAAAACATATTTTCAAAATTTGATTATAAAACAGCAACCTCTAGTAGTAACAACTAGCAAAATCTTTTAGGCAATCCGAAAGACCCAATAGAAATGTGTGATAAATCGGGAATATATAAAATTAATTGTAAAGACTGTAACCAAGTATACATAGGGCAAACCAAGAGACCTATTAAAACTCGTTTTAAAGAGCACGTAGCTCATGTCAAATATCATCGCACAGATAGGTCCAGTGTTGCGCATATGCTTGAAAACGGCCATAGAGTAGGCGACATTGAATTAATTAAGAGGGTACATAATAAAAACAAACTTGATTCTTGTGAAAGTTTAGAAATTTTTAAAAACAGAAATTTGCTTGTAAATAATGATGATAACGGTCCATTAGGATTTTCGGAATTATTTAAGCTTATCTAAGAAACAATTAAGTGTAATGATGCGTCACACGCAGATAGTATATAAGCTTCCTATTGTTTTTAATTTTAGTATCGGCTCGCTGATGATGATAGTTTAGCTATTAAAACACGTGTCCGAGTAAAGTTTTTGGTGTTTTTCTGTTTGTTAAAACAATCTTGTTCATCTCATTCTTAAATGGTCTTTGGTCGTCACTTCCTCATCACTACTAAATGCGTTGACATCATATAACTCCATGTCATTCATTGAAATAAATAAAACAAAATAAACACACAAATCAAAGCGTTTGACATGGACGTTTTCGACCGTAGATTTAGGAACTTTACGTTCTAAACACAGTTGCATTCCAATGGTAATCATGTTATTTTTACTTATCACAAGGCAAAGGCTAAGGTAACTCAAACCCACACTTAACCAGCAGTTAATCAGATAACCTACAATTGAAATACACTATGTTTGATGTAACCTCTGGTTTTCAACAAACTAACAGTTAACCAGTGATTGAAAATCCGGGCCTAAAAGGCAACTTCCGCAATATTTAGACTCAATTAGAAATTTATTTTTTTGTTTCCATCGTTTGAAAATAAATGATTTATAAGGAAATCTATTAGCCTCAGTATGCTACTAAAAGTCAATCATTACAAACATGTAACGCAATCAGGTATAGCATAAATAAATGCCAAACTAATTTGAAAAAAAAAGTGAATTGAAGACCAGTTTTAAAACGCGAGTAATTCGGCCTGTTTCAAGGATTATTGAGACAGATTCTGGGGTAAGATGAACACAGGAACTTTGAATGTAATACCTCATTTCGCAGAAGACTAGAAGAACACAAGCAGAAATTATGTTAGAGAGAAGTAATTAACATAGGAGTTAGAAATATACACTATAGAGATATATTGAATAAAAACAAAAATGAAGTGAGAAGGTAGTCGTGAACAGTCCGATTAGAGTGACCGCAAATGCCGAAAGTCTCTATTATAATATAATAAAAGAAGCTGCAAATAGTGAACTTAGGAAGGGGTATTCAACTAAAAAAGAAACTAAACTTAAAGAAAGACACTAAGCTAAAGAAAAAATAAATATGTCAGGAGAAGAGGAAGAAAACAGGAAGAAAAATAGTAAACATAATAGACCACAAAGGGAAAACACTGTATAATTACAAAGAAATTTTAACACATATATTGAACAATTCTATTAAGACTTATACTCATCGAAGGCACAAAAACCACCAATTAATTCAAAAGAAAATCGACCATCGTTGATCAGACGCTACACCATAATTAATATAAATGAAATAAAATAAGATTTAAAACAACTGAAATACAATAAAGCATCAAGTCCGGAACTAATAAAAGCAGGAGGTAAAGTTCTTCTAGGACATTAATAATTAGATCCGAAATAAAACTTAAATTAAAGATACGACGAATCGTAACCTTGAAGTGGCAATAAACATGACACCTAATGCGGCTAGAAGAGAATAGATAGAGTAGAAAGATAATAAAATGTAAAGAACGCCAAATACCGAGAACCGGATGGAGAGATGACATCAATAAGATCGCAAGAGTATAATAGATGGGAAGCACGGCAGATCGAATAGTATGGCGACCACTTAGGGAAATGCATGCGACATAATTTTCATGATTTCTGACAAGTTATTTTTTAAAATTAACCTCATTTTGTTCTTCCAAATGAAATAGTATATTTTTTAGTAAATAATGTGAATTATCGTATGAATTAAATAAACTTTTATTTAAAAAATAGTGAATCGACGTAGATGCCATCTTTGTGAACAGTAAAGTAGCCGGTCTGTCAGAAAAATGACCCAAACTACTTTCTGAACCAGCAAAGAAGTTGAAGTTTTAATTGATATGGTGAGAAACCATATAAATGGTAACTGTTTAGATTCACAAAAATGATCACAGCAATAACGGCTATCGTTTTCTTCTACCGGCTTGCCAACAAACAATAATTCATGGCACTTTTCTAGATTGTTCCTCAGTTGGGACTTGATATTATGAGTTTGTAGCAAACAAGGATAGAGTCAGTAACCACGTTCCTTCTTTATAATCACAATTCTTAAGAGTGCCTTGATAAGAAAGCTTTAGTTCTGTTGGGTCGAAACGTCGGCATAAATAAGGAACATGGTGTTTCACAACTACATCAGCATTCCAGTTCTACCATTACTTAAAGTCCAACAGAAATTAGAGAATTTTCACGCAATACACAGATTCACCGCACTAGCTCAACCAAGAACAATATGCAAAATACTAACTACACCCAAAATAAAAGATTCCACCGCTACTTGAAGTTCAGCAGCTATTATTAGACTGCTCTACAACTTCCAATTGCAATCTTATTAAATTAACAAAACCAAGAACATATTACTGCAACTACAACTGTTACTCACATTATAGTCCAGTTAAATATGGTTAAATAAGGTTCAATTTGCCCACCTCGATATCGCATCACTCATGAAGAGCATTCACTACTTGAGGGACATACCTTAATGTCCCGATGGGGCGACTCTTCTAAATTACTTATCCACCTACTGGCTTCGTGATCTTCACAAAATCATTGATCCCCTGAATATCGCGATCGCCAATACGTTCTTTAAAATAGAATCCAACTATGACTTCCAATCACTTACAGATAATTATAACAACGAACTCTAATATAATCCACAAACGCAACTCTTGAAGGTTCACTAATGTTTTTCGCTGTCAAACCCCATCAATACATAGAATCTGGCAATACTCTAGACTTTCAGCTAAACTGGAAGTTAATTAATATTGAAAATTATTCCCGTAAATTTATAATAGTTTTATGTAGTGTTAGTAGTATTTTTATAAATATCATATGAGTATGAGGTCTTGTTGCGCATACGTTTCTTGATTGATAATTAGGTTTTAAAAGAGAACAACATAGCCACGGCAATGACAGCATTAAACAGCATTTTTCCTAGACAAAATCAGCATGAAAAACTTATTCAAAATTGATTTCACGATAACAAATCTGGAATAGACTGTTGTAGACAAGCTAGTGATGGTCCTCCAACAAAGATTGTTCAAAGATTACAATCAGATATACAGAGTCCTGCATTAGTACGTCGTTCTTTGTTGGCGGCTAGCACATTGGAGATAACTAAAAAAGTTTATACTAAACATAATTGGTTTAAAAATATCACATCGTAAAATTATTTTTACAGGATGCCAAAAAATATGTTTTTTAATGGTGTTCTGGAGTAGTTTCTCAACATCTACATAGCCATTTCATTATTTTTTGATTTGCTGCCAGTGTTGCCAACTTATAATTGTTTTCCTGAAAAATTTTCCGTATACAGGCTTCTTCACTTTAAAAAAACATAGCGACTTTTGTTTTGAAAATTTAATAAACTTGACGATGGAGGTTAATATTTTAATAGTTAGAAATTTAGATTATGTGTTATGGGGTGTCTAAAAAAATGCAAATGTCTTAAAAATCAAAAGGTCTTAACTCATTTTTTTCAAATAAAATGACATTTGTTTTATTTTGCTATAAGATAGCATTTTTTCTTCTCTTTGATTTTTATTGAAGGTGTCCTATGCCTCCATAGTTTTTGAGATATTTAATAGTTAAAAGAAAAAAACAATTTTAATTACAATAATGTTTGCGATACCTATTGCCCTTTCACATTTTTTGCAAGAAGATATCTCGATGAAATCTTTCGAATTCGTGGATTGGCAGGAATAGACCTACCAGGTAACTAGATCACTAGATCTGACAAAACTAGACATTTTTGTAGAGATATGTAAAAAGAAATGGTGTATAACAATCCACCAACAACACCAATAAATATGCAGCAAAGAATAGTGGGCCAGTTTGCAAGCATTTCACCTCAAATGTTGAAGAGAGGGAAAGGTCTTTTCAGCAGCGAATCAATTGGTGTTTCAATAAAATGAAAGACATTTGGAACAATTGTTGTAGTTATTTCTTTAATTTTGTTTCTTTTACAGTTTTTTAATGTATTCAATTATTTTGTTGGGTAAATAAGTAATTAATAAAAAAATCCTTAAGTTATCCAAACCCCAAAGTGACACTAAATCATCGCCATTGCTCTCTTGGGTGCATATAAATGTAATTAAAATTGTTTTTTCTTAACTATAAAATATCTCCAAAACTATGGGGTGTAGCTATAGGATACCTTTAGTAAAAATTAAAGAGGAAAAAAATGCTATCTTATACTGAAATAAAACAGGCTATATTTCATTTGAAAAATGACTTTTGCCCTTTGAATTTTGAAAATTGTCATTTTTTTGTGAACACCGTGTAACACAAAATTTAAATTTATAACTATTAAAGTGTTGCTCTTCATCTGGTCTAACGTTGCTGTTAAAATTTGTTTATTAAATTTACAAAACAATGTCGCTATGATTTTTTAAAGAAAAGCCTGTTTGTTTGCAACACTGACAGGAAATTAAAAAATAATTAAAATAATTAATGTTCCATTATAAAAAACCATGTTTTTTGCCATCCCATAAAAATGGAGCACCCTGCATCGTTCAAAATAATTTTACAAAGTAGATCTCGTTAAACCAAGTATGTTTAGTTTAAACTTTGTTTACCTATCCCCAAAGGGCTAGCCGCTAGGAAAGAACGACACACTAATGCAGAACCCTGTATAGTCGAAACGTGTGGTATCTCGACCAAAGCATTAGGACCAATTAGGATTTGGTACGAAAAATACAGAAAGATTTACTACCGTTGAAGAAACATGAGTTGATTTTTGAGAATTTTTATTGGAATATTATGCAAATCTAGCAACATTGATAAGCAATTGAAGAAAAACAAAGAGGCAAATTATGTCAAAATGTTATAAGCAATAGATCTACTCAAATCGTGTTTCAAGAACTACCAAGCATTTGTTCATTTGGAAAGAAAAGATGTCTTGACTTGATCACGATGATCAAACGTAGGACAACCTTAATTAAAAGTGATAAATTCTCTGAAACGGTTTCTACATAAATTTTTTTATATTGTAAAATGTCGTTATGAAAACAAGCCATTGAATCGTGTATTTTTTGTATATGCGTTCCCAATCGTATATTCATTTTTCCTAAAAAATGTTCCGTTCTTGGATTGAAATCACAAAACATTATACATACGGAAATTCCAATTCGTATATAATTCGTCTGAGGAAAGACATCCCTTAAATATAATTGTGTATCAAACGAAGAGGATACAATATTGATTAGAGGAGAGACTTGCGTGAATTTATTCATGGGTTTTAATTTTGACAAATTCGAGCGTCATTGGAAATGATGAAATTTTGAAAGAAATTTTCATAAATATCGTCTTTTACGATGTCATTTAAATTTTATCTTGTAAGTTTGTGTTTGATAGTGTGTTTATTTAAAGCTTCAATAAATGCTCAAATAAATTGACATGTCAGTAGAAGTTTATAACCTAATTTAGACGTAATTTTTGACCTTTCAATTTTATACAATTTGAGTTTTTCCTTGAGCATTCAGTTGGTAATATTACAATTTAAGTTCGGAAATAGGTCGCAACGCCTACGACAAAACAGGGATGGATGTTAATCGATTACATCTTCAAAACGTACAAAAAACATATTGTAGCTCGATAGTAAATAAATATTTAATAATATACTATGAAGTTTCTTAAAATAACACGATATATGTTTAACATAAGAGGTGGAAGCTTCATTAGTAAAATGATGCGATATTTAGAGGGTTATGTGTGACCTAGACCTGGCAACCTTGACCGCCAGTCATGGAGCTGGATCGATCGGCAAATGTATACGTAAATACCATGGCGCATGCGACATTTCATGTCTTCTCTAGTTATCATTTTTAGACAATATTTACTTGTTGCCAAAATAACTATTCGTGCAGACTGTAAATAATGTCATGAAATTACATTTTTAACTACGGATTGCTAAAAAAAATTCAAAAAGTTTTCGAATTTTAACTTTCTTTTTGTTACTGATTCAGAGAAATAAAATATTTAGGGAAAAAGTGACGATCCCGGACGTCTACATGTAAATCTAATAATTAACAAAAACGTTTGAATAAAGGTTGTAGAAAATGTAATTTACAACTGTGAAATTTATGTTTGTTTTATTATTAGATAAAAGTCACGCATCTCGATAATATGTCAATCGTGGATCTATCACATAAACGACAAAATTGAAATCTAATCACCAAACCCTGGCGTGTATAAACTTAATTCCTTTGGTTTTAAAAAAATGTTGAAAAACGTATTTTATGCAAGAATGAATTCTTCACTTCAAAATATTCATTGTCCAGTTGTGTACGATTAACCACAGAAACTAAATACCCAGCTATACAGGGAGTTTCACTGGGAAACGGGCATACGTTAACTGCAGGTAAGGGGCGTCAAGGTGATTCTAAAATACCCCCATATGTTTGATCTAGCGCTCTTTATAACCGAAATACAGAGTGTTTTATGTATTTGGTCTATTTTTTAATGATCCGCCCTGTATATTTTTTTTAATATTTGGGCTACTTTTTTATTTTTAATTTTTCGAGAAAATGTATTCTTCATAAAAGTTTTTGCTTGTTTCAAAACCGCGGAACCGTCTCTCTTCGTTCTAATTTTTCTTTCCATTCTAGAGAAAAATGGAAAAATAGGTTCATTCATGACAACCGTTAACAAGATTTTTGACTTTTATTTATTAAATGATAATGTCGAAAGAACAACGAATTTACCTTTTTCAGTGTTACGGCATAGGTGATAAAGCAATTCCTCAACTTATTGAGGAGTTTAACCAAAAATTCCCGGATGTCTTCATATCAAAAGTGGTGCACAAAAAATTAATCAAGAGATTTTAACCACATGCTCCATATTAGACATAAAAAAAACTAAGATAGTTCGGAATGAAGATGACGCTGCGGCCCTTATTGTGATGGATTAGGTTCGGAATAACCCACTTCATCAGAAAATACAATATTTCGATACTTAAATTCGTAAATACAAGTCAAAAATCTTGTTACCGGTTGCCATGAAAACGAGATCTAATTTTTCGGACTTATTTCTCCATTTTTCTCTAGAATGGAAAGAAAAATTAGAACGAAGAGAGCCGGTTCCGGGGTTTTATGAAGAATACATTATTGTCGAAAAATTAAAAATAAAAAAGTTTTTCTTCTTGGTAACCCCATCCGGGGACATACTGTATATTGTTTAACATTTTTAGACTCGGTATATTATTTTCGTTAGTTTATTTAAAAAAAAATATTGATTTCCGAGTAGCAGTGACGCTTTCATTTTAGATTATAACAACCGTACTCTATCTGTGTGTCTGACCCAAAAATTATGAAAGAAATAGTTTCTAAAAATTGAAATCGGATACATAACCTAAAAATCTATTTGTAATTTTGCTTCAATTTGAGTAATTTTTTATTTTAATAAGCAGGTATATTCAACAATACAACCATAAATATTTATAATTCTGAGGTACAATTGTTTTTTTCCAATTTTTATTATGTACTTGTCAAATCTGTTAGAACGTAGATGATAGCAGACCAAACTCTTAATGTGGAAGGCTGGATGTCATTAAGTAAAAACTCTGTGCTGGTTTTTGGCAGTTTCGTACCTGCATTCTAACAGATTTAACAAACCACATAAATTTTTAATTTAATATCAAACATCCTTTTTTTGGATTTAAAGAATTGTACAGTTTCCATTTTACTGCTGCTTCTGTGAGTCTGACACAAGGGTATACACCCTCTAATTATATTTAGGACGTAATATACGACACCATTTTTATAATAATAAACAAATGTTGTCATGGTATGAGTCACTAGTTATGTGATCCTTATTAAAAAATGAACAATAGATGAAACAATTCTGTAGTGGTTGGTGAATGTACAACCACCACCAGTGGTAAACAACTCTGGTAGCCCTTTACGAATCTAAGACAATTGCCCGAAGAACATTTGCCCGAATACAGATGACCGAACGGACAATTACCCGAAAATACAATTCCCCTAAAAGACAATATATCGAAGGGACAATTGCCCGACAAGATAATTACTCGACACACAGTTTCTCGAAATAAAAATTGCCCAAAAACATGTCTTTTTAATACACATCTTACTATAAATAAGATGAGGGGTTATGCCACAGTTTCCAAACCGAAAATTTTAATACCTCTTTTTTCCAACGAATTAGAGTTGAATATATTGTTAATTTATATTTATTTGTTTTACGTCATTGCCTTACACAAATTTTTTATCAACACCGTTTACCCCAAATCACATGAAAACATGTAATTTTTTTAAGAAGAAAATTATAATAACTGTAACCTACCAACCAACACAAAGGAAATTCGTTTATTTCGATAATTTGCTCTTTCGGTCAATTGTAACTCGTTAAATTAGTTTGAGGAAGAAGCTCGATAGATGTATACCGTGTGTCCCGGATAATCTGAAGTATTCTGTTGAAAAGTCCAATTTATATGTCCCCAAAGTGATTTTAGGATATTTTCACTATCAGAACACTTAACAATATGTACTAGAAAAGGTTTTGCGTAATAATTTGTAAAATTTAACCAAACATATTAAAAATATTTGAAAAAATATTTAAGAATATTTCAAACTTACGAGGGTTCAAATCCCATTTCGATTTCTTTTTAGTTGTATTATTATTTTAAAAAAACAGCGTTTAATTTCTATCGGTAAAGAGGCATAAGTTTTAATTTTTTTTACTTAAACCGCCAATGGATTTATTAGAATATTCACATTATGAAACATTTAGTTTAATTGTTTAATAATAGGGAGTGTTTGGATATCGTAAAATCTTCTGCAGAAGGAATTTACGCAATTTTAGCGTTTAATTTTACGATATCCAAAAACTCTTTAATTAAATATTAATCTAATAAATCCATTGCCAGTTCAAGTAAAAAAAGTAAAACTTTTAATTATGTCTCTTCAAACGCTGTTCTTGAAAATAATAATATAACTAAAAAAGAAAAAAAATGCCGGGATTTGGACCCTCGCACGTTTTAAAATATTATTAAATATTATTTCAAATATTTTCAATATGTTTGGTTAAATTTAAGAAATTAATAGGAAAACGTTTTTAGTGCACATTGTTAAGTGAAAATATCCAAGAAACACTTTGGAGACATATAAATCGGACTTTTCAAATTCCCCATGTTAAACATAATGATTCAGATTACCCGGGACACACGGTATATTTAGATAAATTTTAGGTACACTTAAGCTACATGTTTTAAAATTATTTACAATTATACAGTGTGCTAAAATGCCAAGAAAGTTGGAGTCATGTTTTCGGGTAATCTCCCTTTCGGGCAATTGTTCATTCGGGAAATTTTGCTTTCGGTCTATTGTCTTTTCGGGGAAATTGACCATTCGGGCAAGTGTCTATTCGACCAACTGTCTTCGGGCAAATGTGTTTCGGGGAATTGTCCGAGAGCGGCATTTTACGACGATAGTTTCGAAAGATACCAAAGTTGACACCTGATTATTACTATTTAGCCGGCAAAACAGTAATTAATTAAAAACATTGATAGACTAAAAAAGGGTTTTTTACAGAGAGCATTCAGCCATTCCATTTCAAGGGATCAAGAACCGCTCGATAATTTTTAATTTTGATGGTATTTAGGAGATAGTACATTTGGAAAGAGTTATATGCCATTGACCACACTATAAGGCTTCTCGTCAGGTGAGCGTTGGAAAATTGATGAGACAATCATTTATAGAAACTCAGTATAAGGTCGGTATTCTTCATATATCGTCAGCCTGGTTTGATTATTTCTTCACAGTGCAGTTATTTTTTTTAATTTTTGAGTATTGCATTTTCTGAAGAGACCTTCTGGAATTACCTTGAAGCGAAGTAAAGTTAAAAAATCTGTAGTTCCCTTTTAACTGTTGAATGGTGACAGCATATAAGCATCACATGATCATAAATGAGCCAATCAAAAAAAGTAATGTTCTTATTTATTTTTTATCACAGCGATAATAAAAATCAAGAAATGCCATCAAGCTGCATTGAAATGGTTAATGTGACGTAAGAATGACAGCTGAATGATCGAAATGACTGCTGAACTACGTTTTGAAGAAACTTTTACTCTTAATTGTTTATTATTATTGTGCGAGAGCATATTAATGCAGTATTTCAAGAACAGTAGATTGAAAGAGTATGTTTCCATTTCCTCCACAATCACCAGACTTAACTTGTCTTGATTTTTATTTATGAGGGTGGTTAAAGGACATCGTGTTTTAGACTCAACTTACAATCAGAGAAGATAGGAAAAACTAGATTCGTAATGCAATACGTAACATACCGAAAGCCGAAATTGAAGCTGCAGTTTTGAGAGGCTTCAGCAATGCATAGAGCGTGATGGTCAGCATTTTGAGGATTTACGGAGGCATTAAAAACCTTTCTCTTTTAAATCGGTCCTTTTTAGGACCACAACTTAGATAATATAATAAAAAAATTCCAAAAAAATTAGTTTAAAAGATAAAAAGTTAACGGATTTCCGTACAAAATTTTCTTTGGTCTAAACTTTAGGTTAGGAACAAGATATCAAAATGCGGTTTTCAGGCATCATTTAGCTACGTTTTGATAGAAAAAAAATCATATCGATGCATTTAACTTTTTTAAGAAAATTAACCATTTCTGTCGGAATGTCGAAAAAAGACCTCTAGCCGCGACATGCGAAACTAACTGACTAACTTCTTCTTTGTAGCCCAAGAATAGCTCTTTTCAACTAACCCAAGTTTGTTAAAATCGGCTCAAGTCTCTACAACGGATAGTTTCTTAGATACAGTATCTCGCATTCTTAGTTGGTCACGTTTTAACCTTATGCATAAAAAATTGTTTGGACTTTAGTGAAATAGTGATACTGCATTTCCTATTTTTTTTCTTTTATTATTAACGTCCCAAAAGAAGAAAAAAATGGTTAAATTTAATTAACAAAAAAATAAATTATAGGAGAAAATTAAAAAAAAAAAAACACCGCTGTATGTTAAACAAGCGTTTTGCGCAGAACTCCACATTGTTCCGATACTAACAACGATGTAAAAAGAGTATCGAATTTGTTCTTTGACATAAAACATTTTTCGAAAAATAAAATAAACAGCTTATAAACAGTGCGTCACAGCTTAAAAATTGTCATCGAAAAACTGAAAAAAAAAGATAAGATACATATCTAAATACTTTAAGGATAACCTTTAACACGGGTTAACTAATTTCGCTCGAAAAGAAGAAAAACAAAACTGCATTTTAGAAAAAAATCTATTTCAAATAAAAGGTATAGACAATAACATTTACAACAACTTTTATCCTATAATTTTTTTGTATGATATTTTTGGAGATATTGTTAAAACAATTACTGTCACGCATTAAGGCAACTTTGTTGACAGATGTGTTAGCACTTACATAGTCGATCCTTCAATTATCATAGCATATGTTGGCAAAATAACAAACAGATTTTTCCAGCGAAAAAGACACTTTACCTATATAAGTTTTCTATTTACATTTTATTTTTTTTACATTTTTAGCAGTTTGAATTTTACATAGTAATGACGTCATTGATAGCCTATTTTCCATGAAAGGAAAATTAATATTCGACAATTTGCAAACTTTATTAGTTGACGTAAAGCATGCGTCATTATTTTTCTTAGTAGTCGATCAATGATTAAAATGGTACAGTAATTGCGATATTAAATTTATGTATCGATTGAAATCAAATTTTATTAGTATTTGCTTTCAAAAAAAAGTTTTTAACAAACATTAACACAATCATAGGTAAAAATTAATTGATACCTATATCATTTAATGACTATATATATTTTTCTTAAAAGTTATCCGGAATGTAGAGAACATATATTATAGTTAATAGATTATAAGTATGTGAAATAAAAATTATTGTTCCGAAGCCGACCGTCCGTTCGTAAACACAAGCACGAACATGATTTTGATAAAACTTTATACTTTGTGGTACACGGTGTTGGGGTTACGTGTAAGAGTGAACATTGAACAAACATTTTCAAAAACAAGTTTAGTAAAGATGGAAGATCTGAAATAAAGCATTCAAAAAACAAAAGAAAAAAGAGATTAAAGCAATTGTTGAACCACATTATTTCAGAGAAACTTGTACGGAAGTCAAAATGTCAGCTGTATGTAATTATATATTTTTTTTGCGTTCCATTAAGCTTCGTTTGTACCTGGTTGCACCACATTTTATCTCAAAGGGGTAAAAGTTATAAGGGTCTAAAAAATCGTTACCATCCCGTTTTGAGATATATTAATTTTTCAAAAGCCATTCGATTCAGCATCGTTTGTACCCGTTTGTACCGTTTTTCATATCGTTTGCACCCTTACGGGGGTACATAACTCATTCTTCAAGATATTTGCCATATTTCCACCCCCGTAGGGGTACAAACGAAAAGGAAGCGGTACAAACGATGACAAACCATCTCCATTTTTCAGATTTGAAATATCTGGAAGAATGACCAATGTACCCCTTGCAAAAAATTGGAATGGTTTGTCATCATTTGTACCCGTTCGTACCGCTTTCTTTCCCTTTTGTACCCCTACGGGGATAGAAATATAGGAATTGAAATTTTTGCAAGGGGTACATTGGTCAATCTTCAAGATATTTCAAATCTGAAAAATGGAGATGGTTTGTCATCGTTTGTACCCCTGTGTACTGCTTTCCTTTCCGTGTGTACCCGTACAGAAGTGGAAATATAGCAAATCAAAATTTTTTTACAAGGGATACATTGGTCCATTCTTCAAGATATTTCAAATCTGAAAAATGGAGATCGTTTGTCCTTTCCTATTCGTCTGTACAGCGACGAGGGTGGAAAACGAAGCTTAATTGAACGCACAAATAAATTTTTTTTTCTTAAAGTCGGGTGCCAAGTTCACATAGGTCAAAATCTCCAGTAAGTCTGTCTTTTGGTGGATATAGAATGAATTTACTTCCACCATAATTCATTTTAAATAAAAGATCAATCAATCATCAAGCAAACACTTCATGTTTAAACATGAAAAAATGTCATTAGACTGTAAATGCCAAAATGACTCCGTTTCGGAATGTAGCAATCCAGCTTAGTGAAACATGCATTTCTAATTAAAACTGATGGATGTTAGTTAAGGGTAACTGTACCGTAGGTAACAGGATAACAGCGCTATATATAATAGCTGCCTATTTAGTTGAATTTTTGAGATTGCGTCAATCTGGGTAAGTATGACAAAATATCCGATTTAATAAGTTCTTAGTTTGACAAATATCCCATGTCTTCCGTTCATTGCTCCAGATCTTTTACTTTTGTGTAGAGGTCTCTAGCCTCATGAAGTTTCTCGTTCTTCTTACACTGTTTCATTTTTTATTTTCTTTAGCTTCGCTGACTTTTCTTCCAATTTAAACTTGGGTTGTTTTATACTGTACGATTTTGGTCTTTTATGATATTCTTTTTGCCGTCAAAATCATGATTCTTTATCCCGAATAAGTTTTAATATCTACGATACTGTTTAGGAATCTCTTCTTTATCAATAAGATCTACTCCTTATATTGGAATACTCTGAACTGCAAATTTATTTGTGTGTTTTTTGGAAAGAACGTGTTGCCGACTATTAATTCGTGATCTGTAACAAATATGCTGAGTATTTTTTTATGCTCATTCCTTTATTCCGATTCAAGGTCGCCTACATGCTGCTTAGCCCCTGTCGGTCTAAAGTTTTTTGTTTACCATAACACCAACTCCAAACTTGAATAAGGTATTAGTTGTTCCTGAGAAGAATACTTTGCGTTCCGCTTCGTTAATGCATTTTCTTTCTACTCATCTGATTTCACTGATTGTGGTTATGTCATTATTATAAAATTCCACAATATCTTTTTGAACATTGTTTCCCACTATTCAAGATATTTTCCATCGGAGATCCGTTGAGGTGTTAAATTCAGATAATATTCATCATAACATATTGTAGATGCCATGTCACATTCTTTTACGCTCATATTCTGGTATTGTATTGCTAAATTTAGGTACATCTGTGTACGCAGTACATCATTGATATATGATTTACCGCAGGATTTTGTAACACTAGAATAAAAATAAATAATTATACATCCTTCATTTTTTTTTACACTTCTTTGAGTCCTTTCTCATTTTTGGCATAGTTTAACGAAATTCAAACAACACGTTAAATAACTATTTAAATGCGAATTATTTTATTTTAATTTAACTTGTAACAAATCATACTGAGCTCTGAAGATTATTAAAACTTACCCCAATCTTTTTATTTTCTATATGTGTTATTATTGGTGTAATTGCAAAATAGTTATTTTTGTATTAGGGGCGCAAAGCATAGGTTTTTGAGTTTGAAATTGAAAACTCAAAACCGCTTGCCGCCCGTAATGCAAACAACGGTTTTTCTACAATTGCTTACTTTCATTGAAAATTTAAGTTTAAATACATCGAAAACGGTGATCTCTATCGAATTGATACAAGAGCACCTTTTTCGCGTAGAAAAGTGTAAGGAAACATAATAACTATCACTTACCCTCTAAAATTACCCTGTATTCATATGGGATGAGGTAGGTGGTAACATGAAATTAATATCCTAATGTCTTAATATAATCATTCCCACAATTTGAACTCCGTCATCAAAACCGTTTGGAAGATATTTGAAAAAATAAGGTTTTTAATTTACCCTTTAAATGGTTTCATCTCCCTTATTATTCAGTTTTAGAAAAAAAAATGTAGATCCTTACTTTTAGACGTACTATCAGCTCTAGCAATTAATGTACCTACATAATTCTGGACCACTTTGTACTTATTATAACCGTTTGGGCGTGATTGTAGGACGGGAATTATTATCGCACCTCCTTTTACTGTAAAATCCGTACAACAAAACACTACATTAATTTTAATTTATCTTGTTTTTGGTAGGTTTTAGATTTCTGTGACCTCTATTATTTTATCAGTTATTAATACACAAGAGGTTGATAATTTTTTTGGAAAACCTTTTTTTCCATGATAATTATTCGAGAATAATTTTCTAAAGGAAAAAGAGTTTGAGTCCCCAATTAAAAAAATTACCATAATACAAAATCAACCTCGTGTGTATTACAGGCGATATCTGATATCTTGTTTACATACAGACAGACGGCTGGCCATCGGACAAACTTTTTTTTTGCTTTATAACGTAACTCAAATTCGTAGATAAAAGTGAAAAAAAGGGGGTGTTAACATTTTCGGTTTAGAAACGGTCGCATAATTCCCATCTTATTTATAAGATATCGGCTAAAAAATGGATTATAATCTATTTATTGATATAATGAATAAACCATAGTTCTCAATTCGACAGATAAGATATCAAACGTTGTTTTTAATTTGCAAATTATTTAAAAAATTTTTTGCCGAATCCGTTAAAATCCGTACCGAAATTACAAAAACAAAAATGATTATATTAACTAATTTATCGAGATTATGGAGAAACCATCGTGGGTACAAATTACAACTTAATTCAAAGTATTTAATTGTGTTATTGAAATTTCATTTTGACATAGTGGGGGTTTTATTTTGTATAGACCTATTAGTTTGCTTGAAATTTATCCTTTCAAAATTAGTACACTAGCCATTAATAAAGCTTATACAGGGTGTCCAGAAAGTCTCCTGACAAACGAAGACCAGAGACTCTCAGATAATTTTAAGACAATTTAACCCAATTCACCTAGTCCGAAAATGCTTCCTAAGGGAGCTAGAGCTCTTTGAAGATGGCGCCTGGTAAAGTAAAAAATTAAAAGATAAACTTCGCGAACTGACAACAATTTGACAATGAAAAACGTAGGTTTTACTTTTGTTGGCAGTTCAGAGCCAATTAGTGCAAAAATATAAATTTAACTTTAATGACAAAAAAACAAAAAATTTTCAAATCCATTTTTCTAGAAAACGGTGTATCCTAATGACTTAAAGTAAGAGTACCTTTTAGTACTAGAATACCTGCAAATTTAATAGTGTCACAAATGCTTAAAAGTTAAAGACAAAAAGGTTATGCGTTAAAATAACCGTTGACCTACCCAAAACGGACGCCTATGAACGTTACTAGAAATTCGCAATTGATGGAATCGATTCATCTCTGAAGACTAAATAAGCATACCAGATTTTGTTTTTCTAAGTAGAAGCGTTCTGAAGGTATTAAAAAAAAACTATTTACAAGGCGCCATCTTCAAAGAGCTCTAGCTCCCTTAGGAAGCATTTTCGGACTAGGTGAATTGGGTTGAATTGTCTTAAAATTATCTGAGGAATCTCCGGTCTTCGTTTGTCAGGAGAGTTTCTGGACACCCTGTATAGAGTTCAAGAAAACTAGATTTTTTAAAATTTGTTTATTCATATCTTCCTTAATAATAGTAGTTTGTGTACCTAGGTGAGAAAGTAAACTTTTCGGGGCCAAAATAAGAGCCGAGCCTGCCATTTCTTGAGGCCCGGAAAACGATTTATTCGTCATGGTTCACATAATATTTTTACTCTACAACACAAAAAAAAGAACACAAAAAACACATGTAACTTTTGATTTAATTATTAGAAATGTTATATTGAAAACAGGATTGTTTAAGGTGCAACTGACATTAATTTGTGGCATTAATAATTTTCCCACGGCCGAGTACATAGTTTGACTTGGCGCTTGTTGGGAGTGACGTAAATAGTGAACGAGGAGTAAAGACGGATTTATTGAAAACAAGGTAAATTATCTTCGTCCAGACGATGTGCATCCTCATCGCCACCTAAAGCACCAACCGTTTCGCTTAGTCGCGGAGTCGGCTGGGGAAAATGTACACCCCATCGAACAGACACGCAAACCATGTTCATTAGTTATAGAGTCGTTACAACAGGTAATATGCCCTCTATAGGCGAAACATGAAAAATATTTTAGCGCCTAGCCAAGAAAGCATGCATTTTTACGCCTAGACGTGCAAACCCGTCCTTTCGCCTCCCTATGGAGTCGTGAAAATCTTCTATTGCAGTCAAAATAGGATAAATACGTATATTACAGCGAGTAAAATATAAAAGCAATAAGTGCAGCAATATACAGGGTATTCAGGGGAAATGTGCCAAACTTGGAAAACTGATTCCACGCAAAATTTTTAAGCATAAATGATACTCTTCACTTTCGTCGAATTTTGTTATGTTAAGTACAAATAAGTATGTACGGATAAAACGGTAGACCCAATAGGGTTGGCATATTTCACCTTCGATATCTCGCTAACGGTGCAAAATTGGACAAAAGGGAAGGAAATACATACAAGAATACAAAAATAAAAAAAGGAATACGGTAAT
Organism: Abscondita cerata; assembly: GCA_030710515.1. Lineage (NCBI taxonomy): Eukaryota > Metazoa > Arthropoda > Insecta > Coleoptera > Lampyridae > Abscondita > Abscondita cerata. The sequence continues at coordinate 526,539 of JALBCR010004258.1, forward strand.
ATCAATTGAATTCGAAAATAAAGCAATATATTCCCTAAAACCGGCAATAGGTGTACAGGATTATTCACTATAAATTACACACCTTTTATTATTTTGAATATAACGAAGTTCTGCTCCATTGTAAACCATTTTGATGATTGAATTAATGAAATGTCAATTATCAAACACAACATTTATCATTTACATGGCTTACTTTGACAATGTTAACAAATCCGTAGTTAAGTAACTGTGTTATTCTACGATTAATAACTCAATAACGGCTCAAGACAAAGACAACATATGATATATTTTTGAAATCAGAAAAAAAAGATCTCTTCAAAAATGTAATAATATACAGGGTGTTACATTTAAAAAAAACCATCATATTTCTGTTTGGCCCTGTAAAAAAAATTTAGTTAGAACAATACAACTTTTATGCATAACTTTTTTTCTACAAGCAATAATAACTATAATAAGAGGTGGGTAATTTATAGTGAATAACCCTGTACATATTTTTTGACCCCTCCGATTTAAATTATTAAAAAATCATTATTTGGGAAAATGTAAACAAATAGGAAAATAGTAGATTATTTTACTAGGAGTTAAACCTGTGGTTAAACAATATAATTGTTGAGCTAACGCCAATTGGGCGAAACAATTATGTTTTTTAACTCGAAGTGAAATGTACTGTTTATTGCTGTTTTCATGTCGTATTCTCAAATTTTCGAGATTCTCGAATTTTATAGTGACTTTTTATTCTCGACGAATCAGGTTGGTACTTGACTGTCACGTTCATAATAATATGACATAATTAAGATACCAACTTAAATAGTTGTGAAAATAAAAGAACCGTTAGTTTTAATGTTTAGTAGTTCAATAATGTACCGTTTAAATGTCTCTTGAAGAAAAAAGTCTATAGAATTACCCGACCTGATCATCTTATGTTTTTATGAATATTAGAAGGTATTCTATAAAACGCCGGTAAAGTTGGAACTTTGTGCAAGTTAAAAAAAATCGATGCCAGTTTAGTACTAATTTCTAACCAAAAAATTATATTCACCGTAATACCAATTTTTAAAGTGGAGGTGTTAACTTGAGCTCAAGTTAGAACCACCACTACGTCAAAATCAAATTTTGAAACACAGCCAAACTGTTTATTAAATTAAGCACTAATTTGTACCCATGATGGTTTTTTCATCATCTCAATAATTACATAATAATCGATTTTTTGAATATAATTTCATCGCCCATTTTAACTGTTTCAGGAAGAAATAATTTAAAAATTTATTGCAAACAAAAAAAATTATATCCAATTTAGAACTAATAAACGATGGTTTATTCATAATGCGTCATAATGTTACTATAGTTCATCCGTTTAATAGATGTAGTAATAAATCATAAGGTGGAGCTATTTGCGCGGAAAGTTACACGCAGAAGTCAGGTTTATAATGCATACCAGTTTCACTTACGTAGAAACGTAATATGAGACTTGGAAAAGACTGATTTCTAAGAAAAACAGAATTGCAAAAACTGAAGCAAAACTACAGCATGGGGTTACAATCATTCAGAGGTTATGTCAGGCACTGCAATTTCTAATTTCGCCCATGTGGTTTGGTACTTAACACGGCACAATTTTTAAAGCAGAGAATCGTAAGCCGATTAAGTGCGCTTAAATGGGGGCGTTTTATTACTACATCTGTTAAACAGATAGACATTAAATAAATTCGATTTTTTTCCTAACGTTTCGCTAACACGAATGCAAACCTTCTTCAGAGGTTCGTCCACTTGCGATATTGGATGTAGATAGTTTTATCAAAGCTAATCAATTAGCAAATTGGTGTAGTGTCCAAAAAAGAAAGTGGCAGCGTCCACTTAAAATCTGACTTTAATACATCGGTGAGCTATGTGTTCGGTGTTAGTGGGCCATGTGCCCAAGTTGGTCGTTTCGTTCAAATAATAAAATGCGAGAAATCCCCAAGTTGGGTCTAACATGTTAGAAGTAAACTCAAAATTCTCGAAAAAAAATTGCGTTTTAGAAAATATAGTTTAATACATGTTACAGATAATAAAATTTACAAAATTTTTTATAATTTTTTTTGTATAATAAATATTCTTGTATACCATTAATGGTCAATGATACACATTTATGACAAATAGGACATATAATTGATTTGAAAATTTGGATACTGTCATAAATAGACACGATTTTTCTTTCTAAAATATTTTTATTTTGGTCGTGTTGCTGCATCTACTCAAAAGTAATAACAAGTTTCTTATTTTTAATGGGACAGCCTGTATATTGATTTATTTTTGGAATTGCAATTTCTTTATTATTACTTGTTCTGAATGGTTTCCTATATCTATCTACACCGGTTTTCGAGATATAATTATAAGTATTCCAACAAAAATTTTAATTAGGTAATTTTTGCCTTTTATGTAATGGTTACATAAATAGTGATAATTTTAACGGGACACACAAAAACGGTAAAAACTTTGAATTTGAAATAGGTTTCATTCCTTTTAAATTTTTTCAAAATTAGAAAAAAATAATGTATGTAACACGTAACGAAACATGATTTAATGTAACTCATGTGATATCGCGGGCCTTGTTACGCACGTCCTGGGATCATCACATTCGTTACAAAAATCATGGGTTTCGTCGCTGGCTATTTGTCACTAAAATTTTAGCATTTGTAAAATGTACGATTTGGTCATTTTTTTGTGCCATTTTAAAATCATTAACTTTAAACCGCCCTGTGTAACATGAAATAAAATTATTTAGATGTCTATTAAATACAAGGCTTTTGTAAGCAGTGCCCAAAATTTCGGTGGTACCATTTTTCTGAGAAAAAAAATAAAATCATCATCTCGAAAACAGGAGTAGATAGTGAAAAAATTATCATGAAAAAATTGTAATTCCGAAAGTAAACTAATGTACACGGTGTTCCATTAAAAATAAGAAAACTGAATACTCTTGAGTAGAAGCCGCAACACCGCCGCCAAAATGAAAATATCGTAGAAAAAAGATCGTGCCTATTAATAGCAGTATTCAAATTTTGAGATCAATCCTATGTTCCGTTTTCATCAACCACTAATGACCCTGTATACTGTTAAAACAATTTGTGTCTCGCAATTGTCACCTCAGTAATTACATATCGGATCAAAAAATAGTTTGAACAACGGTTGTGTACAATGAAATGGGTATTTTTGTAAATATTGCTATTATAAATAATATTTATATGCCAAGTTTCAGAAAAATCCGAGATATTCCTGTTTACATACCGACGGACGGTCGGACAGACAGCCGACCTCTAGACAGAATTTTTTTTGCTTTATTATAACGTACCAATTCTAATTAACCGGAAAAAGGTTTTTGCTGAGACCTTGAAATCGTTAAAATGAGTACCGAAATTATATTAACCCCTTTTTTAAACATAACGGTAATTGGCATTTTTCACAATATGTAAGATTGAGACTCGGATTGAGATTTACAATCCGAATACTTGCACCGACTTTTCTCGCAAGTGATCCACAGACTTCTTTTTGAGGTGTTGTTACAGCTGCACCACTAGCACCACTGAAGGTCACCACTAGGTCTTCCTATCTTACGAGTAATGGTAGATTTCCCAACTTTGCATAAGCCATCTGCTATTGCAATCTTGAAATCCACAAGAAGCATATTAATGTTATTTTGCCTTCTCCAGAGAAGCCAGCTATTGACAACGATCATGTCAAACAAGTGAAAAAAAATACCATCTTCTAGACCTTAGTCTTATGCGATAATAACCCATCATGGAGTCAAGGATATCTATTATACCTCGCATATAATCATTGTATTTGAGAATACTTTGCGGAGACGAAATCATTTTATGACAATTTTCGCTTTTAAAAAATCTCGTTTTGAGGCCTGTTCATTCGCTTACAACATACATAAGTAGATAAAGTTGTCAAAATTTTGTTGTCAAACCATGACACCAAGCTCACATTTACATTATCTTTCATCATATTTTTTTCTTTAATGGCGACTCTTCCAGTTTTTTTTCATTTCTTTTTCTGTAGGCATGACACCGCCACTCGACACAGTCGGACGGTACCTAAAGGTAAAATGCCTTCATTGGTCACATAAACCATTAGAAGCACACTTGTAAACCAGTTATCAAAAAAGATTTTGTAATTCTGATTCCTTGGTATTGTTTGAACCATTTTCACAAGAACATTACTGCTGACCCCGAAGTTAAGCGTGCCAGGAAGCGTGGACAGCAGCAAAAATGTCGAAATTGTAACTAAACCCGGAAATTCCACTCAAAACGAATACGTTATAATCCCATTTATGTGGTTTCTTTGCATTGCATTGTTTGAGAGTCGATCTAGTTTTTGTTGAGATTATCTGTTCATTTACATCCAGATGTTCTTCTAGTTTTGAAGCATTGGCTATATTTTAAATTATTTGTCGTGCCCAGGGTTACCTTTTAGTATTACGTCATCGTTGTTATTGAAATGTAGGAAGCTTTTGTTCTCTTCCCACCTGTTACATGACACTACCAAAGAAACTGTGGGATGACCAATTTCGGGTGATCAATAATGCCGTGTATGTGCTCAATCTTATCAGTTGTGATGTTTGTTGGTAGGTGTGGATTCTGCTGATTACTTAGTACAGTAAATAGAGATATATTTTTGACAAAAATAATACTAGGATATTGCATCTGCCATGTAATTGTAAATAGTATAAAGTACTTTATATTCATATTTTATACCGAAAATGAATTGTCATTATATTCTTAATTAAGATTTAAATGCAAAAGTGTTTTTTTTCAAGTTTCTTTCCTAAGGGAAAATAATGAACCAATATTAATGGTGTAAAAAGAAAGTTGTAGAGAATAAAAATACGAATAAAATGAGCACCAATTCGACTCGATCAGGTAATAAATTACCGAGAAAAATCGGAAAAACTAAAATATTTGGGTTTTTCTCTGTCATTTTTTGAGATGTAGCATAAATCTTTCAAGTAATACATTCAATCAAGGCTGAATGTTCGTGTGGTCGTCAGATTGTCAGAAATAATAAAAAATGTGAAGTTGAAATAGAAAGAAACAAAATGTATATTCTCATTTTTCGATAAAATGATATTTAGCACCCAAAAAATGCATGCAAAGATGACTGAAAATGACCGAGGGCCAGAAAACGGAGGAGTAGTTCTCAGCGCTCTTATATAAATCGTAATCCCCTCAAACGGCGCTAGCGGACGGGTACCCCCACTACTCCGTCGTTTTCTCACACTCGGTAATTTGCACACACTAAGTACGTATCATTATTTGCTCTATTGACTGGGGTAACAGTACAGATTCATTTGCAAAGTTAATTTGTTCACATTTATTTGGTTAAAAAGTACTTCTCATAAGATTTCCGTCTCTCCAGATATTGAGATATAGCTCATCAGCCAACTCAGATAGTGGAAGGTCGTTATCTGAATCATCGAATGATCGCTCGTCCCGCTCGGGATCAAGATTTGGATCTGATTCGGTTTTTGATACAACAATGTTGGTAGACTCCACAACTGATTCATCCTTCTCAGAGTCAGTTACAGAAGCTAAAAACACGAACCTATGATATATAATCTTCATCACCCGACAGGAATCGTCACTAACATCCCCGTTTGGGAAGTCCCTCACATATTTATTTTTTCCGTAAAATAGATTGGTGTTCAACTAAAAAATTATCTTTATTTACCAATTTTCTTTCTATGTATGATGTCCCACACAGTATACAAGGGTATATAGTCCCAAATACGAATTGTGCATTTTCACAGAATTTCCATAGTAAGTGACAAATAATTTAATTTTCAGTCGATAGAGCATGAAAAATACTAGCACACAGTAATTTCTCGAAGGTTCTCAGCTAATTATTTTATGAAAAATTGAAGAGAAAAGTTGTGCAATTTAAGCAGGGAAACAAAATTCACAAGTTGTAACTTGCATACCTGATGGATGCGTGCACATTAGCACTATAGGCGGGATAAAAACATGAATTGTGGTAAAATCTGAATTAGAAAACTTAAAAAAACAACAATTTTTGGTTTATACCACATATGACACACAATGCGTTAAGGGGTTAAAAAATTTATTATGAACTAATTATTGTGATTATGCAAAAAACACTGTTGGTTGTTTAGTTGAAATTTGATTTTAAAATAGTGGGGGGCTTGAGGTCAAGTTAGAACTTCCATTTTGAAAATAAATTATTTAGGTACAAATTCTAATTTTTTAGGTACAAATTAGTGCTAAATTAAGTTTTTTTCAATTTGCACAAAGCCAACTTTATGGACGTTATGGCGTTACAAAACCTTCATGACGTGCACGCACGGTTTAGTTTGTTGGACCATAGCCCATGAATAGTGTAAAGACTTTCTTATTGTCAATTGATATTTTCATTAGAAGTATTAATTTTTGAATAATTTGTCCGAAGATGACTTTTATATTTTAAAGTCGAAACCGGCCACAATTATATTTAATACAAGTATTGGATGGCAATTATTATTATTTATAATTAGATAATACATACCAATACATTTTTATAATCGATCCATCATTCGTTTATAAGATGAATTTAATAACAACCTAAAATTTCTTACAGTTATTGTTCAAACAACAATCGAAAGAGGTTGCCCCAATAATATTTGAGCAGTGTATATGGTAAAAGCGCTTTATCAAACAATCGATAATTTTTGGTTTTGATCAATTAAAACGATATGATTGGTTTAAATTTAATGAGAGAAATATTGACAGAAATACGAGAAGAAGCAATTTTCGCGAGCTCACCGTTAAGCGACGGGAACTAAATGTTTGTAACCGGAACATTTCCCGACTTAACGGGCGGAGGAGAATACAATTATGACGTCATACAATCCATACACCGGGAACTGAAATACTGCCCGTTGTCAACATGAGAGTTACAAACGGTTCAAGAAATGTTAGGTTATGTTGATCTAGGTAAAGTTTTTTTAGTAAGATGTTAGCTCTGTTATAATCAACTACAACACTGTAGTCTTCTCCTTGGTAGTTTAATGATATCTCTATCATTTGATTTTCACCATTAATTTCAGATTCAGACATATTTATTTTCGTATTGAAATATATATTGACAGTTATTAAAAATACAGGTTAGATTTTACCACCAGAATTAACCGCTTTATTTTCGCGAATGATTGAGCGGGAATCATGAGTAAGGTGGGATAACCGTATTGTTTAACACGGGAACAGACGGTAATTCCTGAAAAATGCTTAAATGTCATCCATAAAAATAGTGATATGGAATGCATATGAGGTAACCTCAAAATTGACAACTGATTGACAGCTTAAACTGTCAATTAGATAAAGTGAATAAAGCGGCATAGAAAAAAATTACATGTAAGTGCATTAGAAATGTAACCAGATGAAATTCAATAATTAACACCCCGTAGTTCTTAATCGATAATTCATATACGATCCACGCAAACTTATTAACAGCACCTCGTAGGTGGCCTAGGAGTAAGTTTTTACAGCGCACACTCACAACTAATAAAGGCATCTCAAAAAGCTAACCTAACATTTTTCACGCCCAATTGCACCGGTTTTACAATTGTTTCAGAATGACAATCATCCGTTATTGCTTATTCGTATACTACAACAATAAAATCATTTGTGCAATGGTCGTCATGTTGCAGGCATTTTTGAAAGAAATATAAACTTACCTCGGTCAAACTTCTTCCCCTCAGGATCGATGTCTTTAACGTTAAATATATCCTCAAAAAGCACGCCCGCCATTTTCGAAATTAACTAATTATTAAAAATTAAATACACTACACCGAAACGTATAAAATTAAGTATTTGATAAAATTACATTACAAGAAAAACATGACAGTTTACACTGCAACACAAGTGGCGCCCTCGAGCAGTAACTTTTTTTAATAGTAAGGCATCAGTGGCGTAGATTTTCAAGAATTTTTGGGGAATTTGAGTACTGTACTCTTTTTTTTTCAATTTACGGATGTTTTTCTTAAATAAACCAAGTATTGTTAATTGAATATATTATTTTTTGTGATATAATTTAAGTTTTAAAATACTCGCTTAAGAAACAAAAATGTGAAGGCGATTGTTACGTGTATGAAGAATACAATAACAACCTTAACTGTCAGTTATGGTGTAATCATTTGAAACATATTTTAAGAAAGTGACAAAATTTCAGTAAGAATGGCAGCTCTTCCACCACGAATTAACCCAACCCCTACTAAAATATCCAAGCAAAATTTAAGCCCTTTACAAACTTTACTTCAAATGGGCTTTCAAAAACATAGGGCGTAAGTAATTCCATTTTCAAAAGGAACTAATACTATTCAAATTCTTATAGAGAAAAGGCTTTGGCTGCTACAGGCTATAGAGGAGTCGAATTAGCGTCCGATTGGCTCCTGGCACATGTCAATGATCCTTTATTAGATGACACTTTACCTAGGGAATATATTTTATATGCTTGTCCTACGGGGTTGTTTCTAGAGCAACTGCAAGTTTTTTGGCGTAAATCTTTTGAATTATGTGGATGGAATGGAGCACATAATTTTACTCCTCATATTACATTAGTGTCGTTCTTTAAGGTTGTTAGTTTTTTCGTCAGTACTTCTAACAATTGTTGGTATTACAGGCACCAGATGCTGATGCATACCACTTAGAGCAAACATTAAAGTCTGTAATGGAAAGGCAGGGGGCTCAGTTGAATGAACCATTAAAATTGGAAACTTATATCTCGCCAAACTTCATGGGATTCTTCATAGTGGAAGAACATGCCGATTACTTAAAGAGAATAGCAATGCAGTTTGTTAAGGAGGTTTCCAATACCAGTAAGAAATTTCTGTTTATGTGAAATATAAGTGCGTGTAGTTTTGTTGTTAGTTGTTGAAATAACACAAATAGTTGGGTTTATATGGTAGATGGACTATATTTCTTTGTGGTATTGGTTACTTTCAGTTATTAGCGATACTTATGAACAATTTGACGCCTTGACGGCCTGCTTTCCTTGGTGTACTACGACCACAGCTCGCTGTATTCCCAGGGGTAGTAGATGTAAGAATTCTGCTTTTAGACTTTTCTATTAGAGCTTTGCTTACTCAAAATTTATATGATAGCTACTTATGGTGTCTACTTTTCTATGCTAAAGTTAATTTCCAAAGTTTTGTTTAGAAATAATTTAAAATGTTTGCCTTGCATTAACCCAGATACATTTCTTATCAGATCTATGAATAAAGGGATACATCATTAAAGTAATTATTTACTTTTAATGAGTTAATAGAGTACTGTCTCAAAATTATTAAGCTTAAAGTTTGACCCATTTTATGGTGAAGGTATCAACCGAGGTATCAACGTGTTGTTACCTATTTTAATCTACTTAAAATTAGCCTTAAATGTTTTTAAACCAATTTTTTGAACGAAAGCGGCACTCCACTCTGATATATATATAATTTTGGTCTCGAGCAACTTTTGCATTTCATCTGCTAGCATTATATCACGATTTAAACCCTTTATAAACAATGTAGTACGCTATATCTACATTATATACAGGGTGTCCCAATATTGCGTGGACATAGAGCTACAGTAGCTTTGTGGGATCAAAAAAAGTCGAATGGGCTAAACTTACCTATATACTAAAGTGCTTCTTTAAGCCGTGAGAGGGCGTCAAAGTTGAAACAATATTTTTATTTTTTTAATAACTCGAGAATACTTAGCTCGATTTTTGTAAAATTTGGTTTGGGCACATTTCTATGAAGGAACTACGTTTTAATAGATATCAGTTTAATTGAATTCCAGGAAGGGTGAAACCATCCCCACCCTTCCATAAATTTAATGGTAACTTTTTGGGGTGGTGATAGTGCTTTACTTTTTTTTACAAGAAAGATACATTCATCTGCTGTATTTTTGTCTCTTACAAAAATGTTGTATCTCTTTAGTTTTTGAGCAAAAATAGACAAATTAATAAGTAAATTTGCAATTATGATTTATTTACATTACAATAAATGTTCAATATGACCACCACCTTCGGCCCCGCATAAATTAATTCGACGCAGAAAATTAAAATTGACTCTTCTCAACAGGCGTTGGTCTCGCAAAGAGTTCGCAGCATGTTGAATCCTACCCCACAATTGTTCATAGTTGTCAATTGGAACTTCGTACACTTTATTTTTCAACATTCCCCAAATGAAATAATCACAAAGGTTAAGGTCCGGGGAGCGAGGTGGCCAATGAATTAGGGCATCTTGGCCTCTGCCAATCCACCTTTCTGGGTAATGCACGTTCAAGTAGTTTCTAACAAGATGAGAATAATGAGGAGGTGCACCATCGTGCATGAAAAACATTTCACGACGTAAATTAAGAGGCACGTCTTCTAACAATCCAGGCATACTTTCCTGAATGAAATTCAAGTAATTATTAGCATTAAGGCGATTTGGTAATCTAAATGGACCAATTAAGTGAGTATCAATTATACCCATCCACACATTAATTCTGAATTCCTGTTGAAAATGCCTCTCTCTAACAGCGTGAGGGTTTTCATCTGCATAAACATGCTCGTTATGAAGATTTGTTAAACCTCGTCGTGTAAAGCATGACTCGTCCGTAAACAAAATTTTCATATGGAAGTATGGATCGGCCGCTCTGCGCTCTTGCATCGACTGAGCAAAATGTATACGAGATCCGTAATCAGGAGGTATGAGTTCTTGGACGCACTGGATATGAAAAGGATAAATTAATTGCTCTCTAATAATCCGGTTAACTGTGCTTTTAGACACCCCAGTTTGACGTTTCAATATTCTTGTACTAATTCCCCGATTATTTTGAACAGTTTCGAGAATCTCTTCTTCGACATCAGGAGGTCTAGCCTGTCGAAGTCGCCCAGCATTAATTTTAATGGGTTTTAATCCACCAGTTTCCCGAAGACGCCTCTCAACATTTGCGAAAGTCTGACGGTTCGAATCTGTCTATTGGGAAACCTTTGACGATATACGCGAACACCTCGCGACAGTTACCGTTACAAAAACCAAGTACAAGCAACATATCAGTTTGTTCATTAAAAGTGTACTCCATAACAGCCACAAAATTAACGAAATTAACTTATTTCAAATGAACGCCTACAAACACAAAATTAATTCATTGTTTAAAACAAAAACAAGTTGTCGGATATCCGAGCTTGCCCGAAAGTCGTCGAAAGCAACCCGCGTTATTAATCAGAATTCATTAAGTAAATTTTTTTTACTCAAAAACTAAAAGAGATACAACATTTTTGTAAGAGACAAAAAATACAGCAGATGAATGTATCTTTCTTGTAAAAAAAAAGTAAAGCACTATCACCACCCCCAAAAAAGTTACCATTAAATTTATGGAAGGGTGGGGATGGTTTTCACCCTTCCTGGAATTCAATTAAACTGATATCTATTAAAAACGTAGTTCCTTCATAGAAATGTGCCCAAACCAAATTTTACAAAAATCGAGCTAAGTATTCTCGAGTTATTAAAAAAAATAAAAATATTGTTTCAACTTTGACGCCCTCTCACGGCTTAACGAAGCACTTTAGTATATAGGTAAGTTTAGTCCATTCGACTTTTTTTGATCCCACAAAGCTACTGTAGCTCTATGTCCACGCAATATTGGGACACCCTGTATATATATATATATATATATATATACGTGATTTTGTATCGTTTATGCCTCATACTATAGAACAGACGTCCTCGCCTCTACTTGAATCAACGGTTTTTAGAATTGTATTTGACATATCTAGTTACATTAAATGCCCGTTAATTACGGGGGAACATTGAGGGGTAACATTATCTGAGTATACTTTTATATTTAAAAATACTGATTGACAATGCGACCTTGCCTCATTGCATTCATAGTACGGAATTGACTTTTTGTATATGTCGCAGTATCTCGCGCGATCGCATACGACTCTTCCAGTGTTGCCCATGCTTATTTTGAATTATAAGCTTAATTTAATATTTTTATTTTAATTTAAGCTTAATCAACGAAATAACACTTATATCTATTTAATTCAGTCTTATAACGGTTCTGAAGTAGTGAACTTATCCAAGGATGAATACGAAAATTTTCAAGATTTATGGGTCATACAATGGAAACACATCAAAATTACTATGAGTTAGTATTTGACTACCTTTCATTATATTTTGTTAAGTTATTTTTACATTTTAAGAAACCAGTACGACATTCTTTAAAACAATTTGCAACTATTATACTTAGTAGGTCATTAATATTAATAAATCATTTTAAAGGATTCGTTTCAAAAGTAATAATATAGAATAATTAGTTATAGTTAATTGTAATCAGTTTAGACTTACTCGAGTCCTTTAAGTTTTAGTCTATAGTCTATAACACATATCGCAACAATTAACTACTTAGATGTAAGGATAATCAAATTTTTTATTTATTTTTTGAGAATTTTATTTCTTTACTTATTTTTGAGAATTTATTTCTTTACTTATATTTGTTTGTACCTTTTTAAAGTAACATTACCTAGTTCTGCATAAACATATTTTGTTAATAAAAGGGTAGTTAGTAACAATGCACAGGTTACAAATTACCTGGCGTGCGCGTGCATAGGTTTGTAAATTGACGTACCCAAACACAACACAACACAAATTTTAAACGTCAAAACGTGGTCACAACTGGCTATCAAATGCTGTCAAGTATTTCTGAAACTGTCCGAAAAGTTGACATCGCACAATCTAAAATTCCTGTTTCTTTCCAATCCTGTGCCTGAGCATCTCTTCTCTTTCTCAATCAAAATGCAAATCTGTCACTCTCTAAGACAATTGGAACATATTTATTACAAAAGAAAACTAACGATACGATTTAAAACTTAAAATCCAAAAACTTACAATAGGTACGTGACTGACGTATAAATATAGAGGTGTCACAGTTCAGTGGCATTGTATGGGTGCCTTTCTTATTAAATCAAATCAAATTTATTTCTCCATTAAAACCATGGAATGTTTCGGATAGAGATTAGTTTAATGGAGCAATGTTTTGCAGTAATTTAAGGGCTGATTTAATATTTTATTGAAAAAATTATAAATAACAATCCAGTGAGTAATTATATTAAAAAAAATTAAAAACTATTATTTTCTTTTTATCTCCAATATTTTTACAAGCAAAATGTATACAAAAAAGTTTTATATAAATATCATTGTTTTCGGTAAGACCGATCGAAAATTGCTGTCAAACAAAAAATTCAAGATAGCTTCTTCTCATACACTTGCTCCAACTTTCTTAAGTTAAATCGGAATTATACTAGATTTTTCAGAATTAGTAAAATGAAAATTATCAGTAATTTAATTGTTTTACATTTTAACCAAACAGGCTTGCAGATGAAACTAAACAAAATTTATTTGACCACTAAACTTAATTTGAAAAGTTATGTAAAGTATTGTGCTTATTTAAGCAAATCTGTTTTATTAATAAGAAGTTACTCATACAATTTCAGTCTAGGACACCTTTATACGATACTACGTGATAATAAAGAATTTTAAATACTTTATGTAAATTAAGTTTTAATGTTGAAATAGTTTTTTTATTTTGTTTTAGTTTCATGAACAAGCCTTTAATTAAAATGTTTTATTTTATTTTATTTAAATTTATTTATTTAATTAAAATGTAAAAACAGTAAGTAATTTTATTCATTTCCACTTAGTTTACATTATTAAAAAGAGAATAAAAAGTATATCTAATAATCAAAACATCTAATATAATTCCTATTTAACTTTAAACGGTGAGTACCTTAAAAGCAGCCATCTTGAATTTTTGTTTGATACCAATTTTTTATATAAAATTTTACCATAAAAATAACAGTTTTTTTAAATACCCACACAATCCCTATAAGGAAATAATAATTTAAGGAAAACTAAAATACGTAATGGATAAAAGGAATTTAATGGAAAAAGAACATAATAGCGAGGTTGAAGAATGAAAATAAAAAAATGAGAATAAGTTTTAGTGCGAGAACGAGTATTTATTTATTTATTGATTTGTATGGTCCATTTTCATTATTATACAATAATATTTTACCGAGTATAGAAAATGCAGATGGTGTAGTGTAGCTTGGGAAAACATAAAACATATGAGAGAAGTATGCGGTAGAAAAAGATTGGAAGCATGGGAAATGAGAGTGATAATAGGGGAAAGCAGATTCTTGAAATAAAAGAAAGAATAAAAATAAAGAGCAGAAATGTAAAGAAAGTTTTTAAGTTGCAATAGTAGATACTTTTTTATTTTAATCGCTCACACAGAAACAAGAAATATAAATTAAAATTATTATATTTTTGTTAATTTAAACACAGCTTTCTGGCAAAGTGTTACTAGGCGCTCTTTAAAAGTTTTTATGAACAGCCTAATACTCGTCAACTTAAAAGTAAAATCTAGAGGTTCCACCAAAATTTGATTTTGTTTAATGATTAATTAATTAATGCTATTAATTAAAAAAATACTTAATAAAAGTTACACTTTAAAATTTCTATAGGATGTAAATAAATGCCAAAAAAAATAGAAGTGGTGTTTTTTGTCGATAAATAGTGTGGGTCTTTATTATAAAATTGCCCAAAAAAAGGTTTTTACTATTTTTCTTGAAAACAAAGTTACAAAATTTAAAATAAACTAACACTTCTTGCTATTGAAAAAGCATTAAGGTAATATTTTTGTGGTATTCTCGTGTAGTTCCAAGAAGTAGAAAAAGCCACCTTTAAAATTTTTTTTTTTTATAACTCTTTTCCTTCTTTATAATTCATTATTTTAAAATTCATTTCCGATAGATTGATATTTTCTAAACAAATAAGATCTCTTATGTTTTTTGTAGGATCAACCGTTATTGACAAAAAGTGCATTATCAAATACATCGTATGATTCGGGTAGGCTAATATTTTTGAACGCATACGTGGATCAGTAGATACGTGATTTACTACAAAACTAAACCATACTTTTATTTAATGAGTACACTGTTGTCACATTTATGAGTCCTCTTAGGCCTTTCAGTCTGCTGAGTTATTAGCGAACGTTATTTCTGTTAAGTATATATCGTATAAAACAGTAGCGACATCACTCAGAATAGTAATACATTAACTTGTATGTAATCATAGACTGATGGTGCAAAACAGCCTCTACCGTAACTTTTTCAGAATGCTGTATTAGGAGACCACCTATACCAAAATTACCAAAACAACAGTAATACGAGTTCACCTCAATTTTTGAGGCGAACTCGTAAAATATGAGGCAACCACGTACTTTGGTTATAATTTTTGAGTTGTATACGTACCATTTGCATATATATATATATATATATATATATATATATATATATATCTCATTTACACAACATGAATTCATAAATTTAATTACTTGTTTTATCACATAATTCAATAGCTTATGTCATGCCTCAATATATTTATTGTGTATCTAAAAAAAATTAAGGTTTTTCGATTCCTTAATTTAAATGAACGAGAATTAGAAAAATTTGAAAAACATTTGAAAAAAAAAATGTCTGACAGAAACAGTTTAAACACTTTTGCATAGATTGCGCTAGTGTTTGCCCCACACACGCCTTTTGAAAAAGCGTTGAAATGCCTTATTCTCTCGTATTTATTTTTCACAACAGTGAAATAGCACAAATTACTGTGTCGTCACAGTACAAAAAATGTTCGGTGTTACCACAGTGTTGTTACCTCGTCCAACAAATAATTGCGGCAACATGTGGGGAACATTATTTTCTAAATCACAGTAATTGTGTATGCTGCGCCATCTATTTATTTAATGCTTCGTAACAAGGAAATTCCCCAGACTTATTCATAATGGTTTTATGTTGGAATAGTACACTGAATAATGTGCATAGTATTTATTATAGTGCACTTTTATTAGTCTCAATAAGCTTTATAATAAGTACTAGTTATCAACACTTTCCTTAATCAGTTTAAATTTTAAAGCTGTAACAAGCATGCCATAAGTTTTTTTGTTTGTTAGTTATTAATTTTTCTTTGAACATCTTGCAACTTTCTTATTAAAACATCTTGGAATTTCGCGTTTAGTTCATCACTCGGTTCATCTCCTTCGCAGTTCAGATTAAAATTTCATATTATCTCACTAGATATATTGCATCATTTTTGCATCTAAATTCGCAACTTAGTTTCAACAAAACATTGTCACGTCTTATTTTTCGCGACTACATGACCACGTTGGCTAGATATTTGCTCGAATGTGGTAACATCTGAAATTTCAATGCAAAATGACTCTGTAGCTGTTTAATAAGAAAAGTTAGGAAATGTTTAAAGAACGATTATGAATAACTAGCTGACCCTAGGAACCTCACGAAGAAGTCATTAGGGCAATTTATCTGAGCAAAATCATGAACTGTACTCACTACTCACAATGCAAAAAGTGTAAACAAAAACTCTGTATTCATCCACTTTGTATTTTTTACTTTCTCTCCGAATTACATGGTTACGTATCAGCCGAGGATTTGATAACAATGTTAACGCCGTTCGCTCAAATGCGTTGCCTATCCTACCAATGCAACAGCACGCCGCGATATACTTAACACTGGCCCAGTACTGGGATTGTTTGTTCTCGTATCCTAGCAACGTGAACAGAAAACCGGGGTGATAAGAAAAATATTTACGATTATGCGACAGGGGCACAAAACGAACGTTTTTCTTAAATAAACTTTTTCTTTATCGATTATAATTTAGAAATTATGGCCGTTTTAGTTTTCGATTGAATTTTTTTCGGAAAAGTTTTTCGCTTATAACTTTTGAAAACACGCGAGGTCAGAAAAAACTGAAACGGCCAAAAATGTTTATTTCTTTATTCGCGTAAGATGAGAATTTTGAAAATCGATCCGAAAATAGGCGAGTTGTGCTCAAATTACGGGTCAATTTGTTAGATATTTTGTTGACTATTTTTAACATTTTTTTTAACCTTGAAGATGCCCTCGTACAAACAAAATCTAAATCGCAAAAAATACACATCTTCCGTAAACTCGAAACTTTTTTCGAAACGAAAATATCTCGATCCGTTTTAATGCGAGACGAATTTGAGAAAATGTCGATTTTCGTATCGAATCTGTTCCTAGCAACTTGAACAGAGAACCGAGGTGATAAGAAAAATATAAGTTAAGATTAGGAATCAATGAAATGTAAAGTTTGAAATTTTAACTGGCTGGTTAGAAATGTTGATTTTGATACGATGAAATCAAGTGGTAGCCGAATCATACGGCCTCAAAGCGAACCGTCGTATCCCGGAACGCAAAAAACAAGCTGTTTTACGTCCACAAAATTGGTCTTACAAAAACTGTACAATAAATTAGGCTCATTTTGATACGTTGTTGGTATCATTAACAATAAAATCGGGTAAGGGATTACCGATTAATCATTCAAACAAAATTAACGAATACATAGTAATCTATTTCTTCTTCTTAAAATGTAAGATGACTTCGATATGAATTGTTATTTAGTCAGAAAAATTTCTGATAAATTCCCAAAAATCGAAATACCTACGTTATCTCAAAATTGGTAGAACCCCTACAATGTTAACTTTTTCAGTACTATTTGCACACTCTGAATAAGATGCTGTTAGAATCCTTTTTGTTTATTATTCTCTTCGTCTAAGGATCTATAGTGCATCATCGTCGGTTCTCTGCTACCGGGTAGATTTTATGGCAGATTCTATCTCCCTTTTCAATTTCATTGAGGTAGTCTAACATCTTTTTCTCCTCTCTTTCTCTCTCTGTCTACCACACTCCTGCATGCTTTCTCCCCCCCACTCTGGTTCATAACAAATATGACCAGCCCAGTTATTTCTTTTCTCTATGGTTTGGAAAAAAAGCTTTCTGTAAATCCTGCTCCTACCCTATCATCACTGTCCTTTGACATTTTCTATTTTTCTCCATCCTCATGCAGTCAATAAACTGATGTATTACCCAGTTACACAATTACGGAAACCTTGTCACAATATACAAGGTGTTGATTGGCAGAATTTTCACCGGGAGGCACTGCGCTTTTCCGATTGAGGCGTTTGAAGCGTAAAACAATTCGCGAATGTAGCAGGCGCGTTTTAATTCACCCTCTAATATTCGATGATCAACATCGGAAAAGGAAGAGCGTGTCAGAATGGAAGTTGCATAAAAAAGCTAAATTATTCTAAAGTTGATATGATGTCCCAAGCCTACGGATTTAAATTAAGAATTATTTAGTGACGATGCGCATTTTCATATCGAAGGAGTTACTGAAGTGAGAAGTCTATAAAAAGCACCGCCATCACAGAATAATAAATATATTCACTGCGTTCACTGACCGATAATTTTGATTCCAAGTAACGTTAGGCCACTGCTAAGAAATAGTAAGCTTTCTATAGCCGCTCCGCTCAAGTCATGAATAATATTTATGCGCGTGGGTGCGGCACGAGATTTCTGTAGGATCACCGAGATCAAACGTTCCGACACCCAGTGGAACTTCTGCGCAACGAAGTATTATTCTGTGCCGCCATAACACAAATACCACAGTTTACTACGTCACTTTTGGTAACAGCACAGTTGAATTTTATTTTTTAGTAATCATGGAATAGTCACTACAGAAAAAGACTGCACCATGTTAGATAACATTTTCATATATAATCTATACCCTATATCCCCTAGATGGATGGATCCGCGGCACATACAGCTAGGATCTTAATAAAACCGTGTGATTTTTTTCTTGTGGTGGTTTTCCAAAATATCTCGTATACGGCAACTAAATGAAACAGCTCCCAGGAAAATATTTGACGTAAAATCGCAGCTAAAGCAAGGGAGTTATTCTCTGAAGAAAATCAGCGTTACTAAAAATTTTAACATGTTTCTGACACCTCAACTATTTATCACTAAAATGAAATACATGCCCATACCTTAAAGAGCGATGGAGAGATATAGACGGGGTCCAATCGATTTTAAAGCAATAAATACACTTCTGGGTCAATATGAAATATATGATGAGATGTCTATAGTTAAAATCAGTTAAGCTTGCATATGTACTTTATAGTAATTTTGTTACAATGCCCTGTTTCTCTTTATTCATGTGTGCTAAAGTTTCTTTACGTTAGGAAGAGGATGACGTTAAACTTAATAATTTATTACAGCCATAATGTTACCATTATGTAAATTAAAGTTATACTAGGTGTTGCAAAACATATAGTTTGAAAGTTACTTTACTTATATTAAGTTGGTAATAGTTTACAGTGTTGCAATTTCAGACTAAAGATAAGTACCTATAGACAAGTAACGCCTACTTTTGTTTTGAAGTCGCCATAATAGAAGCAGAGGTGCAAGGGCGGAACTAAAACTGTAACGTGACGCCTGGAAAAATAACAATTCAGCATATAAAAAGGTTAAATTCATACTCGCCCTTGCCCCTGTTAACCTATAATACATGACATATATCTTGTAAATTTTCCACTTACCTATAATTACAAACTTGCACTCGTCACGTATTAGTGTCGTCATTCAGTGCTTTCTTTCTAGCATTCTTACTAGTTGATGTTAATAAATTTGTTATATTTATGCTTGCATTGTATTCTTGTACAAATTTTGGTCGGTTTTACAAGAAAAAATGTTATGATTCTCAATGTAATTAGAAGTGCAGGTAGTACAAAACGAAAGTTATATGCAAACATGACAACCTTGTAACAAACTGCTGCGTGACGTCATCCTATTGCTATCGTCAATGAAGTATAGACAATAAACAGATTCAAGAAAGTTAAGTTTTCCATGTTAATATCATATATGTACACTCATGAAATTTAAAACTTGGACACCACAATTTCTGTAAACAAAAGTTTGCACATTGTGAAGCGGGCTTAAGGGTATCATTTATTCTAACAGCAGGTAGTCTCAGCAGGGGTTATCTTATAGAAGGACTGTAGAATGAATCATTACACTAAGCACGTTTTAGAAAATAGGTAATTTACGTTGCTTACTTAATTTTTTCTTTAAAGAATATATTTGAAGGTATCGCTAATTAAACACCATAGCTCGATTAATTATCGAATCAAAATTTTGTTTAGGAAATGTTTACAAAATAAAATTAGAAATAATTTTGATTTAAAAACGTCTACAAGCAATAACTTTTAAATTAAATCAAAAACTAAACATGGTTATTTGGGTTGACTGATTATTACTTATTTTTAAATAAATCTAACCTACTAATTATTGTAAGTTATTAAAAAAAAATCATTAAACTCTCTATTCATAATATTTAGTCCTTACAAAATGTATATTTTATGACGTTTCATTTTTTCTGTAGTTAATATAAAAGTGAAAATAAAAACTAAGGCAATTCTTATTGTCAACGTATATATTTAGTTTTTGACAAGAATTTATTACATAATTATAATTAAGATACCAAGTTATAGTTTAAAATTAAATGAAAACTTTTTTTTAAATAAAGGTATTACTATATAAATAAATATAAGAAATCAATAATGGGTGTGACCTCCATTATTATTGATACATTCTTGGAGGCGTCTGCTCATTGACGCTATCAAGGTATCAATATAATTAATATTAATCGTTTCCCATGCGGTATCAATGGCTGCAATTAGTGCATTACGGTTTACTGGTATAAAATTTGGCCCTTGTTGTCTTCGGATAACAGCAAGTATTCGAGCCCAAACATTTTCGATAATGTTAAAATCTGGGCTTTTTGCTGGCCAGGGTAACAGCTCCAAGTTATTTGCTTGTATCCAGTTGCGCACAACCTGCGAAGTATAGGGTCATCATATCCCGATAGTTAATTATCGAATGTTCCAAGAAAATATGTGTAAATAGTAAATGGAATCTACTAACGTAACGTTAAGTCGTTAATTATAGTTACATAACTCTCCTTTCATAAGATATAGTTCATATTAATATGCTTATTGTAAAGCTTCGTACACGGGTATATTGCACCTGTTGCTAGAAAATGTTGGCAATCAAAACGAGATGGATATATCTCATGTCTCAACTTAACCATTTCACAATGCGTATGCGTCGTCTTGACAACGACAACGTGTTCGTTGAGTTTTTGGATGTGGTTTAGAAAATCTTTTGCAATTTTATTTGTTGTATTTTTTGTGAGTTCCAAGTCTTTAAAACCTTTTACTGAAAAAACTCAAAATGTAGACGTATGGAGCGGTATAGTTAGATAATTACCTTACACAATGTCAAACTTTTAATAGTTTTCCTTAAACTTAAATTAAAGTGACACATTTTAAATATTAATTACCTTTTTGTGTGATGTGCAAAGTATTGAGTTTAACGATAAAACTCCACTTTGGGAACAACTCCAAGATTATCACGCGAAATAATTGAACAGCTTCGGACACAAGATGTTATCTTTTATAAAGACAATTTAAATAATTTTTTTATTAATTTAGTTAAAAATTATGATGAGAAAAAACCAAACCAAGGGACGTATAGAGATGTATGTTGAAGAGATTTTCCATCCGTAAAAATTTGGTAAAATAAATTTTCCAGGACCGTACTACAGGCTAACTGGATCCCTTTAAGGAAGGTGAATGTAAACAGGAACAAAACCACTTTCTACTGGTGGAGGCGACGTTTCGCACCCTAATGTGGGTGCTTCTTCAAAGCCAGTGCCAGAATCTCTCATCTTAACTCCCATTTAATTCTGGCACTGGCTTTGAAGAAGCACCCACATTAGGGTGCGAAACGTCGCCTCCACCAGTAGAAAGTGGTTATGTTCCTGTTTACATTCACTTTCCTTAAAGGGATCCAGATAGCATGTAGTACGGTCCTGGAAAATTTATTTTGTTAAAAATTATAAATGCTGTAACTGATATTTGTGAACTAATTCACTTCCTTTACAAAGTTTGAGAAATTAACCGTTAGGTGGCATCATAATCTTTATGCGCGGTCCCCTACATTTAATTTTTGTTTTCAAAAATTTAAACAATAGTACATATTAGACTTTTAATAACTACATAATTCAGAGAAATTAAAACGCGATTAGTAAAGGTTAAAAAAAACTAGATTATGTGCGAGATATTTTCAAATGTCCCGCCCAATTTATTGAGGTAAAATGCGTCAATTGCGGTTCTCTAATAATCTTTCTAGGGACTTCAGAAATTAAATAAAATGAGCGGTATCTGATTAAATGTATTATAGTTACATGTTATAGGTAATGCAGAAACCTGTATATAAAGGTCATACTAACGTCGACATACGTTTATGAAAATTAATTCAGGCAGCTATTCATAATGAGTCATACCCAATCTTATATGATTTTAACTATACCTGAACTGTTGGTAACGGACATGATAGTTTCCCATACATTCAATCAGATGAGAGTGGATCTATTTAATCTTTAAACTACGTGAGGAAAACATGGGATTAAATTTTTAAAACATTGAACTTTATTGATCATTGTTTATTTTATCACATGACATTGTCAATCTAACAGTTAGGGATGAACCTGATGAATTCGTACTAGGAATTTTGAGAAACTACTCTTTTAGTGCTCTCTTATTTGGGTGCGTTTCTCGACTTCTTTGGCACGCCGACTCGTAAAATCTGTTAACAAATTTTAGTGGTTTAAAAAAGTTTAGTAGTGATTAATAAAAACTATTGATATTGCACATTCCAATCATTTAAAGGTAATTTCTTATTGTTATATTTTGTATTTTAATAATAATAATCGTTTATTAACCATATAAATATAAAAATATAGGTACCTACATTTGTAATAAAATAATAATTAATAAATAATTAGTTATTGTAAGTAAAAATGATCATGAAGCGGATATTTGTACATTAAAGATTTTGTCGTTGTTCCCAACAAAGAAATTGCTCGATGGGCAAATAGTCCATTAGCGTTGTAACAATGGTCAGTTTTTAAAGTCATAATCCGTTTCCTTTAGGGAACCGTTTTCTCTTTTTTGGATATTATGGCAGTAATTGTAAGAACTTCACGGTGTAAACATCTAAATTCTAAATATTCAACTTCGTGTTACTATTTTTTAAGAGACAATATTTGAGGAGTAAGTTACGCTTCTCATGGACCTGTAACCAAGTTCAAACCGCAACAATTGAATAAATTTATTTTATCAATTTATTTTTTTAATACAGGACATGAGATAAATTATTATTCAAGGATTCTATACGAATTATAAATAGATATGTTCTTAACTAAATCCAAGATAGCAGTGTAATTAAGATGAAGATAGTATGAAGTTTTTTATCCACATTTTCAAAATTGATTTTTTTCTTACGACGATGTTTAGGGATATTGCATAATATAAAGTTTTTGTTTTGAAGTTTAAAGGCTTCATTTTGTGGCGTCGTTATGGATTGGTTGTATGATGTACCCTTATTATGACCTCAGAGTCGAAATAGAAGGTTACGTACTTGATTGATGAATTCATGGATCTGATTGTTTGACCTAACTTAACTTGAATGAAATGATTGCAATGTAACTTCATATACAGGGTGTCTGTAAAAGGTCTTTACGCACGCCTACCACATATTGCTTAGACCAAAATAAGCCGATTTAAGTAAACTTATCTTGGTCGCTTAGTTTAGGCGCTATGCGGCCTTAAAGTTAAAGTTTTGAAATGGTTTTTTTATTCTAAATTCTAAACTGCTTATGCGGTTTTAATAATATTTGGCATTGTCACCTAGTATTATTGGACGAACATTTTGAGAAAACTTATAGAAAATACTAATACTGGAAGTGAATGAAACAAGCATAGTTTACTTTGCTGTTTGTGGTATAGACACAAAAAAAACGGTTAAATTTTGTCTCTTGTAAAATATTTAAATTTTTATACGTTTTCGAGAAAAATGAAAAAAAGTGCATTTAATGAAATCCAGTCGCCTATGATTTATATCATAAACAAATGAATTTTGGATGG
Source organism: Abscondita cerata (assembly GCA_030710515.1). Taxonomy (NCBI): domain Eukaryota; kingdom Metazoa; phylum Arthropoda; class Insecta; order Coleoptera; family Lampyridae; genus Abscondita; species Abscondita cerata. The sequence goes on from JALBCR010004258.1 coordinate 550,469, forward strand.
CTAAATTTAATGCTCAACTAAAGATTACAGGTAGAAGAATAGGGTTTTGGAGATTTTAGGTAACTTTCAAACGCACCACCTTAAACTTTTTTTTGTTTTTTTCGAATACGAATAAAAATAAGAAAATTTTAGAAGAGATATAATTTGATCGTTTTTGAATTCTCTATCGAATAAGTGTCACTACCACAGACAACAATAAAAATTATGTTAATTTTCATAATAGTCATGCATCTTTCATTCACTTCTGGTACTAGTATTTTGTAGAAATTTTCTCAAAACATTCGCCCAATAATACTAGCTTACCATGCCAAATCTTATTGAAATCGCAAAAAACCATTTATAAATTTTAACTTTAAGGCCCCATAGCGCCTAAACTAAGCGACTTTGGACTAAATAAGTTTACTTAAATCGGCTTATTTTGGTCTAAGGAATATGTGGTATGCGTGTAAAGACCTTTTACAGACACCCTGTATATGTTGTTAAGTAGGTCGGTGCTGAATCGACAAGGTTGTTGGGATTATATGTTTCCTCATTTTTAGCACATAATGCTAATAAATTATTGAAGTTTGTGTTTCCTTGTTTGCATTCTTTATGCGTTGTTTGGAAGTTTACTTATGCGATTGTTAAAGGCAACCCAATCTGGTTTGGGCCAAATTAGGCAAGGCAAAATAACACTTTCTGAAGATTAAAATATTCTTACGCATTTTTTTTCAAATAAAATTTGTTTCTAAAGTAATTAATTAAAATTTGTATTTTAAAATAAATAATTACGAATTATGGAGTATGTTCAATTATCTGTGAACTAAGGCTTCTGACAAAAATTAATTACAAATTCAGTTTCTACAACTTTTACTTGAATCGTTTGTTCCAAAAACGTATCAGTTCAACAATTACTTTATACTTTATTGCAATTCATGGAAAAAGTACCAAAACATCGTAATTTATTTAATTTATCGTTAACTGAGCCATAACACTTTAATTTAGTGAATGTTTGAACTGTCTAATTGATTGCTGTGTTTGATAATGCTTAATTTTTATCAATGTTTGAACTGTCTAATTGATTGCTGTGTTTGATAATGCTTAATTTTTATCTTATATCTTGCAACAAATGTAATAATCACATTTTTAAATAGCGGATTATCTTATTATTTTTATTGATAATCTTGGTATACAATAAAATTACTAGTTAAGCTACTAAAACTTTGCGTATGAAACATTGGAAATTTTTATAGATTGTCATTGTATATAACGAACTCATGTGTGAGATAACCGACTAATTCAATGAGCAATTCACATTGAATTGTGTATTTTTATATTTACGTCAACGAATTGTGAACTGTTCGTATTTTCAGTGCTTTTTTATTACCTCATTAGTTTCATTAACATTTTAATCGAATTTGCAATACTTTGGGAGATAATATTTATATTTCGCTTTACAGTAATTGAGTCTAAATTTAGGTAGAAAAGTGGACATTTTTTTTAATCACACCACTTAGATATAACGCTCTTTTTTGTAGCTATAAGTTTGGAACCGCACGTTAAGTCTTTACATTTGACATTGGCTTATCAATTTCCCAACACACAATTCACTGTTCTAAAAGAATTGGTAGAGCAATTAGATCCACAAAGTTCTAGCGAATGGGAATTGCGACTTTATTCCAGAGATCCAAGAGTCACTGGTAAACAAGTACATAAAGTAAGTAGTTAATTAGAACAACTGATCTGTAATTTTATCGGTAATTAGGTTTAGATTCATAAGGTCAGCCATTGCACAATTTTCCACATTAACAATAACGAGACTTACTGATTTGATTACTAGCATTATTAGCCGATTTATTTATTTCAACGCGAGTGTGTTACAGTTTATATATTCATATTGCAAATATTTTAATTAATCCAAACCTTGGTTGGTTGTTCATACAATACATTTTTCAGGAATATTCCCACATTATGTGAGCGCATCTGTACTGCCTTTTAAGTGTTATAATATTTCAAAATTCTATCTTAATACATTTTTTGTCCTTAGGTGATTCATCCGTATGTTCCGTCTGAATCGGATGAACTTGAATTAATTACGGGCGATTATATGTACGTGTCCAACGAAGCTTTCGCAAATACTCCAGACGGTTGGGTAGAAGGCACGTCCTGGTTAACTGGTTGTTCTGGTCTTTTACCGGAAAATTACATTGAAAGAACAGCGGAATCTGATGCTTGGACCCTTCATCGTAAAGTTTCGTTAAACAATATTGGTTGCACCGGGGATTCGTATAATAAAAATACTCAAGTAAATGTCAAACAAACTAGTAGTAGTTTAAGGCATAATAGATTGTGGACAATTATGGCGGAGAGTACCGATGAAAATAAGCGAGGGGAAATAGATTATACCGCCGAAGAAATATCAAGTTCAATAAGAGAAGAACCACCACCTCCAGCCGAATCAACAATTGACTCAGGTACTTCTGCAGAAAGATCGCAATCTTTAGTAGCAGTGGAACACAGGGGAACCGAATTCGTAGGTTTAACAATAATTAACATTCTCTTCTCGTAATTATTTATCATTTAGGATCCAACCATGGATTCGTCTCCACAGAAATTGTTTATAATGCGACATGGAGAACGAGTTGATTTTTACATTTGGCACCTGGATTCCGTACTGTTTTGATGAGGCCGGTAACTACTTACGGAAAGATCTTAACATGCCTCTGCAATTGCCAGTTCGTCAGTTGGGGCCCAGAGGTTATATGAAGGATAGTCCGTTAACCCAAATTGGTATACACCAGGGATTATTAACCGGCGAAGGGTTGAGGCTTGCAAATGTAGAAATCACACACGTATACTCATCTCCGTCTTTTCGGTGCATACAAACTTGTGATGCACTTTTAAGAGGATTAGGAAGAAAAAATACTTTACAAATAAAATTGGAACCAGGTTTGTTTGAATGGTTAGTGTGGTACCCGGAAGCGTTGCCCAACTGGCTTACATCCGAAGAATTAGTAACAGCCGGATACAATATAGATATTGGTTATAAACCAGTCGTTACCCAAAACGAATTAATGGAAACTCATGAAACGTGCGAAGAATTTTACATGCGAAGTTCGTTTGTTACTAAAAAAATTATTTCCGCCGCCACATCAGGTAATATTTTAATTGTTGCTCACGCGTGCTCTCTGGATGTGTGTTCGCGCGAGCTCATTGGATGTTCACCTCGTGCTTCGGGTGAAATGACAAAATTGTTATCTAAAGTACCATACTGTGGTCTATTAACTTTATCTCATATCGATGAGAAATGGCAATTAATTGAGACTCCTTGTCCCCCGCTAACACACACTAATAATCAAAGGTTTGACTGGAAGGCATTGCAACAATAAAAGACGCGACCCATTATTACAATTTGCTATCACCAAAGATTTTACAATATTTACTTCTCGACACGTCACATTTCTACCATTTACGCCAAGAAATTGAAACTGTACGTACACAAATATGTACATTAATTAAGTAAGATGTATTTAACCTATAGTATTATCACAATGAACAAATCGTGTTGACACGATTAATTCAGTACAACTTTATGAAAGCATAAAATTGGTGTTTTGCTTAACGCGCTTATAGATTAAATTATTATTTTAAACGAATTTTTACTAAATGTGAAAAATACTTTGCACACCTTATGTATTGAAATTTATCAAATTCTATAAATATTCTAATAAATAATGACATTACATTTTTTCATTGATTTAATTTAAAACGCATCTCCAATAAATTCAAAACCTACAAATTGGTTTAGGCTTTGCCTTTTTGGTGAACTAGTGTCATGTTTCGGTAACACGAGTGATCAGTCTCTTCAGAGGTTCTTTGCGCCGGTCAAATGCTGATCTTCGTAAAATGCCGTTTCTTAATTTCTAACAAGTATCTCTATTTTCATATTTTATTATTTTATGTGTATGTTATATTTGCAATAAGTACATATTTATCAAATGGACTGCTATTGAGCCATCTCGAAAATTCAATTTATACCAGACAGGTATTATAACGCGGCCTCGTGGTACCTACGGTATGAACACACTGCCACTTTCTTCAGCTGTAGAAAATTAATGTATACCTACGTATACATGTGCTGTATTCTAATCGGAATCATCTTTGCAAATAAATTCTAATAATGGAATTTTCTCGTGTTAGTGTTAGATATGAAGTGACGTTATTCCCATACTGATGAATGGTTTAATATATAAAGAAACGGAATTGTGGGCCCGAATCTCATTGGATTGATATTTCGTTAAAAAAATTGTATTACCATTGATAGTTAGTATCCAACGTTACGATTTTCATTAAGCAACCATATCGACACATCTGAATTCATTTACGTACGTGATCGTTAACACGAGTCGACACTAGCTGTCACAAAACTTATTGGTATGATATTCGATTGTTGGTTTTCGAGAAAGTATAGACGCAAACACGGCCGTAAAATGTATAGTTGGTGACCGGTTCCACCGAACGAACCTTTCTCTGGCTCCGAACAACCTAACGGGAAAGCGCGTTCGCAGGTTTTCATTCACTATTAATAGTGGTGAAAATTAATTTCCGCGGTTATTTGATATCAAAGTCAAGCAGCCGTCTTTAGTGAATTAATTTACAACTACGTGTAAAATTAATTCAATTTAATCCGTATCCGTTAATAAACTCAGTTAATGAATTTTCCGGAGATTAGGAAAATAGCCGTAGTTAATTCTAAGTGTGCTGCCTCCGTTTTTCGAATACATTCATAGCTGATTGAAATACCGCCGTTAATTAAATAGTTTCGATTTAGTCCGTAACAGTTTCAGTTCGACAAAAATTTGTTCTTCGTGAATTAGAAAAACACCGATCCGGTTTGCAACGTTTGAATTCCGAAATATTGGGTTTACCCGCTTTTGTTTATTTGCCAAAGTTGAATAGGATTCAAGCCACAATAACTAAAACTTGAGTAATCAATTTTCCTTAACGGTGGGAATAAAAATTTAATTAAAAACTTGAGATACAATAAATAATTGAACAGTATAGCTTTTCAACTTAGAATTTTTACCATTGTCACAAAATAACACTTTTGTAAGGGACAGCCCTTGCAAAGGTATAATTTCACAATCATTTCCGTAAAGCAGGGGACGTGATAAATATATACCCATGTTATGGGTAATACAGAAACCTGTATATAAAAGATCATAGCAACGTGTGACATATAAACATACGTTTATGAAAATTAATTCAATTATTATTCAGAATGAGTCATACGCAACCTTATATCATCTTAACTATACCATGGCATCTCTGGCCTTTGTGTTGTACGTTAGGATTCAGATCTTCCGTCCACATTCTTTGAATTTCGTGTGGTGTTTGAGAAGTAATCACGCGCCTTCCGTAAGGGAACATTATGAGAAAGTGATCAGGCGCTCCGCTGATCTTGTATTGTACGATGCGAGGTCAACCCATTAGTAGTTTTCCTGTTGAAAAGCTGTTACAAACCATAATGCAGATATAAATTCATTCAAAGTCATGAAAACAGCGGGTATAATAAGAAAAACTTAATTAAAACAAAACTCTCACCCTCGTATTCAAAGTGTTAATAATAGCACACCGTCCGAAGCGAGCAGTTTCTAATAAACCGAATTCATTGCATTATGTACTGTCGGAAAATAATATTTTGCTTATATAGTGTTGGGAGATTTCCTAAAGGGATTGACTAACCGGCAGGAAACTAGTCTTTAAGCATAAATAAAGGGTGAACCACTGCTGAAGATGCGGTATCGTAGAACCCCTTCCCTTTCATTTTTTAGTCTATAGTTGAAGTTAATTGTTCAGTTGCATTATATTTTTTTATGGAAGAAACATTTGTCGTCTGAGCAGCCTGAGGCCAACCGCAAGCATAAGTAAAAGCCTCCGACTTGAGAAACGTCTTACAACTATAATAACACGCTTATTTTTTAGATCTTGACTAGACGTCTCCCTAAACTCAATTGATCCTTTATTAAATTTATTTTATCTCCACGCTCAAGAAGTTTTGCTACATATTGTCACATATGCTATGCACTGCAATGTACCGGGTGGCCAACTAAGAATGGACGCCGGCTGTATCTCGGGAATTATAAATCTGACAATATTGAAAAAAAATGTTAATAGGTAAATCGGCTACGAGAAATCGCCGGAAATTATTTTCAAGTTTGTAAGATGACCGCTAGGGGGCGAAACTGTTATTGCCGATCATATAATTGGTTCTTTCTCCAAAAATATGCAAATATAAATATATTTTAAATATTGCCGTAGTAAAGACTGCAAAATTTTTTTTTGTTTAGGGTATTTTACTCTCTCTTATAAAATGTAGTGGTAGGGGAACGTCAAACATGTTTTTATTTATATGCAAATAACTCCGGTATAAGTTAACGGAATTGAACAAACTAGGTATCGTTTAAAAGAGCTCTTCTTACTTAATAATATGCAGTATAAAGATAGTCCGAATAAATTTTGACGTGATAGCTAGAGGGCGCTGTTTAACATTACAACAATTATTGCGCATTATCATGAGATTTTTAAATAGCACCCTATGTATCTTTTACACAGTTAAATAGAGGGCAAAATTCTAAACAGTCGGCGCAAACCGCAACTTCCTATCTTTTTCAAACCGAAGATATCAATAAAACAAATGTTTGACCGCTGACTATGCAACATCTATTACATATTTTACGTAAAAAATGAATTTAAATTAATTGAAACAATTTAATTAATGCCGCCCTAAATGTTCAAACAGTCGTTCATCGATGCACTTTAGCATCTAAAACCGACAATGTATGCAAAAGAAGAGAATAAAATGGTAAATAATAATCAGTTCTTAGCGAAGGCACCCGTCATAAAATTGTAGGCTGTGAAACAAAATTGGAAGCAATACGTCAGAATATTAGAACAATTGAATTTCATGTCAATATCATTTAGTTGCTATTTTTCAAAGCTTGTTCTCGATTTTGTTATTGCGTCTGATTGTTTGAGTTTTTCGTGTAGTTTGAGTTTACTTGTTGTTGTTTGTGTTACGTTACTGTTGACATGATAGGTGTCTATTTTGAATGCATGAGAAATGCTACAGTTGCTGAAAGGGTATATGCGCAGCAATATCCCGATAGACGGCACCCGAGTAAAAAGGTTTTTCTGCGAGTTATCCATCGTTTACAAACAACTGGAAGCGTCCATGTTTCCGTATACCGTAGACAACACAGGAGACGTACCGAAGAGAACATTATTAATGTTTTAGCTTATGTGCAGTTTAATCCACACCTAAGTACTAGAAGTATTGCACAGGATCTGGGAGTAACTCGATCTACCGTTCAAAACATTCTCAAAGAGCACAGGTAAGCGAATCTTCAATGTTGAAACTCTACTGTAAACTTACAAAGGTTTACTTAATACTTATCCTACTGTTGAATCAGTAGTGATCATCTTACATCTTTCAGGTTACATCATATCACTTAGTCCTGCATCAGGCATTGACTGCTGCAGATTTTGATCGAAGACTAGACCATTGCCACTGGCTCTTGGGTATGATGGCAGACGATCCCCAAATTCTATCACGTATATTGTGGACAGATGAGGCCACCTTTCATAGTAATGGCAGTGTAAATGTCCATAATATGCACTATTGGTCAAGAACGAATCCGCACTGGATGCAAGAAGTTCAGCACCAAGGTCGTTGGTCTGTAAATTGTTGGGCAGGGATTCTAGAAGGGCAAATTATCGGTCCATTCTTTTTAATAACCAACTAAATGGCCACAATTACCTACAGTTTTTAACAGAGCAATTACCGATTCTGTTAGAGGAAGTGCCCCTAGAAATTCGAAGACGAATGCTGTTCCAGCCCACTTCGCAGTGAATGTTCGTCAATTTTTAGATGCCAACTACCCTGGTAGATGGATAGGACGGGGCAACATTTTATGGCCGGCTAGATCACTGGATTTAACATGCCTGGATTTTTATTTATGGGGTCGAGTAAAGGGTATAGTTTTTGCAACCGGACCACTACACATGATTGAACGAATAAGGGACTGTATGTAAACTATTTCAGTAGCTGAACTAGAGAGTGCAGTTTAGTCTACGCGGGAAAGGATGCTTAAGTGCATCGAAAACGATGGACGGCAGTTTGAACATTTAGGACGTCATTATTAAATTGTTTCAACTAATTTAAATTTGTTTTACGCGTAAAATAGTCAGCGGTCTAACATTTGTTTTATTGATATCTTCGGTTTCAAAAAATATAGGAAGTTGCGGTTTGCACCGACTATTTAGCAATTTTGTCCTCTATTTAACTGTGTAAAAAGATACATAGGGTGCTATTTAAAAATCTCATGATAATGCGCAATAATTGTTGTAATGTTAAACAGCGCCCTCTAGCTATCACGTCAAAACTTATTCGGACTATTTTATACAGCATATTATTAAGTAAGAAGAGCTCTTTTAAACGAGACCTAATTTGTTCAATTCTGTTAACTTATACCAAAGTTATTTGCATTTAAATAAAAACTTGTTTGACGTTTCCCCACCACTACATTTTATAAGAGAAAGTAAAATACTCTAAGCAAAAAAAATCAGAAATTTTGCAGTCTTTACTACGGCAATATTTAAAATATATTTATATTTGCATATTTTTGGAGAAAGAACATTTATATGATCGGCCATAACAGTTTCGCCCCATAGCGGCCACCTTACAAACTTGAAAATAATTTCCCGCGATTTCTCGTAGCCGATTTACCTATTAAATTTTTTTTTTTCAATATTGTCAGAGTTATAATTCCCGAGATATAGCCGGCGTCCATTCTTAGTTGGCCACCCGGTACGTTCTTTATAGCAAGCTTTACCCACTTTTCTATCGGCAAGATTGCTTTTGCGAGCGCCTGGCGGGTTACATTACGTGTCTACACGTTTTTTTTCGATTCCGAATATCCCTCAATTTACTTTTTTTAAATTCAGTATTCAGTATATCTGTTAAGTGTTATTATTTCAGTAACGTATATTTGTTTGTTTGAAATAGCAAGACTAAAGAAAAGTTTCGCTTCGCTTATCGCGAAATTTCACATTACAAAGAACTCGCTGTTATGTTAAATTGCAAACTGCGGTTTTTTTAACACTCTATTTAAAAAATGTAATTTGACGAATAAACGAATGAAACTTCGCTAATTATACTTTAACTCAGAATTTTGAATAATGTTCACAACACGTCATCAAACATCGACCAAATTAAGTCACTAAAATCAAACTAATGCACCCTTACAGATCCATTTTACTGGAGAAATTTTTTGAAGGAAATGAAATTATTGGACAATCCCATAACTTGGAAAACAAGACAAAAAAAAGGATAAAGGTTCAAATTTCCGTATTTAAATTAAGAGAAATTGGTAACAGGGAATAATATAAGAGTTATGGATAGCTAGATGTAGTAATTATTGAAGAAACCATAAATTGAATTTCTTTAGAAACATCTGAAAATTAAATTGCATAAAGTTAGTTGCATCCGACTTGGAGGGTGCCCCACCAAAGCACGTACCCAGGTGCGGCTAGGAGAAGGGCCTTAGTGAATAATCGTAAGAGACGTTTAGGTTAGTGATGCAAAAATCCTCGTCTAGTATAACCAAGGCTAGGTATCTGGTGCATTGGTAGCACCACTGTCACATTGTGGTTAAGGCCAGTACTAGGTTATAACGGTGTCGGGTAGTGCTTGTCGGATATACCGTGTACTTCTTGCGGACGTGGTCATGTCTCGCGGGCTGGTAGTGCGAGGAATGTTGTCTTAATCGCCTGGACTAAAAGAAAAAAAAACCCAATCCAAGATTGCAGCATATGCCGATGGATGAATGTCTGATGGGTAAAATCAATCGCTAGTAAGCTCTTTCCACTGGTAGGAGGCTCTGCCAGATAGACTGTTTTGACCTCAACTACTCGTAAGGACAACGTCAAGCCTAATGTAGGGGTTATCAAAACTGGTCGAAAAAGACCAACAGCCTCAAAGTACAAAGTGCAGCCAAAGGTACAAGTTCCTGTTTATTTATTTTTTCGTATGGTACATTTTTAATATTGTATTGTGATGTAGGTGTTATGTATGGTGCCCCAGAAGATCAGTATAAATCTGTATAGTGTGGTGACGAGACTGTGTGCAATTTTGGTTCGTCTTTGCAAAGCGTTTGCTTCAAGGTTTAAGAAAACCACTAAAACCTACACATGTCAACCTTTACTCACCTTAGTATTCATATGTAATAATATTAATGTGTGTATAAACATTATAGAACGTAAATAAGAACATAAAATATACAGCCATTGCATGACGACATATAATGGACCGGTCCAAGCGCCAGTCACGACAATCACGAAAAAAAAAGTAGTTAAAGAAATAGCAAACAAAATAATATAATAAACATATAATCATAACAGAGAATACAAAATATTGCTTAACTTCAGGATGTCATTCAGATTATTAAGCCATAATATAGCTCGTCCGTGTCCGTTAAATTATTAATGTTTACAAATCCTCCCTTTTAAACTTTGTTAATAGCGTTGTCCTTTGTAAGACAAGGATAATTAAAAAGAGATGGTTTGTTCTACCAATCTAGGGTTTTGAAGTAACTGTTGGTTGGATCGTAAGACACCCATAAGAAACAAAACTAAATAGAGGATTCTACATTTTTAGTGATTTTTGAATTGTTGTTTCTTACACTGTGTTGATCTAACCAGCAGTTACTTCTTAAAATCAGATATTGGTAAACAACATTTTCTCTCTTTATTATCCTTGTCTTAAGAAAGACAATCCTCCCACAATATGTGTAACCAGTGGCGGCTCGTGGTCAATCATACTGGGAGGTCAAAAATTAATTTAAAAATAGACATACCTAAAAAATATAAATAACTCAAATGCACCGCAAAATTTTATACAATCTACAATTCTGTTCAAAATATAGCGATTTTTCGAAACATTCTCATTTATATCTCTAAGGGATTTTCTGTAAGCATTGTCTAGCTGTGTACGAATATCAACATTTCCTACGGTTGCAAAATTTACCGAGTATTTCATGTGTTCTGCAGATGAAGCATGTTTTTTTATTTCCTCTTTTAAATGTTTTAAATCTCTTACACTGATTTGCACTATAGCGAGTCTGACGAGTCTTTAGAAAATAATAAACATACAAAACAGTAAAATACATTTGATACTTCACAACCACATATCCAGTTAGCTAAATCGTACATTACCTTGCAAAAGTTTCGATGAACATCTTTATTTTTGTCTTTGCTAGTTTGTCGTAAACTTAGTTCTGGCAAAGGACGAGTATTTGCCTTGAACTCAACTAATTTTGTAAAATTAAGTTTGTTAGCACTTTTTAGTTGTTTAATTTTCTGCACTACCGACATTTTCTATTATAGCGCATGCACACGCGAATCAAAAATAGTATTTTTACAAAACAACACAACAACAGTAAAACATATCAATATAAATTCTTAAATTGATTTAAAACACGCGAAAATCGAATCAAAAATCGAGCGTAGTTGTACACCCTATACGAAGTCAACGTAAACTGCGGGATCGGGCTCATGACCCAAAGTTGATTATTGTTTCGGACGTTCGCGTTTATTCGGGCGCTGCACGTTTTTCGAGTTTTTCCGGGTAGATCTAATTCAATGAGGACAATTCGCACCGCCAGCCCAAGGTTGAAGAGGATGAGTTACGAACGACGGCCGATAAATTTTAAGTTATTGTACTTGCGACTTAATTACCTATTTTAATAAAACACGTAATAATGAATATTTTTTATATATTGTCAAAATTTTTGGAAGGTCATTGACCAAATGACCATATGGACAAGCCGCCACTGTGTAACGGTTTCTGGTTCGTTTCCACAGTAACAATTTGGATTAGAAATCGGATCCCATCAGAATTCCATTTTAAATGGCCTGTTCCTTTTTCCTTTTTGATCAAAGTCCTGCACTTCTATTGTTGGATCATCAATGAGATGTTTATTAAAAACATGGTCAGTTTCTGTTTAACGTATATTAGAATTTGAATTATTTGTTATTGATACTTTGAGTTTTGCCTCTTAAATTTTAATGGGTTAAGTATAGTGTTTTAGCATAATAAAAAGACACATATTTCAAACAAAGATGATGCGAATGCAGTAGCACGGATTGCTTCTACTGAAACGTAAACTTTACTCTTATGCTGTATAGTGAGCATGGGTGGTTTTTAAAGAAGGGCACGAGGTATAAAATCTGTTATTAAATATTTAAAAGGAACAGTAAATCAGGAGTAAATCCGGAACGTAGGGGTGAATTCGGACAAGCACGTATTTGTGCCTTTTTTATTGAAGGTTATCATTTCGCATCGTTGAGAATATGCAATTCTTATTTGAAACTGGTTTGGTTGCCATTAAGTGACGTTTGATAAAGATCGGTGTGCTTTTAAAATTTTAATTAAAGGTCCAAGTACGTACTTTGTCAATGTTTAGATTTCATGTTTTCAAGGAAGTCCAAAAGAATCTTTTGCCCACAAAAAACAGAAAGTTATACCGAACAAAAATGGCGGGAACACATTTGGCGTTTTATGGTTAATGTGTGCCCATAAAATTGTTTTTGGACTTTGCTTACTTTGTTTTACAAAAAATTGTCTACAGGCGGGACGAAACCGGACAGAATGGGGCGACAGTACAGAAAAAAAATTGGTATATAAATTTAAAGCAGAAAATTTAGATTTTTAAATATGGTCTTCCACAGGGATCGGTTCTTGTTCCATTCTTTTTAATGTAAATATTTCTGATCTTCCTTTTTACTAATGTCGAAAATTCGTCTACGCCGATAATATGGCAATTTCATTTCAAAACAATCGGAGTTTTTCGAAATTGAAAGAAAGCTATCTGATGATTTGGGTATTATGGAAAATTATTTCACAAAATGGCGATTATACCCCAATCTTAAAAAGACGGAGGTTTCTTGTTTTCATTTAATTAATAGATGAAAAAAGTAGAAAACTTAAAAAATGTTATCTTTAATAATACAAAAGTTAAACCATAATTTTAACCCAGTTTATCTGGGAGTAACTTCAGATACGTTTTAATTTATAAAGATTATTTAGAAAAAGTCAAACAAGAAATAATGTTATTCAAAAATTAGCTGGGACAGATGCAAATACATTTTCGTACAGCTGCATTGCCATTAGTTTATTCTACAGCAGAATATTGTGCTCCTGTCTGGTTGAATAGTTATCATACACAAAAAATTGATGCCCAGTTGAATTGCACTATGCGTATAATTAGTGGAACCATTAAATCTACTCCTCTCGATTGGCTTCCTGTTCTTTGTAATATTACTCCATCGAACATTCGACGAAAAGCTGCGTAAAAACGAGAATGGAATAAATGCCAACTCAACAAAAACTTTTACCAGTTTGGAATGACATTGAGAACCCTCCTGCCAAAAAGATTAAAGTCTCGAAGTCCTATATGATTGCAAGTACGGCTTTTTCTGAAGTTGAACAGTGGAAAAAATTACGGTCTGGAGTTGATGTTTTCAATAAACATTTCATTTATGATCAACAATAGAAGTTCCAGGCTTTGATCAAAAAAGAAAAATTTGGTCAAAAATAAATTGTATAAGAACAGGCCATTCAAAATGCAACTCTATGTTGTTTAAATGGAGTGCGATTTCTAATCCAAATTGTGACTGTGGAAACGAACCAGAGACCGTAACACATATTGTTTAAAGAAGGGTTTGTAAAAATTCATAATTTAATGGGTGAAGCTATATTGTGGCTTACGAATCTGAGGGACATCTGAGGTTCAGCAATGTTTTGTATTCTCTGTCCTGATTATCAGTTTTTCCATTATTTTTTTTTGCTGTCTTTAACCTACTATTTTTTTCGTCATGGAATGGCTGTGCTGTTATATTTTATATTCTTAATTACCTTCTATAATGTTTACACATTTAATTAATATTATTACATATGAATACTGAGGTGGGTAAGAGTTGGCATGTTTAAGTTTTAATGGTTTTCCTAAACCTTGAAGCAAATGCTTTCCCAAGACGAACCAATCCACAATTGCACACGGTTTTGTCACCACACTATACAGGTTTATACTTATCTTCTGGGGCACTATACATACACCATTGTTTTTATAAAGAATGATAACACCACAGAAAACTGTGATAACAATTACATCACAATACAATATTTAAAATGTACCATACAAATAAATAAATAAATTACAAAGAAGAGAATTTAACCAAGACTATTGAAAGACTTTAAAAAAAAAAGAAAAACGTCAAGACAAGCAGCCGAATGTTACCATATACCAAAATCTACCATTTTTGACCACCTGAAAGGCATATAGACTCTGAAACAGGGCGGGCAATTTTTTAGTGTTTTCTCTTTTGTTTTGTTATCTGAATCCAACATGGATAGAGGAGAACCAGCGGGAAATATAATGGGACAAAGTCAGATTGGTTTGACAGGCAACGTACGAAGACTGGCTTGAAAAAATTCTCCTCCCTTACTTCGAAACATTGCTAAAATCTGCTAGTAAATATTTGAACGGTAAAATTAATGAAAAGCAAATGTACCAATACGGATTGATTATGCTTGTGAAAAGTGAATTTTATTCTTATTTCGAATAGTGAATAGGCGTGGTTTTTCAAAGAAGGGCATGTGGTACAAAATTTGTTAGTGAAGATCGGAAGAACCTAATTTAATATGCAAATGTAGAGATATCGATTGCTTCTTCTGGTAAAAATGGGCGCTTTACTCTTGATGATAACATATTCAATTAGGGGTTGTTTCAAAGAGTTTGGTTGAACATAATAATAATGTAATAGGTTTGAATTGATTCTGACCAGTTGGTGCTGCTAGCAGACCATTTAACTTTGATCATAACCACAACAAGTAACAGTTCCAGTGAGAATATATTTATTAGAACTATCTCTGAATTTCCGCAAGAATCAGGTCAGTTGTTAAGTTCAAAGGCTTAAATTTAGCAAAATAAAATGTTTGTATAACTTAAAAAAAGTATTTATTTAAAAGGCACCAAACTGACTTGTGAACTCAAGAATGTGTAAATTTTTGTTTATGGGATATGACCACCTTCTTTGAGTTTTGTAACTAACGTATCGACATCAGGTAAAATAACACCAGCTTGACGAACTGGAGGATCTTCAACACTCAGAATTTTAATTCTAGGTGATACATCGACTCCTAAGTCTTTTGGAGTCATCTTTGTAATAGGTTTTTTCTTAGCTTTCTGTAAACAACAAATAAAACATTACGAAAGTTTAGCTGTGCTGTCTCATACCATTATATTAGGTAAAGTAGCATATCTTGGTTCATTCAAACGTAAATCCGCACTTATAACAGCAGGAATTTTACATTTAATTGTTTCTAAACCTCCATCAATTTCACGAGTTACTGTTAATCCTTTATCATCTTTTTCTACCTAAAATGTATGACATGGCAGATTATAAACTTATGTAAGTCTGTTATTTACCTTTGATGCAAAAGTAGCTTGGGGCCAATCTAACACAGCAGCAGTCATTTGTGCAGTTTGATTTGAATCATCATCAATTGCTTGTTTGCCAACAATTATTAAATCAATTTTTTCTTGTTGAGCTATTTTGGCAAGGATTTTAGAAACATGTATGGGTTGTAAAGTGTCATAATCAGAACCTGACACTTCTACATGTATTCCTTTATCTACACCCATTGTGAGGCTGTTCTTAATACTTCTTGTGATTGGGGTGGGCCACAAGAAACTGCTATAATTTCTGATGCCAATTTTTTTTCTTTCATTCGACTGCTTCCTCGACAGCAATTTCATCAAACGGGTTCATTGAATGTTTCACTCCATCGGTCACGACACCCTTTTTGTCTGGTTTTACACGTATCTGTTAGAAAGTACCTTTGAAGTAAGAATAATAAGATTTGTTTTAGTTTTACCTTTACGGCGTAATCAATAACACGCTTAACCCCTACAAGCACACGAGCCATATCGTTTATTTTTATTTAAGTAAAAAAAAGTGTGCTCGTTCAATAAAGAAAAATAATTGAGTTCACATTAATTTAAGATAAAATTATGGACTTTGAACATTTCTACAGATGATTTAAAGGAGGAGCCACATGATTACATTTATCTGAGGATTGTCAAATTGTCTAATTGTGCCAACGTAAGAACTGGAAAAGTAACTGTATTTGTTTCAAACCTTTATGTATGGTTTCAAATCGTCTTGAAATGTGTAGTGTTTTAATTTATAAATGTAAGTGTGTTTATGTATTTTTTTTAATGATTTTGTTGTGGGGCGTTAAAATACGTTTTCTTATGATTTCTTGAAAACTATTATGTTATGCAGTATCAAAATATGCTTGCGCTAACATTGCAAATTTAGCTATATCAGAGACTCTCGAACATTAATAAATTACTTTATTTCATCTTTCAAGAATATTGTAATTTTATTTTCATTATAAAATATTTTCATATTAATGACCTACACCTCTGAAGATATAAAGTAGGTATTGCATGCTTTACACCGGATTTTACATATAAAAAATTATAAGCAAACATAACTTTACTCACATTACCGGCCAGTTGCACAAAACTCGCTTAATATTATGCTTAGATTAAACACAATAGTATCGGCCAACGATTAAACATAAAGCAATTAGTTTTAATCCTTGAAAAAAAAATGCTTGAATGCTTGAAGTTTTATTTTATGAACTATGAACTTTGACACCACCTCAGAAACCCATTTTTTAACTAGATAATGATGCAATCAGAGTGAAGGACAAGTTGAAAGATCTTACTTTTTTTAAGTGAGTCGTGAAAAAAGAACGTATCCATAACTGAGTCACCGTGAAGTGAACTGAGACAATCTTAGATTTTGCATTAAAGAACGTTAAGCTTAAAACTACTTCAATTCAGAATATGAAAAGGTTAAAATCATGTTCGCATCTGCCACGGTTAACCTAAAATAAATAACAACTGTCATTGTTAACCTAAAATACATAGTAAATCTTCCACTTAACGTCTACTTCCACTCGTCACGTGAAATTTTAGTGTGCTTTTTTCTTTCTAGCAGGCTAAATTCATCTTTCGGTATAAGGAGAATATAGCGTTTTAGGTAGGTACTTACATTTAGCCTGAGATGGAGGTGATGTCTCGCTAAAAACGTATCATTTCCCACTATTCATTTGAATTTAAATCGTACCCGTCTTCTTGCAGGGTTGCAGGAGAAAATTAAGGGCATCTTGTCTTTAATTATTACAGTGCGAACAACGAGATTTGTGTATTTTTGGTTGTATAAAATTTGTACATGTAATTGTAATTTACTTTAAAAGCATTGCAACCAAATGCGCAATATTCGTAAATTTTGTTTTTACCAAATGTAATAACTTTTTTTGTAATTAATGCGAGTTGCGACCTCGTACTTTGTTGCGCTATCGGGGTGTGAAGCCATTTAATGTAGGATTAGATTTCCTTCTTTGATTCCGCAATTTCAATAATTTAAAGATGCTTGCTTTCTGTTTTCCGTTCGATTACACGTATAAATATTTTAACCACGTGTTTCTTTGTTTCGCTGAAACCGTTATCTTGTTGGCGCTTTCTTTTGTTTGTTTTCTATACAATTACGATAACGTAAGATGGTTTTTTTTGATCTTTTAATTTAAGATACCTCTAAAGCGCTCTTTTAAAATATGATCCAGAATAAAGCAATACTAGTGTGTGAAAGGGCTTTATTGTTCATTAATATTTTCTGTACCGTGAGTGATGAAAGTCAGGGGTATGGCTCACAGTCACATTTAGTTTTTTATCTGTTTTAATATATTTATGTTATTGTGTGTATATGCGATATTTGCAAAACTTAATATTGATTTAATGGGCTGCAATATGGCAATCTCAAAATTGACGCGGTCTGAATAGCCAGCGACTGGTGAAACTCGCCTGTTACCCACGGTAATATACAGTTTTAATTGAGAATGCATGTATGAATGAGCTAAATTGCTATATTCTGAATCGGAAACATTTTGGCATCTACATTCTGATAATGTTTGTTAGTGATGAACTGATGAACGGTTTCCCACCGGAATACATTGCTTTCTGAGGAGAATTGCCTGCAATGACTGTTAATTATTTTGATACATATTTTGGATATGTTTTGTTTATTTAATTGTTAAGGCGGAACTTGAGGTTTTTTCTTACTCTTCTTTCGTCAGACAACTTAGGCAGAGGGATATGATTTGGCTTTAAATATTTACTCAACTTTGTCAAAAGTGATACTTTTAGAGGTATCGATTTTAAACACTACCTTGGAATGCCTTAAATTCGTTAGGTGTAGTAACAGCATGCTTTGGACTAATTTAAGAATTATATTGATTTATTTAGAAATAGTTATTTAGTCTTAGATATTGCTATGATTAAAAATGTCCCTATGTTTATCCTGATCCCTGATGCAAAGTTATTGAATTTTGTCATTTTAGCTGTAGTTTGTGTCGATTGGTGAATCAGAGAGATTTTTGGGGCTATATTACAATTTATGATTAATTTCCATATTCAGTTAAAGCTGAGGATTGATAAAACACCATGAACATCATAACATAATAGTAAACATTGTAAAGAGGATTTTGAAAGCTCATAGTGAGGTGGTATAAGTCAAAGTTGCTTGTTTTTACTTATCTTGAAGTTATTGTATTTTTTTGGAGGGTCTGCAAATCAGGTAAAATCGATGTATCTCCGAAACGGAAGTAAGTAGGTATAGTGACATGTTAAAGAACATACACTATTTTTTATCGTACAATGCAAAAATAGAATAAAAATACAGGTTGATCCATTTAAAATAACCCAACTTTGACATGGTTTGTACTTTTGGAGGACCCTGTACTATACAAAATATTTTTAAAATGTGGTCTTGAATAATCTCGATATATGTATACTTTAAGATTTCTAATGTTATTTGTCGTTTTAATGCTACAGAATAATTCGTTGATAATGTCCCACTCTGTATAAGAGGCTGTGCGCTTAAGCGTGCATAGGAAGAGAATCTATCGAAATTGATAGGGTGCTTACGAAATTGAAGAAGGATGAAAAGCAAGTCCTGTTGTATACATTGAGAGCGCGGCCGGGATTAGTAGGATGAGACCCATCAAAACTATACGCCACTTTGTGGAAACGGACTCGTTCTTCAAAACATCGTGATGAAGCGTAGTATATTTGGTTTGTAGGAAATTGACATAATGGCATGTGGCTCAATGACAAATATTTTTTGATTAAATTAACTGTGTATTATTTCTTCTTTGAACTCTGCATCAACTAGTAATCGTCGCTCCAAAGACTAAAATCCAGATTTAACATCATCGTAGGAATTTCCCAGTAAACAAGGTTTTTCTTTCAGTAGAAGATGAACAACAAAAATAGCGCCGGATTGGCTTCGCGTAGTTTCGCAAATATCTTTTCGCCATTCGGAACTTTTTAAAGAAGCTAAACCAGAAGAGGGAGCTCTTTAACAGCCAAAATTGTTTAAGGTGGTGCTAAAGTTTAGTATCTAAATGAGTAAAGTTGCAATGGTGCGTGAGATGAGATGAAACCGACGTGTGATTCTACGGATCAGAAAGAATCCAACAAAGTTCAGTATTTTGTAGCATTTTCTACCTTCTAACGTAAATTACCAGAAAATTCCACTTTCTACGAGTAAACCTATCTCTTAGATGAAGTGTAAAAGGAAGGATCCGCTGACTTAATATTTGCTGTAAGCGCTATATCTTCCGGATTAATTTCAAACGAGGATGTATCAGAAGTAATTTCTGGCAATACTAAACAAATTATTTTTGCTTGTAGTTGCTCACGAGTAAACAGCACTAATAGAACAGTCTTGATTATCAATCCCTTGGAGCAGCAATTTGGTTGGACAAGTGAAAAGATTTAGCTTGTCGCAAGGAAAATTGGTGAAATATTAACTGTGTTGCCTGAGTTTAACTGCACTATGATTATACAGCGATCTTTAGTACTTCCAGAAACTTTGACTAGAGCGGCATTAATACTTCTGCTCAGAAGAAACTGCATAAGATTTGGTTTGATTTGTCGAGAATTACCTTATGAGACATTAAGCATTACTGACCGCTCGTTGGTGTGTTATCATTAAAAACATGAATGATATGTAAAAGATTATGACCTTTTTTTTTATACAATAACGACAGGTGTCCTTTACGAATGCAGTTTAGTCAACGTTTAAGAGCTTTTTCAAATTCTATTATTTATGGATACATTTTTGAATGTATCGAATGGAAAAGAAAATATCTTCTCCACAAAGTAGAGTTTTGATGGTGCAGAAGTTATCAAAGAACGAACTGATTAACTTTTGAAATAGACCTTGCTCCGTGATGTGTGATGTGTCATTGACTTAAGTAGAGAGGTACGCTTTTCCAAAAAACCAAAGAAATGGTCGACATTTGGAAATTCTGTACATTATTTCTCAAAGCCCTGTGACGGTAATTTTTTAATGATGCCGTTCCTTTCGTCGGATTATTCATGAATTATGATGCTATTTGCCCTTAGCGACAGGCAACCATCTATGCTTGTGTCTAATTTGAGGGAAAATGGTTACACGAATTTTGTGGAAACTTTGGTTATTTCTATCTTGATAATTGGTGGTCGTCAATGTAAGATTTCGAGTCTTTTTAGGTAACTGAATTGTTTCTTCTAATTAAATAAATAGGTCGTTATTCTCACTAGATGTATACCTGAGGTTGTGAAACAACCCTAGAAGACTCATTAATTCCGTACGCTTGATAAACGCAGTAAGTTGACTTTTATTTCAAAACCCGCATGTGGCTTCACCGCCATCTTGTGAATTCAAAAATTTTGGCACGGAAGATCAAATTTCTATTCATCGTAATTACTGGACGACTCGCTCGCAGGGTGCAACGTTTTTTTAAGCACTGAGGGATGTATGTTCGATATTCCTAAAAATTAATAAATACTTGGGCTCGTTATCTTATTACACTTCAATATTTAACCTGGATCTGTGTGGTGACGCTAAACGTATTTCTCTGAAGAAGCTGTTCTCGATGTACACCAAACTAAGTGATTAGAATTTAAGTGTTAATCTTTATTATCTGTATTACTATTTTTAATGCGATTGTCATTGCATACACGAGACGTTATTTAATTTACGGTTTTATCCTTTTCTGTCCATGTACTGGTTGTGAGCTGAAAGGTCTTACAGTCGTCGAATACCTGGGTTTATTTACTCTCGATTTTCTTTTAAAAACGTTGAATTTATGCATGATAATTTACTTTAGGCCGTTAAGATTGAACTCAATGGGTGTATTCATAAAATTTATATTTAAGAAAATTGTACTTTATTGTTTTTTTTTTAATTTTTTTTTATCGTA
Source organism: Abscondita cerata (assembly GCA_030710515.1). Lineage (NCBI taxonomy): Eukaryota > Metazoa > Arthropoda > Insecta > Coleoptera > Lampyridae > Abscondita > Abscondita cerata. Next base: position 571,890 of record JALBCR010004258.1, read on the forward strand.
TGGCTATCTACAAATTCACTCTTAATAAAGGCAGAGTATGTATATACACATGCATAAAAACCAACACTTTTACAAGATTGACTAACAATTCAAAATTAAAAGAATTAAAACAAATATACTATACGAATACATTTGAGATATAGGCCATGGATCATAAGTCGATATCCAGGGAGGTCAGCCAATTCACAGCAGCAGGAGTGGCATTCAGAATCTCGCTCCATTCTCCACCAAATTTTCTTATTGGGCACTCGTTGGCTATGTGAGCTACAGTTTGATCTGGCGCTCCGCAGTCGCATTCCTGGGAGTGCGAGAGTCCCCACTTGTACAGCATGGACTTGCATCTGGCATGGCCAGTCCTGATGCGGTTCAGGCTACACCAGCTTTTCTAGCCATTTGCATTCCTGGGAGAGGGACGGTAGGATCCTCATGGTCATTATGGCTAAAATCGTGATTAGATGTCCATTTGGATTTCCAAGCTTCTCTGATGTGAAATGGCTCATGGTCGGTTAGTACCTTATTCTTGCCAAATGGGTTTCCGGGATTTAAGACGACGGCCCGGAGCATTATCAATATCGTGTGGATTGGCAGAATTCTAGGATGTTTAGGATCGTGTAGTTTGTCCCATTCGCGAGCAGCAGCTTGTTGTCTCCTCAAGTCCGGTGGGGCTAAATTCGTCAGTGCGTGAAGCCAGGGTACCGGAGTGGACTTTAGGGTTCCTGATATAATTCTCATGGTATCGTTGAGGTGCACGTCGACTTTGTTTGTGTGAGAACTTTTGTACCACACCGGTGCACAGTATTCTGCCGTCATACAAATCAAACAACCCATATTATGTTATTTATACGAAAATTGATGTCATGATATATAGACGACTTGTTTCGGCGCCAATTTTCAGTATTTGAGTAAACATCTACTTTAAAAAAGTACATTGTAATTTAAAAAAAAATTATAACTGGCAAACGTGTTTTATAAGTACGGACTTCGATATCGCACATTTTATAAAAAGTTGGAAAATACTGAAATGTCACTAAATTTTGATCAACTCCTGCGTATGTCAAGTGTCGCTGTGAGTAATTCACTTAATTTTGCATCAATCTCTGAGATATATTTTGGGCGTCTATACTAGACTTAAATTTTTAATACGACCGAACTGTGTTTGAGATATTTAACAGTGATAACGTATACTAGTTTTGTCCCTTCGTTAATTTCTACGAGTTTGTGTGTTCTACCAAAGACCATATAATGGGTTATGGTTCTACTTCCTCTAAGACCTACTACGAATTGCACAGTAATTTTTTTACTAAGATCTTTTGGGGTGGCGCCATGGTCGTATTAGAAACTTTAATAGACTTTCTTCGATATCTTTCTGCGATCTACTCACCGACGACGATCTTCGAGTAAGTTTCTAAGCGACTTCTATTTTTTTCTAAATCGAATGTTTATATACCTACAACTTTTGTTTCAATTTTTTTTATTCTATATTGAATTATTGTGCAACGATAGTCACTTACCATTTTTTGTTTGGTCAGTATCTTCAAGAATATTAATTATTATTTGTTCGACGTAGATCCACGAAATTTGTTTCTCTTCTTTTGATCGTTAGATTAAAGTAGGAGAAATAGTAAGATATGCAGTTTCAGAAAATAAGGATAATACTAGATATAGAACCAAAGCAATTAAATCGACAAATTTTATATTAGTAAATACAGGAGAAGAATGAAAAGGGGTTAGAATAATAGAAAGTGAATGGTAAATAAATAAATTATTTAATGCAATTTATGAATCATCTATTAATACGCAAACATTTAATACATTTTCAAATTGCTTTTATTTTAGACGTTTAATTTAAGTATATACAAAAGAAAAAGAAAAATTGGCACAACATTACTCTTTTTACACAATGACATGTTATCTACATTTATACGAAAAAACTGTTAATGCAAAAATCATCTTTTAGCAGCTTTAGTGAACAACCATATACCATAGACTAGCAATTTATTTTTTTAAATAATTTACTGCTCCTAGTAATATCTTCTCAATTAAGTAGCGCAATTAAAAAAAGACTAGTTATTTTTTATTTCATTTTCGTCGAACAAAGTTGGTTCTTAACGCATTATGCTTGCTATTTCCTATTGCTGTATTTGAATCACCTTAATGGTAGCTGGCCAGCTTCGGTGCAGGATTTACAACAAAATCTCGCATAATATTTATGTATACAGTAATGAGCTCGTACTATTAACTGACAATTAGCAAAGAATGGATTATCTGTACAACCTGCTTGTTGTTTGGAACCTATAATTTAGAAATTTAATAAGAATATAGGTGTATACCATCAAACTTTTGCAAACCTTCAACTTTAATTGTTATTGAACTATACGATCGTGAAAATGAATTGGCTGCTTCGCATCTATATTCTCCCGAATCTGATTCATTAGCTTTATATATAGTAAGTCTATGAGTATCTGAAAGAAAATTCAAAACTAATTTATCAATTTCAGTACATAAATTTTTATATACCTGAAATGTGAATGAACGGTGATGGATTAATAAGATAGCCATCTTTAAACCATCGTACTATCGGAATTGGGTAACCATCTACGTCACAACCAATGGATATATTTTTTCCAGAAACGAATGAGGTATGCGTCAGAGTTATATTTGTTTTAACTACGACTAGAATAAATTTATATTAGATAACGTTATACATGGTTTGAAGTTAGTTTCATGCACTTTGTTAAAAAAGAACATGCATAGTTACCCTGATATTGTGGTGGTACTACTGGACTTATTGGAGTTGCTGGTTTAATGCTGGTGGTAGTGGATATAGTAGAGGGTTCGTGGTACATAGTATGTGTTATAAATGGAGTAGTGGTAGTAGTAGTAGTAGTGGTTGTTGTAGTAGTGGGTGTAGTTGTAGTGCTAGTGGTAGTTGTAGTACTTGGTGTTGAAACAGTATGTCGTTCGGGTGGATTTATAACGTATTGCATATATTTAACATCTTCTGGTCTTGTACTGTAAACAGGCCCCTAATGCTTGAACAGTAACAGACCAACTAGCTGCTTTTCAATGCCGTTGTACGCTTGGCAAGTGTAAATGCCCAAATTTGATAATTGGACTGAATGTATAAGAAGAGAATAATCTTTGTGTAGTTCAAACTGATGAGTGTGTAAAGGAACTAAACCATCATCTTTGAACCATGTCACTTGTGGGAATGGAAAACCAGTTGCATAACAATGTAATGTTGCTGGGGCTCCCAAAGATGCTACCACGTGAGTATTCTCACTATCACCCACAATCGAAGTTGCATGCGGTAGGGAGTCTGTTATGTTTAGTAAAATTTTCGTTAGTAATTAGTAATCTACTGATTTCTACAACTTAGTAAACATACACATAAACATACACTAGTTTTGTTACTAAAGAAGATTCTTGTTTAAAAAAATATTTGACATACCTGTTACTTCCAAATGAATTTGTTTTTCTAAAGGTCTACCTATTCCATTTTCAGCTGCACATAAATAAATACCCGTGTCGGTTCTATGTAAAGTGATAACTTGAAGGGTGCCGTCTAACATCAAGCGATACCTTGGTTGAGTTCCATCAATCTATACAATTAATTTTAAACTACAGCCTCACCATATGGTTTTAAAATCACTTACAATTAGATTTCCTTTTCTCCATGTAATCCTAGGTGTCGGATTTCCTTGAACGGAACAGTCTAATGTGGCGTAATCACCTTCGCCGGCGGAAACTTCTGGTTGGAATTTGGTTTCGTCCACCTTTGGCGGATAATCTATAAAATTTATTGTGAGATTGTCAATTTTGATAACTGCGCTTACATTCCGTGTGCGGAACAGTATACGTTGATGCAGTTGACGAAGTAATTAATTGGGCGGGAACTTCAATTAATGGTGCTATGCATACAGTGCCACAACTAGTTGCGCAACATTTGAGGTCTAAAGTGCAGTCAGCATCGTTTTCGCAATCTCTTTCACATCGACTCGCGCTAGTTCTTATGTAAGGGCACTCTCCATCTTTGAGAACTAAAAGTATCGATTGTAGGACATTTTTAATTAAGGTAAAAACAATTTACTTTGTCTGCAAACGGCTATGAACGTTGGGTCTTCGAACGTTGTGCGATTTCTGTTGAGATCGACCGCACATTGTCTACTTTCGTCACAGATAATGTTTCGACAAGGATCGTGACATCTACATCTGGTGCATAAGTCACTTTCGTCAACGAACGCTTCTGTACCGTATTCGCAAACTAGGGTGCCGCAATCATCGAGATACTTTTGGCAGGGATTAGGTTCTACTTGTCCACTATCAGGTCGTGTAACGACGGGTGCTGGAAAACTATGCGTTAGACTAAATCGTCAATATGATCAAATTTAAGTTGCGCAATGCACAATGTTGTTAAGCGTTAAATAGGCTATTGAAGCTTAGGTTCCATACATTACACTTACGAGCGTCAGTTTGCACCACATAATCTTTACAAAAGTCTATACATGCTTGGAACGTTTTAAAATTGTTGAAATTTCCTCCACATCCAGTGTAGATGAATGGAGCACATTCACCACGCGAGTCGTCAAAATAGTAATGTTTGTAGTATCCTCCTTCGCATGGTCCAACATCAAGTGGTAGTCGACATATTACTAATTTTTGTGAGTAATGTTATTCATTAGTAATGACAGTGACACATAACATTTGCATTCGTTGTTAGATGTAATTATAGACATTAAATACTCGAATATATGTAGTTAACTACACTTACCACTCTTAGTCTCGTTTGTAATTGAGGTGGGCTTTTGTTCTTCACGAGTTACGCAAACATTTTCACATTCTTCTTGAGAACTAAACCGATTACCGTTACCGTCACAACCACCATAAACGAATTGTCCACAATGTCCGTAAACAGAGTCATAGTAGAATTTGCGCAAGTAACCTCTGCATGATCCAGGATCCCTTTGAAGACTGCAAACATCTGAAAACATTTTTCTGATTAACTGTAAAAACTTACTGCTTTTACCTTGATCTTTGAAACGTCCACATTGTCTTTCGCATTGTTCTTCACTGGTGAAGCGGTTTGCATTACCTCCACATCCGGTATAAACGAAAGCTAAGCATTTTTGTATTATGGGATCATAATAGTAAGATGGAATGCTGTCAGAACAATTACCGGTATCAACCGGTACGTAACAAAGTGACAATTCAACAGTACCACCTGAAGTTTTTCGCTAATTATGATGAAAATGTAATAGATTTTTATAATTACTTGGAGTGCTGGGAGTTGGTGGACGCGTTGGCAGTGGAGCTGTGACGGTTGTTGAACGACGTTTCTGACACCGTTGTTCACAAGAATATTTATCGTAAAATTTATTGGCATTTCCTAAGCAGCCGCCGTAATTAAATTGTTCGCACGCATCGATACTTGGATTATAGTACCAACGATTGTATACGCTTGTGCATGGTCCGACAAGTGCAGGTAAGGTGCAAAGGTCTTGTACCTGGCCACATTTTTCTTCACATTCAGTGTCAGTGTAAAAGTTGTTTCCATTTCCAGGACATCCTCCATACATAAACTGCTTGCACGAACCGTCAGTTCTATCATAATACCATCTAGGATCGTAATTATGACAAGGACCGATATCGCTATCCAAAAAGCAATGTTCTGCAAGGAGATGAATATTGAAAAATCCACCACATTCAAACAATCACTGCTACTTACTTTCCCCTCTTATTGTTAGCATAAAATAATTAACTGCTCAATTGTTGTTATCTTTTAATAATAATGTATTACCTGGTTTGAAAGGTCCAATGGTGGCAGGTAAAGTTGGTGCGGCTGTTGCAGGAACCAAAGTGGTAGTTGTGACTTTACACCTTCTATCGCAATCTTCTTCGCTTTCAAAGTTATTATCATTTCCTCCACATCCACCGTAATGAAACCGTCGGCACTCTCTGTATGTCGTGTCGTAGTACCAGTGTTGTACGTAATTTGCGCAATCTCCAATTTGAGGTGGTAATTGGCAAGTATCCTTAACTGTTATGAACAGTGCGTTAGTTCAGTTGAATTCAACGAATATTTAATTTAACGTTTTATTACAGGGTTTCTATAAATTATTGTCTCATCAAGTTGGCAATTAAATGAACAAAATTAACGATAATCGACGAACAACACACATTTACAACTAGGGATAATAATTACAACCGAACGATGAAATAACCTACAAATAATGATAAATTAATTCGTCATCAATTTAATCTGCAAATTTGCTTTTTTTGATGAGCCGATCGTTTACAGAAACCCTGTATAACAGACTGATGTCCACAAAACGAATATTTTTAATACGACCAGGAACAATACATGAACAGATAAACAAAAGGGGGTATCTTAAATTTGGAAGTTGTAAATAACCTGGGTATATCTATACTATACTAAAACATAATTTACGAAGGAAAATTGTTAATTTTTATAGACTGCTTGAATTTATATTTAAAAACACGTTTTAAATTGGTTAATTTATTATAGGTAAGTCTCCAACTTACGAACAAACATAATAATACTCCAAATAAAAAAATGAAACAACTTCTTCACTTTACCTTTCCGCAAATTGGCTGAGCAACAGAAACATATTGCACTGAAAGAGTTATTTTAAATAATATTTTTTTTAATCGGAAATTAATTAATATTGGGGTTCTATTCAAATCAAACGTAAATTTAAGGTAGATAATTAAAGTTTGTAGAGTTCCAGACTTAAAAATTAAAAAATAATAAAAAAAAAATTATGTATAATTACCCTGAAAGGTAGACGACATATTAAACCGCTACTTTTTTTTTGTACGCTTTTGGTCTCGAAATATATCGGAAAGAATTCTCCGCCTTAATTTTTTTTTGTTTGAACTAGTGAAATAAGGGCGATGCAGGGACACTTGTGTGTGAACCTTGTAACGTGTTACTCGAGGTATGTACAATGTATGTTTAGATTAATTTTGGGGATGCTTTATTTTGAACCAGATTTAAGTTTGCTCTTTTGCACGTTTTTAGTTTTACCTTTTACGATTGTTTAAACCACAATTCTAGAAAAATTACCTAATTAGTAACCGCTAATGTAGTTTCTTTGTCTGAAAATTTATTACGTAGAGAATTATCTCGCGCGTATTTTCTTTTTGTAAAACGCCCTCATGATGCGTTTGTCACCAATTTATCAAATGATTTTTTTTTATTACGGGTTAATTTAAGTTGAGTTCATATACAGTGTGTCCAAAATTCGATGCTCACCATTGGTATTTTGGAAACGGTAAGAGTTACAGGGTCGGTTAAATGGAACAATATGGAGGTATTTATCTTACCTCTTCAGACCTTCTCTTGTTTTTCCAAAGAAATGCGTTGCCTACTAGATATTGCAAAAAGTGAAAATCGGCATTTTCTTTAAACTTGCGTAGAATCCACACTATTTATCCTATCAAAATATGTAAATATAAAAGTTGTAGACATTTAGATATTGAATAATATGCGTCATTAAAATATTTTTTTGCTTGCATCAGTAGCGAAATATGACCCAAAGTTGCATTTTTTAAATGGAAATGATAATTTATTTTTATACAGTTGAATTACTTGATTTTTTTCCTTTTCAACGATATAAGGTTCGAGCTATTTATCTTGTGTACTTTAGAAGATATAAAGAAAAATCGTTTTTGAGATCTGTAGATGTATTTTAAAGCACATCACACTATCCATGATTGCAAATTTTTAAGAAACAAACAACTGCACATCAAATCTGTCAATAATATTGTTACAGTAGTATCGTGTCAGAACTTGTAGTTGTTGTAGTAAGCTATTCATATTCAAAATTGATGATGCAGTTTTCAAACCATGAAAAAACGGACATGTTTGTTGTCTACATAAGATGCCATCGTAATTCAACTGCGGCAGCAAATGAATATCACAACTTATACCCCGAAAGAAGGCAACCTCACAGAACTTTGTTTTCCCGACTCGAGCAAAATCTTCGACAAGGTGGATCCTTCACCGCCATTCGTCCTACAACCTATCAAAAGACAATGAGGATGCTGAAATAGCTGTTCTAGCCGCTGTTAATGTTGAGCCTTCCGTTTCAGTAAGAAAAATTTCGAATGACAGTGGTATGGCAAGAAGTTCAGTACATTATGTTTTAAAAAGAAGAAATTTCATCCTTATAAGCCAATGATATGCCATCATATCAAAGAGAATGATTATGCTCGAAGAGTTACATTTTGTAGATGGTACCTGGATGAAGTTACAAACGATAATTCTTTTTCTAAAAATTCTTTGGAGCGATGAAAGTAGATTCACAAACAACGGCATTTACAATCGGCATAATTATCATTATTGGAATAATGAAAATCCGAAAATAGTTCGAGAATCGCGTTTCCAAGAACGATTCGGATTTAACGTGTGGTGCGGTATTTTGGGAAATCGTTTGATAGGTCCATTTATTTATAATCAAACGCTTAATTCGACTAGATATCTTCAACTGCTGCAAGCCGAAGTCGAAGATGCATTGGACGAGCTACCTATTCAAGAAGAAAGAAGTATTTTGTTTCAGCAAGACGGCGCCCCGGCCCATAATTCCAGGATCGTCACTGAATATTTATCAGCAAGATTTGGAAACCGTTGGATTGGAACAAACGGTCCCATACGTTGGCCTGCGCGATCACCAGATTTGTCCATACTAGATTTTTCCTGTGGGGACACATAAAAAATTTAGTATACGTTGTCAATTATGAGAACGTTAATGATTTGCAGCAGAGCGTCATGCAGGCCTTTAATTCAGTTAGCGTCCGTCAATTAATGAATTGCCGAATAAATATTGAAAAACGCTATACAAAATGTTTAGAAGTCAATGGCCGCACTATTGAGAATCTTTTATAGGAAAACTCATTCGTTTTACGATGTTATCCACCCGTTATGTTTTTGTTATTATTGCTTACAACTTGGTAACATTATAAATCTGCCTCAAAAATGATTTTTCTTTATATCTTCTAAAGTACACAAGATAAATAGCTCGAACCTTATATCGTTGAAAAGGAAAAAATCAAGTAATTCAACTGTATAAAAATAAATTATCATTTCCATTTAAAAAAATGCAACTTTGGGTCATATTTCGCTACTGATGCAAGCAAAAAATATTTTAATGACGCATATTATTCAATATCTAAATGTCTACAACTTTTATATTTACATATTTTTGATAGGATAAATAGTGTGGATTCTACGCAAGTTTAAAGAAAATGCCGATTTTCACTTTTTTTGCAATATCTAGTAGGCAACGCATTTCTTTGGAAAAACAAGAGAAGGTCTGAAGAGGTAAGATAAATACCTCCATATTGTTCCATTTAACCGACCCTGTAACTCTTACCGTTTCCAAAATACCAATGGTGAGCATCGAATTTTGGACACACTGTATATTGCTATGGGAAACAATAGATAGATAAAATATAAGTTAACAATGTTTAGTTCAGATTGTAAAATAACCACTGTCGCGGAGGCATAAAATTGGGCGTTTTCAGTCTATTTTAGAACATATGAAGGGGATTTTTTCTAACAATGCAACAAGATGTGGAACGCTACTAAATTATTATTTGTTTTAAATCGTTTGTTTTGAGGGTCGTTTACATCTATTTGAATTGAAATTAACGTACGTAAAATTAAGAATTGGCAAATGTTTAGCACCATTCCGCTAACACTTGCGTAAAGTATACGGAAAATTAACGTGTACACGAAATTGTTGTGTCAACTTCAACTTAAGAAGTTACTAGACAGTTTATTATGTTTGTGTGCAGTTTTACCATGAGTGATTGTAAAGTAATGTTCAATGAGGACTTCTTAAGCTAACTTAGTAAATGTAAGCGGAAAGCTTCGTGTGTTCGTGCTTTGATTCTTATTTTTTTGTGTCTGCATTGATTTAGTTTAATTGGATGTGAACGATACCTTACTCATGAATTCGTTTGTACTTAACTTTTACAAGTTGGGGAACGTTTTTGAATGAAGGCTCTTATCGATGTTGTTTTTTTGATATATTGATTTAGTTCGAATCGGATGGGTGTATTTTAAGCCGCCTGGTAACGACCGTTGGTTGACTTAATTGTCCTACCTGGTTTGTTGCAAGTGGAGTAGCTTGTACATCTCCACTGTGGAATTATTTGATATTTTTGATTTAGCAAACGTTGGGGAGTGTTCGTCAGAAAGGGAGCGGTTTAAGCCGCCTGGCAACAACCGTTGGTTGACTATGTCCTAGCTGGTTTGATGCAAGTGGAGTAGCTTATCTCTCTCTCAATTTAACATAAAACTTTTACTATGACATTTATTGTCATTGAACTTATTATTTACCTGCTGCTACAAAGAATATCAAAGCAGAGGTTATTGATTTATGATCTTGATTTAATTTGATATAATATTTATTATGTATATGTAAACTGTAGTTTTTTTTGTGTTTTCTCTGTGTTTTTACTAACATTCGACAAACGAAGTCATGAGGCTATTTGATGATTATTTATCTCATAAGAATTGAAATATGATGAACATATCTGGTTGCAGTGTTTTATTTGATTTGGTTAATATTTTGATTATTGACATTTTATGTGTTATGCCTTTGCGATTTGTGTGTTATTTGTGTATGTCCAATGTACTTTTCAGGTTTTCCTTTTTGTAAGCAGCCTATGCAGGAATTAAATATTAAATGTTATTGTGGTTTGCATGTAAGTTTTATTTTAATATATTGGTTTATAATACATTATCCAAAGTGAATCAGTTCTCATTCAATCCGAATCTATCCAAATCTTGTAGAGAAATTAAAAATAATCACAACGTAGGATCTTTTTCCATTTTATTTATTTGACGATCACAACTTTCCTTTTGTTAAGGCCAAATTTTATTAACTTTATTTTTGGAGTGGGTTACTGACTTCTAATTTATGTACTACGACATGGGTTAGTTGTCACCTCTGATACTCGTGACTTGTTTTGAAATTTTGTCATGCATGTATCATTACAAGTTTACGATTTCTAAAAACCGACCTATAATTAACTTAAGAAAGAAATTGAATTTATTCGTGTAAATAATACTTTCGTTTAGTTGCAATAAATGGTTTAGCACGGATTTTTATTTTTGATAAGCATTTTCAAAGTATTGAATACGTGGTACATAAAAGATGTTTCTTGAATAACCATAGACGCAACGTTTGCAAAGTGGATGTGGAAAAGATTAAATTTTATGAGGGCAGGTGTGAAAAACGAGCCTAAGTTCAAGTGCAGAGAAAAGATACGAGAGCAGTCATCAATGAACACCGGATGGCTTTACATGTAGTTAATAATTATTCTCAAAATAAAAAGCCGAGGAATAAATATCAAAATCAAAATATAATGTAGAGAAAAGTATAAAATTACAATGTTTAAACTCCGTGAAAGCGTTGATTGAAATATTGGTAAAGATAGTCAACCTTACGGGATTATGCGACCCCGAAATTCGTTCTAAACATCAGAGGTCGGTAGTATCGCTTTGTGCTAAGAAAATACGTCAATTGTATTGTAGAATTTACAGAACAGTATTGCCGATAAATGTGAAATAGAAAACTGTAATTTTGCTGATAGTTTATGCTAAGGCACGACATTGTTGCCAATGCATCATGCCGTTGATTGAAATATTGGTGCATTGAGTCAATGTTGACAAACAAACAAAAACATGCGTTCTACAATATACAAGAATTTATTGATTTTTGTCGACGTACTAATTAAATGTGTGTCCTTTGTTATTTATTTTTTTTTCTATTGTCTGTTAATTGTTCAATGTAATAATATTTATTTGTATCTTTCTTACGTAAGGTTATAACAATGGTTATACCATCATGACAAACATATATGTACAAAGATTGTATACATACACATGTGAATAAAGTTTATTATTATGAAAAAACCTGCAGATTTAAAAAGTATTAATTTCGTAAAGAAATCGTTGAAAAACGTTCTCCCAAAAAAAACAATTTCTTTAAATACTTTTGAAAATTTCATACTCATATATTTATTACATTAACATCGTTTATCCGTTGAAAATGTTTTAAAATCTATTAGGCTTACGCAAGTAAATTTCTAAATTTTGGTCATTGAAATTAAAATTTTTAACATAGAAACGCTATCTCTTTTTATGTTGGAACGAATGTTGAATTTTCTTATATTACAATCTAACGTACTCAACTGTTTGCATCTAAACAATATTATAACAAGCCTACTCATTTACTAAAGGTGTTGCTAAAAGTATGCAATTGTAGAATTTCTGACTAAGCCGATAAGGAATGTGACTCATAAACGATAATCCGGAAGACTCCTCGTAATACATTTGTTTCAATATGTTTTATGTATAGCATTGTATTAGGTACGTTATTATTTATGTGTAAATTGTTTGTAAATTATTACTATTATTTTAGATCAGTTGGAATTGTAATTTTTGAAACAATGTTTATAATTAATGAGCTATTTTTACTTTAATTAAACTATTTTAATTCGAAACCATGATATTTTGATACAGTTTCAAAGAGTAAAATCCTAACTTTTTATCTCTACTAACAGATAACAAAGTGTCACTTTTCGTAAATTATTTTTTCCCTCGGGAAAAAGTGAGTACTATTTTTAACACCAAATTTCCCTCAATAATTTTCTAATTCTATTGTAATATGATTTTTCAATATTAAATCGTCATTTATTTCGTCACAGAAAAGAATAGTGTATTATACACGTATTATCCGCACCGCGTCGGGAGACAACACACCTCAAGATAAAATCTAGTACTTTTATTTTTAGAAGTAATAGGAATAGGTTTTATTACCAAGTGAATTTAAATTTGAAGGTCTAGTGGAACCCACTTTCCTAAAAAACACGGTAACTTGTTGCCTTTTGAATTGAAAAATTTGAAAACCAATTTTTATTTAAAATCCTTTTCAACTGAACACGTAAAAACAAGTAGATACAAAAACCAATAATTTTGCGTTTCTGAACTCTAGTGGTATTTCTCCCAGTATGTTCTACTTTATTCCTAACGAAGTTATTAAATGACAAACAAATGTCAACATTATTATTTGCAAGTTAAAAATAAAGTGCAAGCATAATTTGTAAAATAATTGTTTCTTATTTATCTAACACCGACCAAACCAAACTGTTTTAACAAATAACGCTTCGCATGTATTTTAGTAAATTATTAAAAAAACATTGTCATTAAAATCCAAGATATGTATCATCAATGGTATTATTCATAAATGAAAAATTCGTCACTTTTAATTACTAGTTAATACGTTTACTAAATATTTGAAAACGTTGCAACATTGTATTGACAAAAGTAAATTTTACGGATTGTATGTTGCGCCATTTTTACAACGGTGGAATAAATTGAACTATTCTATTTCAAGAATCGTACACATTATAACTTAGCGCTTCAGTACAGGTGAAAAAAGTAAACAAAAACGCAACCCAACATGCATATGTGAATTGCATCCGTGATACGAGCAAATACAAGCGGTTGACTATCTTTACCAATATTTCAATCAACGGTGAAAGTTAATCGTACGTAAAAATTTAATGTTGGTTTAAAACAGTGAAACAATTCTGGATAAATAAACAAATAAACACCGAATAGTCTTAAATAAAGTGACCTAAAATAAATTTAACTTGAAAACAAGAAGAATTCATTCATGCTGACGGAACAACACACAATTTGAAAGGTTACAGTTTAAGCAAAGAGTGTTTAAATTTGTTTAAAATGTATAATCAATCCAAAACGAAATATTTTTAGTAGGTAGGTAATTAAAATTGTCTTTTTCCTTAACGTGTACGTATAAAATAAGTTCATTAAATATTTTTTAATCTATTGCATATTTTGTATATTACATGCAAAACATAAACAAAATAAATTTGTTGTATTGTAGAACAAAAATTTCATTAAAAAAACTCCAAGCCCTGAGGTTAAACTAAATAATTTTTGAAGTCACGAATTTCAATTATTTTTTTTTTAAATAAAATAATTACGATCCCTCGCAATATGTCCTGCATGCACTCCGCAAAAAATTTTACAAATGTGTGATGTAAAATCTTACGTTTTTCTTCCTATAGTCTGTTTGGTTAACAGAAATAGTCACACTTTACAAGTTCGTATGTCGGACACTTTTTATACTAAACAATTTTAAGCGGTATCAAAATTATTACAAATTATCTACTATTAGTGCAAGGTAAATAAAATAAATAAATTATTAGTGAAACAATTTGCTTACCAATTTCATTTGGACAGTCAGCTTCGCATGCTGCTTGACTGACGAATCTGTTATCATTACCATTACAGCCGGTATAATAGAAAGGCATGCATCTTTGTTTTTTGTTATTATAATACCATAATGCTTGTAGATCATCACAGACACCTCCCGCCCTTAGTAAAGAGCATTTATCTAATGTAACATTTTGTTAATTGTAAAAAAAAGCGTGCATTATAATAATTAGTCGTAATTAGTGTAACATTTTGTTTAGTTCCTACACATTATAATTTCAACAGAATACATACCTTTCTTTTGATTAAGAGCAGAACATTGTTGCTTACATTCAGCCTCTGTTAAGAAATTATTTTGATTAGCTTTGCAACCTCCATATAGGAACTGATTACAAGATCCGCTAGCTTTGTCATAGTACCACCTGACAAACGCACCATGACAAGGACCTTCATCTCTTGTTTGTTCACACGGATCTTTAACAAAAAACAATAACCGATTATTAAATAGATTATATTACGCACCAGCGATGCTGTCCTGTTCACATAAGTCCATACATTCTTCTCTGGTTTCAAAGTTATTATTATTACCCAAACAACCACTATACACAAATTGCGAGCATGTTTTGCGCTCGGAATCATAATACCATTTCGGATAGTAGCCTTCGCAACGACCGGTAACTTTCGGCAAAAAGCATCTGTCTAAAAAAACGATAGCAGCTACGTTAAACGAACTAACAAATTTAAACAACACATACTTTTACCCTGCGGTTCAACACAAACACTATTACAATCTTCTCTATTCTTAAACCGATTAGCGTTACCATTACAACCACCATACCAAAACCTTGAACATTCACCATGTTCCACATCGAAGTACCATTTGACAGTGTAGTTACTACACTCGCCCCTTTCTTGAGTAAGACCACAACTTGCTGAAAATATTCATGTAATTTAAATAAAACTAGTTAATTATGTATCACCATGTAAATTAATCGGAATTTCTTCACAACCTTCGAAATTATCACCCCGAGCTTCGGATTCTCCGTCCAAACAACATCCAAATTGAGACGAATCACAATTACATCCTTGCTGATTTGGCCCTTGTGCTGGTGACTTACCATCTGTGCAACAACCAAATTCTGAAACACGGCAACCACAACCTGCAATTGCATATTATTATTAATTCGTTGCCCATCCGGCGGTCAGCTTTTTCAAAAAGTTTCTAAAGACTTCAAACGTGGTACGGAGTATTAAGATATTTTATACCTTGCTGTTGAGAACCCTGCGCAATAGAAACTCCATCGGGACAACAACCAAATTGAAATGTTGCACAAGGACATCCTTCAAAGTTAGGGCCATGTGCAGATGTATGGACATCGGGACAACAACCGTACTGGGTATATTTACAACCACATCCTTCATTGTTGAATCCCGTAGCGGCAGTGACATTATCCGGACAGCATCTGTATGGTGCATACTGGCAGCCACACCCTAAGTTAATTACGTAATGTGACTGTTTTCAAGATTTTAATGACAACATACCTTCAAGGGATGGACCTTGCGAAGGTCTAATGTTATCTGGACAACAGCCATAACGAGTGAGAAGACAACAACCTTCTCTGTAAGGTCCGTGCGAAGGTGTGGTACCATCTTGACAACACCCGAACATGCTTTCTTCACAAGGCATTTTGCAGCCTTTATATTGCGGTCCTGAAGCTGTAAAACAATGCAATTTATAAACAAATGCCGTAAAAATATAGATTGATACATACCAGATGTAATTCCATCTGGACAACAACCAAAGTAGGAATAACTACAATTGGGTTTAATAATATCGCAGCCTTCAAAGTTTCCACCTTGAGCCTGACTGACACCATCAGGACAACAGCCATAGGTGGAATATTGGCATGATGTTTCGGTGCTACTGCCTTCGATTGAGGTTAATGTAGTCGATTCTGACGATAACTCGGTTGTGGTTGATTCTGAAGTAGTTATGGTGGTAGATTCCGTGGTAGTTAATATTGTTTCGGTAGTCGTTTCTACGCAACCTTGCATATTAGGTCCTTGTGCCTCGGTGGAATTATCTTCACAACAACCATATCTACAATTTGATAACGTTTAAATCTAGTTATACAAAAGTATACAATTCATATACAAAGATTGCATACAAGGAGGCGGACACCCTTCATAATCATTTCCTTCAGCTGCAGTTTTATTATCAGGGCAACACCCGAATAATGTAGCTAAACATAGTGGCGGAGGACAACCTTTAAAGTTATTGTCAAGTGCAATTGACACGCCATCGTCGCAACAACCATATCTGGTTTCTTTGCAACTTGTAATGACAGGACAACCTAGAAATACAATTCAAACTATTTTACAAACTGGTTAGTGAACAAACCTTCGTCAAATGGTCCTTTGGCTGGAGTAATTTTATCAATACAACAACCGTATTTAGTCATTCTACAATCTTTCCTAAACTTCCTTCGACATTTTCGTAATCTTCTTGTAATGAACAAATCTGATATTGTGGACGAACCCAAAGTGTCATATGCTATCGAGATTTAAATACAATCAGTAAGATCATTATTAACACACAATTTCAAAAAATTATTGCATATGCATGTAACAAAGTTGTTGGAGCCACAATTATTGTTTTTTGATTTTTTTACAAAATAAGACAATAAAACCCTAGCGTAATAAAGATAGAAACCATCTATTTGAGTTACTTTTGTAACAAAAATAGAAAATGGTGTATAAACAAGCAAATACAAATATTGCTTGCAATGTTTTAAATTATGTATACTACCTGAAGTATCCCACATGCTAAAGGCAGTGATCGATTCTTGCAAAGGTGTCCTGTATGAACTAGATTCTTCTAATCTCTCACTAGTGGCTCCAATAGTAGATTCTGGAGTACCTACGCTGCTTGAAGTTGATACACTAGTACTAGTTTCTGAAGGAGTTTCAATTGTACTTGATAATTCTGTACTTTCTGTAGAAACAGCTGTTGAATTAAAGACTTCTGAAGATGTTCCAATTGTAGTAGACTCTTTTATGCTTCCAGTGCTAACCTCACTACTAGATTCACTTCTTTCTGAAGAAGATTTAATCGTACTTGATAATTCAGTACTCTTTGTAGAAACAGCCTTGCTAGATTTAATAGTACTACCTGTGCTAAAGGAAGACATTGAACTAAAGGCTTCTGAAGTTGTTTCGATTGTAGTAGACTCTTCTGTACTTCCAGTGCTAACCTCACTACTAGATTCAGGAGTGCTTTCGGTGCTCGGAGTCGATATCCAAGTACTACTTTGTGAAGAAGATTCAATCGTACTTGATAATTCCGTACTTTCTGTAGAAACAGCCGTGCTAGATTCAATAGTACTTTCCGTGCTAAGGGATGACATTGAACTAAAGGCTTCTGAAGTTGTTTCGATTGTAGTAGACTCTTCTGTACTTCCAATGCTATCCTCACTACTAGATTCAGGAGTGCTTTTGGTGCTCGAGGTCGATATCCAAGTACTACTTTGTGAAGAAGATTCAATCGTACTTAATAATTCCGTAGTTTCTGTAGAAACAGCCGTGCTAGATTCAATAGTACTTCCCGTGCTAAGAGAAGACATTGAACTAAAGGCTTCTGAAGTTGTTTCGATTGTAGTAGATTCTTCTGTACTTTCAGTGCTAACCTCACTACTAGATTCAGGAATGCTTTCGGTGCTTGGAGTCGATATTGAAGAACTACTTTCTGAAGAAGATTCAATCGTACTTGATAATTCCGTACTTTCTATAGAAACAGCCGTGCTAGATTCAATAGTACTTTCCGTGCTAAGGGATGACATTGAACTAAAGGCTTCTGAAGTTGTTTCGGTTGTAGTAGACTTTCTGTACTTCCAGTGCTAACCTCTGTACTAGTTTCAGGAGTGCTGGTGCTCGGGGTCGATATCGAAGTACTTCTTTCTGAAGAAGATTCAATCGTACTTGATAATTCCGTACTTTCTGTAGAAACAGCTGTGCTAGATTCAATAGTAGTTTCCGTGCTAAGGGAAGACATTGAACTAAAGGCTTCTGAAGTTGTTTCGGTTGTAGTAGACTTTTCTGTACTTCCAGTGCTAACCTCTGTACTGGTTTCAGGAGTGCTTTCGGTGCTCGGGGTCGATATCGAAGTACTTCTTTCTGAAGAAGATTCAATCGTACTTGATAATTCCGTACTTTCTGTAGAAACAGCCGTGCTAGATTCAATAGTACTTTCCGTGCTAAGGGAAGACATTGAACTAAAGGCTTCTGAAGTTGTTTCGATTGTAGTAGACTTTTCTGTACTTCCAGTGCTAACCTCACTACTAGATTCAGGAGTGCTTTCGGTGCTCGGAGTCGATATCCAAGTACTACTTTGTGAAGAAGATTCAATCGTACTTGATAATTCCGTACTTTCTGTAGAAACAGCCGTGCTAGATTCAATAGTACTTTCCGTGCTAAGGGATGACATTGAACTAAAGGCTTCTGAAGTTGTTTCGGTTGTAGTAGACTTTTCTGTACTTCCAGTGCTAACCTCTGTACTAGTTTCAGGAGTGCTTTCGGTGCTCGGGGTCGATATCGAAGTACTTCTTTCTGAAGAAGATTCAATCGTACTTGATAATTCCGTACTTTCTGTAGAAACAGCCGTGCTAGATTCAATAGTAGTTTCCGTGCTAAGGGAAGACATTGAACTAAAGGCTTCTGAAGTTGTTTCGATTGTAGTAGACTCTTCTGTACTTCCAGTGCTAACCTCACTACTAGATTCAGGAGTGCTTTCGGTGCTCGGAGTCGATATCCAAGTACTACTTTGTGAAGAAGATTCAATCGTACTTGATAATTCCGTACTTTCTGTAGAAACAGCCGTGCTAGATTCAATAGTACTTTCCGTGCTAAGGGATGACATTGAACTAAAGGCTTCTGAAGTAGTTTCGATTGTAGTAGACTCTTCTGTACTTCCAGTGCTAACCTCACTACTAGATTCAGGAGTGCTTTTGGTGCTCGAGGTCGATATCCAAGTACTACTTTGTGAAGAAGATTCAATCGTACTTAATAATTCCGTAGTTTCTGTAGAAACAGCCGTACTAGATTCAATAGTACTTCCCGTGCTAAGAGAAGACATTGAACTAAAGGCTTCTGAAGTTGTTTCGATTGTAGTAGATTCTTCTGTACTTTTAGTGCTAACCTCACTACTAGATTCAGGAATGCTTTCGGTGCTTGGAGTCGATATTGAAGAACTACTTTCTGAAGAAGATTCAATCGTACTTGATAATTCCGTACTTTCTGTAGAAACAGCCGTGCTAGATTCAATAGTACTTTCCGTGCTAAGGGATGACATTGAACTAAAGGCTTCTGAAGTTGTTTCGGTTGTAGTAGACTTTTCTGTACTTCCAGTGCTAACCTCTGTACTAGTTTCAGGAGTGCTTTCGGTGCTCGGGGTCGATATCGAAGTACTTCTTTCTGAAGAAGATTCAATCGTACTTGATAATTCCGTACTTTCTGTAGAAATAGCCGTGCTAGATTCAATAGTACTTTCCGTGCTAAGGGAAGACATTGAACTAAAGGCTTCTGAAGTTGTTTCGATTGTAGTAGACTCTTCTGTACTTCCAGTGCTAACCTCACTACTAGATTCAGGAGTGCTTTCGGTGCTCGGAGTCGATACCCAAGTACTACTTTGTGAAGATGATTCAATCGTACTTGATAATTCCGTACTTTCTGTAGAAACAGCCGTGCTAGATTCAATAGTACTTTCCGTGCTAAGGGAAGACATTGAACTAAAGGCTTCTGAAGTTGTTTCGATTGTAGTAGACTCTTCTGTACTTCCAGTGCTAACCTCACTACTAGATTCAGGAGTGCTTTCGGTGCTCGGAGTTGATATCCAAGTACTACTTTGTGAAGAAGATTCAATCGTACTTGATAATTCCGTACTTTCTGTAGAAACAGTCGTGCTAGATTCAATAGTACTTTCCGTGCTAAGGGATGACATTGAACTAAAGGCTTCTGAAGTTGTTTCGGTTGTAGTAGACTTTTCTGTACTTCCAGTGCTAACCTCTGTACTAGTTTCAGGAGTGCTTTCGGTGCTCGGGGTCGATATCGAAGTACTTCTTTCTGAAGAAGATTCTATCGTACTTGATAATTCCGTACTTTCTGTAGAAACAGCCGTGCTAGATTCAATAGTACTTTCCGTGCTAAGGGAAGACATTGAACTAAAGGCTTCTGAAGTTGTTTCGATTGTAGTAGACTCTTCTGTACTTCCAGTGCTAACCTCACTACTAGATTCAGGAGTGCTTTCGGTGCTCGGAGTCGATACCCAAGTACTACTTTGTGAAGATGATTCAATCGTACTTGATAATTCCGTACTTTCTGTAGAAACAGCCGTGCTAGATTCAATAGTACTTTCCGTGCTAAGGGATGACATTGAACTAAAGGCTTCTGAAGTTGTTTCGGTTGTAGTAGACTTTTCTGTACTTCCAGTGCTAACCTCTGTACTAGTTTCAGGAGTGCTTTCGGTGCTCGGGGTCGATATCGAAGTACTTCTTTCTGAAGAAGATTCAATCGTACTTGATAATTCCGTACTTTCTGTAGAAACAGCCGTGCTAGATTCAATAGTACTTTCCGTGCTAAGGGATGACATTGAACTAAAGGCTTCTGAAGTAGTTTCGATTGTAGTAGACTCTTCTGTACTTCCAGTGCTAACCTCACTACTAGATTCAGGAGTGCTTTTGGTGCTCGAGGTCGATATCCAAGTACTACTTTGTGAAGAAGATTCAATCGTACTTAATAATTCCGTAGTTTCTGTAGAAACAGCCGTGCTAGATTCAATAGTACTTCCCGTGCTAAGAGAAGACATTGAACTAAAGGCTTCTGAAGTTGTTTCGATTGTAGTAGACTCTTCTGTACTTCCAGTGCTAACCTCACTACTAGATTCAGGAGTGCTTTCGGTGCTCGGAGTCGATATCCAAGTACTATTTTGTGAAGAAGATTCAATCGTACTTGATAATTCCGTACTTTCTGTAGAAACAGCCGTGCTAGATTCAATAGTACTTTCCGTGCTAAGGGATGACATTGAACTAAAGGCTTCTGAAGTTGTTTCGGTTGTAGTAGACTTTTCTGTACTTCCAGTGCTAACCTCTGTACTAGTTTCAGGAGTGCTTTCGGTGCTCGGAGTCGATATCCAAGTACTACTTTGTGAAGAAGATTCAATCGTACTTGATAATTCCGTACTTTCTGTAGAAACAGCCGTGCTAGATTCAATAGTACTTTCCGTGCTAAGGGAAGACATTGAACTAAAGGCTTCTGAAGTTGTTTCGATTGTAGTAGACTCTTCTGTACTTCCAGTGCTAACCTCACTACTAGATTCAGGAGTGCTTTCGGTGCTCGGAGTCGATATCCAAGTACTACTTTGTGAAGAAGATTCAATCGTACTTGATAATTCCGTACTTTCTGTAGAAACAGCCGTGCTAGATTCAATAGTACTTTCCGTGCTAAGGGATGACATTGAACTAAAGGCTTCTGAAGTTGTTTCGGTTGTAGTAGATTTTTCTGTACTTCCAGTGCTAACCTCTGTACTAGTTTCAGGAGTGCTTTCGGTGCTCGGGGTCGATATCGAAGTACTTCTTTCTGAAGAAGATTCAATCGTACTTGATAATTCCGTACTTTCTGTAGAAACAGCTGTGCTAGATTCAATAGTAGTTTCCGTGCTAAGGGAAGACATTGAACTAAAGGCTTCTGAAGTTGTTTCGATTGTAGTAGACTCTTCTGTACTTCCAGTGCTAACCTCACTACTAGATTCAGGAGTGCTTTCGGTGCTCGGAGTCGATATCCAAGTACTACTTTGTGAAGAAGATTCAATCGTACTTGATAATTCCGTACTTTCTGTAGAAACAGCCGTGCTAGATTCAATAGTACTTTCCGTGCTAAGGGATGACATTGAACTAAAGGCTTCTGAAGTAGTTTCGATTGTAGTAGACTCTTCTGTACTTCCAGTGCTAACCTCACTACTAGATTCAGGAGTGCTTTTGGTGCTCGAGGTCGATATCCAAGTACTACTTTGTGAAGAAGATTCAATCGTACTTAATAATTCCGTAGTTTCTGTAGAAACAGCCGTGCTAGATTCAATAGTACTTCCCGTGCTAAGAGAAGACATTGAACTAAAGGCTTCTGAAGTTGTTTCGATTGTAGTAGATTCTTCTGTACTTTCAGTGCTAACCTCACTACTAGATTCAGGAGTGCTTTCGGTGCTCGGAGTCGATATCCAAGTACTACTTTGTGAAGAAGATTCAATCGTACTTGATAATTCCGTACTTTCTGTAGAAACAGCCGTGCTAGATTCAATAGTACTTTCCGTGCTAAGGGATGACATTGAACTAAAGGCTTCTGAAGTTGTTTCGGTTGTAGTAGACTTTTCTGTACTTCCAGTGCTAACCTCTGTACTAGTTTCAGGAGTGCTTTCGGTGCTCGGGGTCGATATCGAAGTAC
Source organism: Abscondita cerata (assembly GCA_030710515.1). NCBI lineage: Eukaryota > Metazoa > Arthropoda > Insecta > Coleoptera > Lampyridae > Abscondita > Abscondita cerata. The sequence continues at coordinate 594,655 of JALBCR010004258.1, forward strand.
TTCTTTCTGAAGAAGATTCAATCGTACTTGATAATTCCGTACTTTCTGTAGAAACAGCCGTGCTAGATTCAATAGTAGTTTCCGTGCTAAGGAAGACATTGAACTAAAGGCTTCTGAAGTTGTTTCGATTGTAGTAGACTCTTCTGTACTTCCAGTGCTAACCTCACTACTAGATTCAGGAGTGCTTTCGGTGCTCGGAGTCGATATCCAAGTACTACTTTGTGAAGAAGATTCAATCGTACTTGATAATTCCGTACTTTCTGTAGAAACAGCCGTGCTAGATTCAATAGTACTTTCCGTGCTAAGGGATGACATTGAACTAAAGGCTTCTGAAGTAGTTTCGATTGTAGTAGACTCTTCTGTACTTCCAGTGCTAACCTCACTACTAGATTCAGGAGTGCTTTTGGTGCTCGAGGTCGATATCCAAGTACTACTTTGTGAAGAAGATTCAATCGTACTTAATAATTCCGTAGTTTCTGTAGAAACAGCCGTACTAGATTCAATAGTACTTCCCGTGCTAAGAGAAGACATTGAACTAAAGGCTTCTGAAGTTGTTTCGATTGTAGTAGATTCTTCTGTACTTTTAGTGCTAACCTCACTACTAGATTCAGGAATGCTTTCGGTGCTTGGAGTCGATATTGAAGAACTACTTTCTGAAGAAGATTCAATCGTACTTGATAATTCCGTACTTTCTGTAGAAACAGCCGTGCTAGATTCAATAGTACTTTCCGTGCTAAGGGATGACATTGAACTAAAGGCTTCTGAAGTTGTTTCGGTTGTAGTAGACTTTTCTGTACTTCCAGTGCTAACCTCTGTACTAGTTTCAGGAGTGCTTTCGGTGCTCGGGGTCGATATCGAAGTACTTCTTTCTGAAGAAGATTCAATCGTACTTGATAATTCCGTACTTTCTGTAGAAATAGCCGTGCTAGATTCAATAGTACTTTCCGTGCTAAGGGAAGACATTGAACTAAAGGCTTCTGAAGTTGTTTCGATTGTAGTAGACTCTTCTGTACTTCCAGTGCTAACCTCACTACTAGATTCAGGAGTGCTTTCGGTGCTCGGAGTCGATACCCAAGTACTACTTTGTGAAGATGATTCAATCGTACTTGATAATTCCGTACTTTCTGTAGAAACAGCCGTGCTAGATTCAATAGTACTTTCCGTGCTAAGGGATGACATTGAACTAAAGGCTTCTGAAGTTGTTTCGGTTGTAGTAGACTTTTCTGTACTTCCAGTGCTAACCTCTGTACTAGTTTCAGGAGTGCTTTCGGTGCTCGGGGTCGTTATCGAAGTACTTCTTTCTGAAGAAGATTCAATCGTACTTGATAATTCCGTACTTTCTGTAGAAACAGCCGTGCTAGATTCAATAGTACTTTCCGTGCTAAGGGAAGACATTGAACTAAAGGCTTCTGAAGTTGTTTCGATTGTAGTAGACTCTTCTGTACTTCCAGTGCTAACCTCACTACTAGATTCAGGAGTGCTTTCGGTGCTCGGAGTTGATATCCAAGTACTACTTTGTGAAGAAGATTCAATCGTACTTGATAATTCCGTACTTTCTGTAGAAACAGTCGTGCTAGATTCAATAGTACTTTCCGTGCTAAGGGATGACATTAAACTAAAGGCTTCTGAAGTTGTTTCGGTTGTAGTAGACTTTTCTGTACTTCCAGTGCTAACCTCTGTACTAGTTTCAGGAGTGCTTTCGGTGCTCGGGGTCGATATCGAAGTACTTCTTTCTGAAGAAGATTCTATCGTACTTGATAATTCCGTACTTTCTGTAGAAACAGCCGTGCTAGATTCAATAGTACTTTCCGTGCTAAGGGAAGACATTGAACTAAAGGCTTCTGAAGTTGTTTCGATTGTAGTAGACTCTTCTGTACTTCCAGTGCTAACCTCACTACTAGATTCAGGAGTGCTTTCGGTGCTCGGAGTCGATATCCAAGTACTACTTTGTGAAGATGATTCAATCGTACTTGATAATTCCGTACTTTCTGTAGAAACAGCCGTGCTAGATTCAATAGTACTTTCCGTGCTAAGGGATGACATTGAACTAAAGGCTTCTGAAGTTGTTTCGGTTGTAGTAGACTTTTCTGTACTTCCAGTGCTAACCTCTGTACTAGTTTCAGGAGTGCTTTCGGTGCTCGGGGTCGATATCGAAGTACTTCTTTCTGAAGAAGATTCAATCGTACTTGATAATTCCGTACTTTCTGTAGAAACAGCCGTGCTAGATTCAATAGTACTTTCCGTGCTAAGGGATGACATTGAACTAAAGGCTTCTGAAGTTGTTTCGATTGTAGTAGACTCTTCTGTACTTCCAGTGCTAACCTCACTACTAGATTCAGGAGTGCTTTTGGTGCTCGAGGTCGATATCCAAGTACTACTTTGTGAAGAAGATTCAATCGTACTTGATAATTCCGTACTTTCTGTAGAAACAGCCGTGCTAGATTCAATAGTACTTTCCGTGCTAAGGGAAGACATTGAACTAAAGGCTTCTGAAGTTGTTTCGATTGTAGTAGACTCTTCTGTACTTCCAGTGCTAACCTCACTACTAGATTCAGGAGTGCTTTCGGTGCTCGGAGTCGATATCCAAGTACTACTTTGTGAAGAAGATTCAATCGTACTTGATAATTCCGTACTTTCTGTAGAAACAGCCGTGCTAGATTCAATAGTACTTTCCGTGCTAAGGGATGACATTGAACTAAAGGCTTCTGAAGTTGTTTCGATTGTAGTAGACTCTTCTGTACTTCCAGTGCTAACCTCACTACTAGATTCAGGAGTGCTTTCGGTGCTCGGAGTCGATATCCAAGTACTACTTTGTGAAGAAGATTCAATCGTACTTGATAATTCCGTACTTTCTGTAGAAACAGCCGTGCTAGATTCAATAGTACTTTCCGTGCTAAGGGAAGACATTGAACTAAAGGCTTCTGAAGTTGTTTCGATTGTAGTAGACTCTTCTGTACTTCCAGTGCTAACCTCACTACTAGATTCAGGAGTGCTTTCGGTGCTCGGAGTCGATATCCAAGTACTACTTTGTGAAGAAGATTCAATCGTACTTGATAATTCCGTACTTTCTGTAGAAACAGCCGTGCTAGATTCAATAGTACTTTCCGTGCTAAGGGATGACATTGAACTAAAGGCTTCTGAAGTTGTTTCGATTGTAGTAGATTCTTCTGTACTTCCAGTGCTAACCTCTCTACTAGATTCAGGAGTGCTTTCGGTGCTCGGGGTCGATATCGAAGTACTTCTTTCTGAAGAAGATTCAATCGTACTTGATAATTCCGTACTTTCTGTAGAAACAGCCGTGCTAGATTCAATAGTACTTTCCGTGCTAAGGGAAGACATTGAACTAAAGGCTTCTGAAGTTGTTTCGATTGTAGTAGACTCTTCTGTACTTCCAGTGCTAACCTCACTACTAGATTCAGGAGTGCTTTCGGTGCTCGGAGTCGATATCCAAGTACTACTTTGTGAAGAAGATTCAATCGTACTTGATAATTCCGTACTTTCTGTAGAAACAGCCGTGCTAGATTCAATAGTACTTTCCGTGCTAAGGGATGACATTGAACTAAAGGCTTCTGAAGTTGTTTCGATTGTAGTAGACTCTTCTGTACTTCCAGTGCTAACCTCACTACTAGATTCAGGAGTGCTTTCGGTGCTCGAGGTCGATATCCAAGTACTACTTTGTGAAGAAGATTCAATCGTACTTGATAATTCCGTACTTTCTGTAGAAACAGCCGTGCTAGATTCAATAGTACTTTCCGTGCTAAGGGAAGACATTGAACTAAAGGCTTCTGAAGTTGTTTCGATTGTAGTAGACTCTTCTGTACTTCCAGTGCTAACCTCACTACTAGATTCAGGAGTGCTTTCGGTGCTCGGAGTCGATATCCAAGTACTACTTTCTGAAGAAGATTCAATCGTACTTGATAATTCCGTACTTTCTGTAGAAACAGCCGTGCTAGATTCAATAGTACTTTCCGTGCTAAGGGAAGACATTGAACTAAAGGCTTCTGAAGTTGTTTCGATTGTAGTAGATTCTTCAGTACTTCCAGTGCTAACCTCACTACTAGATTCAGGAGTGCTTTCGGTGCTCGGAGTCGATATCCAAGTACTACTTTGTGAAGAAGATTCAATCGTACTTGATAATTCCGTACTTTCTGTAGAAACAGCCGTGCTAGATTCAATAGTACTTTCCGTGCTAAGGGATGACATTGAACTAAAGGCTTCTGAAGTTGTTTCGGTTGTAGTAGACTTTTCTGTACTTCCAGTGCTAACCTCTGTACTAGTTTCAGGAGTGCTTTCGGTGCTCGGGGTCGATATCGAAGTACTTCTTTCTGAAGAAGATTCAATCGTACTTGATAATTCCGTACTTTCTGTAGAAACAGCCGTGCTAGATTCAATAGTACTTTCCGTGCTAAGGGAAGACATTGAACTAAAGGCTTCTGAAGTTGTTTCGATTGTAGTAGACTCTTCTGTACTTCCAGTGCTAACCTCACTACTAGATTCAGGAGTGCTTTCGGTGCTCGGAGTCGATATCCAAGTACTACTTTGTGAAGAAGATTCAATCGTACTTGATAATTCCGTACTTTCTGTAGAAACAGCCGTGCTAGATTCAATAGTACTTTCCGTGCTAAGGGATGACATTGAACTAAAGGCTTCTGAAGTTGTTTCGATTGTAGTAGACTCTTCTGTACTTCCAGTGCTAACCTCACTACTAGATTCAGGAGTGCTTTTGGTGCTCGAGGTCGATATCCAAGTACTACTTTGTGAAGAAGATTCAATCGTACTTAATAATTCCGTAGTTTCTGTAGAAACAGCCGTGCTAGATTCAATAGTACTTCCCGTGCTAAGGGAAGACATTGAACTAAAGGCTTCTGAAGTTGTTTCGATTGTAGTAGATTCTTCTGTACTTTCAGTGCTAACCTCACTACTAGATTCAGGAATGCTTTCGGTGCTTGGAGTCGATATTGAAGTACTACTTTCTGAAGAAGATTCAATCGTACTTGATAATTCCGTACTTTCTGTAGAAACAGCCGTGCTAGATTCAATAGTACTTTCCGTGCTAAGGGATGACATTGAACTAAAGGCTTCTGAAGTTGTTTCGGTTGTAGTAGACTTTTCTGTACTTCCAGTGCTAACCTCTGTACTAGTTTCAGGAGTGCTTTCGGTGCTCGGGGTCGATATCGAAGTACTTCTTTCTGAAGAAGATTCAATCGTACTTGATAATTCCGTACTTTCTGTAGAAACAGCCGTGCTAGATTCAATAGTACTTTCCGTGCTAAGGGAAGACATTGAACTAAAGGCTTCTGAAGTTGTTTCGATTGTAGTAGACTCTTCTGTACTTCCAGTGCTAAC